>OY829915.1:170190163-170790163 GCA_963691935.1 Nephrotoma guestfalica
TTACATTGGACGTGAGAACCGCATTCAACACGGCGAATTGGAGCTCCATATTTAACGCACTGACGCGGATGAACGTACCGAATTAGTGGAGTTACTCAAGGATCAGTGTTAGGTCCTACACTCTGGAATGTGATGTACGATGGTTTACTTCGACTGCCCATACCAAGTGATGCACAGGTGATTGGATTTGCGGACGACATCGCGATTGTAGTTGTCGCAAACTCAGAGAGGAGATTGTGGACATATGTAATAGGACGGTCAGACTTATTCAACAGTGGTTAACATCTGCTGGGCTGCAACTAGCAGAACATAAAACAGAAGCTGTCCTTATTACTAGCCGAATACTAATGGAGAACGTAAGCTTAGAGATTGGAACCCAACAAATTAATAGTCAACCATCAATTAGGTACCTAGGAGTAATGATCGATGCCAGATTGTCATATAAGACACATCTCATTACCAACAGCGAGCGAGCATGGAGAGTTAATGCGACACTAGCACGAATAATGCGGAGTACAAGAGGGGCGTGGATGAGCAGCAGAGTTCTGCTCGCCAACGTCGTTATATCTATAATGTTGTATGGGGCACCAATTTGGGTCAACTCGTGGGAGAAGAATACTTATAGACAAAGAGTAGCAACAGTTCAGAGGTTAAGTGCTCTGAGAGTATTATGCGCATTTCGGACGGTGTCAGAAGATGCTGCTGGTGTTCTTGCGGGAATGCCCCCAATAGATCTACTTGCCAACGAGCGCCAAACCACTTACCTGCGTCGTAGTCAAGGAACAAAAGCGGAGAACCACCGATTAGCACGTGCTGAGACTATCACTGTATGTTAGAGAAGATGGGGAGTGTGTCGACGAATGGTAGATGGACCCATCGCCTGATCCCCTACATCTAGGCGTGGCTAAACAGGCGACACGGTGAAGTGGATTACCATTTGACGCAGTTTCTGACGAGTCATGGTTGCTGTAGATCATACCTGTTCAAATTCAAACACGAAGAGTCACCAGATTGCCCTTTATGCATCGGAGTAACGGAGAATGTAGAGCACGTATTATTCGAGTGTCCACGATTTACTGTGGAGAGAAGGAGTGTCTGTGTACGTGGGGTCCAGCGAACGCCGGAAAATATAGTGGAGTTTATGCTGGCATCTCAAGATGGTTGGAACGTAAGCAGAAGTGTCTCACGGATATAGAGAGAGTTGAGACGCCCCGAAAGAAGCAGAAATTCAGTGAGGAGTTAATTCCAGCCGAGCAGCGAAAGCTGAGCCTGCCTCGCGAAGTAATACCTAACGGTAGTTCCACGGGGCCGAACGGCATGGTTTATCGGGGGTGGTGGTTTGTTCGGTAAGAACCCGACACTATCACAAGGTTGATATATGAGTTCACGCGTGAAGCCTATCGAAGGTTCCCCTCCTCCGCCCATAAAAAAAACACACACATACACTCACACAAATATGATAAATAGCAATTTAGCCGACATTTTCATAACAGATAAATTTCAAAAATTGCTCAACTGTTGTTGCCGCTTTAAACTATTTTTAAAGAAGTTAACTTTGATTTTATTAAAAAAAAATTTGATTACCGTTAATTTACTCTAATTGGAATATAAAAAAAAAAATTTACACTAAACTTTAATTAAAACAAATTTTAACACTAAATAGTTTAAACTGGTGGTTTCGTTATTGCTGGCAATACGGCTGATGATCATGTTGATGAGGATGATGACTCCAAGATCTCGAATGATGTACCATTTTCATGCCACCCTAAAGTTAGAAATGCAAACACTCACTTTGAATTTGATCGAGAGTTCAAACCGCTACGAGGAGTTACCTTGAATTACACGTCGGACAGACGTGTTTGTTTATATATTTGAATATTTTTCTGTAAAATAGTTTACAATTATTCATATAACAATTTAACTAATAACATGAATGGATTAATTACTAATGGCTGTATGTATTAGCGGATCATGGGTGGATTATATTGAGCTGCACGTCTCACACAAATGACCTCTTATGTTCACAATGCGGTGTGTGGTTCACAAATATATGTTGTTATACACATACTCGTAGTCAAAAATGTATTCGATCATTTGACTATGACGGAAATATTGCTGTATTCAGTACAAATAAAATAATTGTAAACAAATGTTACTTTTTAAAAAATAATCCTTATTATATTGTCAGTTTATTCCAAGTATCGATTTGTACAATAAATTCAACCTAATAAAAAAAATGGAAATTGTAAAAATACCGTTAATTGTATGACAAAAAAGTATTCGATCATAGGTAAATTAATAACACGTATTCCGCCCTTTTGCCGCAAGAACTGCCAGTAAACGACTTCTCATTGATTTGACAAGCTTGCCAGTAGTCACATTCGTAATTTTATTCCATTCTGCCAAGATAATGGCTTTTAGTTGCTCTTTAGTTGCAATTTCTTGTGTGCGAATACGGCGCTCTAATTCATCCCACAAATGCTCAATAGGATTGAGGTCTGGAGATTATGGAGGATGTGGCAAAACTGTATTTACGTTATACAACAAGTATTCTCTTACTATCCTTGATGAATGTTTGGGGTCATTGTCCTGTTGAAAAATAAAACCCCGCTCTATTCCCAACTTCTTCGCGCCTTTTTTCAAATTATTTTTGAAGATATCTAAGTAGACAAACCTGTAATAAATAAATTGAATAAAATTTGTCTCAAAGCACTAACACCTTGTACGTACCGATCCATTGTGGAGTCAATAAAAACAAGCTCTCCCACGCCCGATGCTGCAATACAACCCCATACCATCACACCACCCCCATTAAACTTATCTGTTTCTTTTATATTACAGTGTTCATAAGCTTCATTTACTTTTCTCCATACTTTAATTCGACCATCAGAACCATAAATATTATATTTGCTTTCATCTGAAAACAAAACCGAGTTCCAGAACTCATCTGGTTTACCAACATATTCTATGGCATACGCGATGCGCTTTTTCCTATTGGCCGGTGAAATTTTCGGTCGTTTCCGAGCCGTGCGACCAACCCGCTTTATGTAAAATATTTCTTGTGGTCTGTGTAGAACAAGTCTTTTGAATTTCAACCTCCATTCGACCTTGGATTTTTGGAGCACTTAGTATAGGGTTTTTCTAAACTTGGCGTATTATTTTTCGTGCTTCTCTAATGTTAAACACTCTTGGCCGGCCACTTCTTTTTTTATTAACCACAGTTTTATCACTTTTGTATTTGGAAATTATATAATGAACGGTAGCATAAGGCTTTTTTAAAATTTTTGAAATATTTCTTATAGACATTTTGTCTTCAAAGTGTTGTATTATCACTTTTTTTAAATCAACCGATAATTCCGACCCACGACCCATTGTGTAAAACTAAACTGAAACCGAATGTCCGATTTTGCTTAATTTTTTTATTTGCAGTATTAATATTAAACAAAAGGTTGAAACAGATGAACAAAGAACACTAGATTATATGATCGAATACTTTTTTGACGTAATTTAGTACTGTGTGTATTAATTAACATTTTTTTTTTTAATTTAATTGGAAATATTTACATTTTGTTTATGTGGATGAAAAGGATATGTTTAAGTGATAAAGCCCTGCACATAATTTTTTTATTTGGAATTCAGTTATTTTTATAATAATCATAAACAATTAAAATTTCAGACTGATCGAATACTTTTTTTACTATGTGTAAGCTAATAAAAAAAAAATATATACGCTAATGCAAATTATATTGGACATTGAAAATTTAAAAAGTCAAAGGCTGCTACAATTTTATTTGGAACTTTATATAGATTTTTATTGATTTTTTTAATCGATAAAATGTGCACTTGGTTTCTACCATTTCCAAATTTTTTTATTGATAACACTAAAGCTCGTCAATATCTACCAAATAAAAGCAAAAACAATATCGGTAACAAACAGAGAAGAAACTGTTACTGAACTGTTTTGTTTTTGCCTATTTATATATAGATTTGGAGAGAGATAGTGTTAGCGAGTGCCATTTAATTGCTTAACGTGCGTCCTAATATCTGAAAAATTCGTTTATGAAGTCCTCCAGTGGAGCCTACGTGTAACTATATTATTTCCAAGAAGAATCGATAGCACTAAATTCACCTTTCGGGATAATTTGTTTAGGGAAGGGGGTAGTGGTGAGTCGGTTCTGCGTATAGTAATTGTTTCCATATACTTTTCACATACCTGGTTCATACCTACTGAAAACGATCAATGATCAACGAAACTACATACTAATAATTGTGATGCTAAAAGTAATAAAAGATAATTTGCCAACACTTTTTTGATGTTGCTCGGCATTATGAAAGCATCAAAAATATTATGCAAAATAATGTTTTGCACTCTCTAGAGAAATTATCTGAAAATAGTAATATTTTTAATTTTTTTTTTGTTTTGTTAAAAAATCTGACAGACAAGCCAAAATATATTCTTGTCTCGGGTAGATGCAAAACCATGTATATGCAAATAAAAGTTATTAATGATATTAAATAAACAGATAAATATATAATTTTTTAATAAAAATAATGGTAATGTTAAATAATTAAAATTATGACTGTGATTCTCCAGAAATATATTGTTATTTATGTAAGAACATAAAACAAGAGCACTTTAACTAAGTACCATATACATACAAAAAATAATTACAGCATAAACATAAATATTATGTAGATATCATATACATACACATATACAAGATTCACTTCATAATTATGTTATAACAAACATGTTAAAACTTAAAAGGAACATAAAAATCTAATCAAAGAACATTTTAATCTCACGTGTATTTAATTACAAAACCAACAAAATTCATATTATTTTATACGTACGTACAAACGAGTACATTAGAGTGATATCTACTTGTAATGTTGTATGTCTATAAAATTGTTGGTAATTTTTCTAATATCGATTTGTTTCAATATTGATTTTATTACAAGAAAAATGTTGTATTCTAATTTAGATAATAGTTGTTATAATGCTAATAAGGAAAATAAAAAGAAAAGTTTGAATTCTAATTTTCCGAGTGTGTCAGATTTACATGTAAAAGGAGGGTATTATATGTGTATAAGCAAAGCATATATTAAAAACTTTGTATATTATTTTTTTATTTTTAACATGTGGGGGGAGGGGGAGATAAATAACTTTTGTACAGACATAAATTCCATCTCAGGCATACCGATACATATTTGGTTGCATTCAAACAAGTTAAATATACATGCATATGTATAAATCATACACACCATACGAGTATCATGAACTCATGTCATTTCATAATAATCATAATAATTTAAGTAAATTCTTGATTACATACAACAAATTACATATTGTTATGTTATATGTAATTCTTTTTTTCTCATTCTTTCTGTTAAGTTATGTTACATGCAACATAAAAATAAATTAAATTAAATTTAAACTTACGTAATGTTCATCATTAAAAAAAGCAACGAGAAAAAAAAACTACTTGCAACCATATTTTTGTGTTTAACTTTTTATTTTTATTTAAATCATTAGGATACATACCATATACCTACACACACACACACACATGCAACATATGTATATATGTTAAAAGTTAAGGTAAAGTTTTTATACATACATTATGTACAATAAAGTTTTGTTGTTGCTAAAATTATTATTGTAGATCATTATTGTAATCAAAATGTTATGTGCCAGCAAAAAAGCACACACAAAATAAAAAGCTCTGAAGGTACATACGAGTTATATACCCGAGTATCATGGTAAATGGATATGTGATTATAATTATATGGTAGTTAAATGACTAAAAATGTTCTTTTTATACACAAAAAATGGAAAATTGTTCAAAAAATTTAACACTTTGTACTTTGTTTTGTAAAGTGTTGTTGGTAGGAAGGATATAGATAGTTGTTATGAAAAACAAAATTTATGTAGAAAGAATGCATACGTTTATATTTCATAATTTGGCTTTGAACATTTTTAAAATGCAGAAAATAACATAGTTTGAAATATCGGAACTACTCGTATCATATAGCTCTAACAGTATTGTTTCTATGGCATTTTATTAGTTTTTTAAAAAGCTGACAAATTATCGATATCCCGTATAAACATTCACTAAACGCAGTCCCAATAAGGGGTTAAATGGAGCAATATGTATTATGTAGATTACATAAGAATTTTTTGCGTTCCTGGCGTCTAGAATGTAAACACCGTCGACAACCTAGGAAATTATAACCGGTCTGATAAAGTTGCTACCTAGCTATTGTTACATTTTGATAGCAGAACCAAATAAATGGACTAACAAATACAATGACCTTAACTATGGCCACCGAAGTTGTTTTTCATTCCATACTAATCAACAATAAAACGTAAGGTGCGCACTATTAAAATACGTGTAAATTACATTAATAATTTTAAAGTGTTGTTTCTAACAAAAAAATAACAGCAATAATACTGTGGGCAAAAAATAGTAAGACTTTGTTCATAATTTTAAAATTCTTCATTTATTTGTCCAAATATATTTCGTCCCTCTCAAAGTAATCCCCCCCGGCCTCAATACACTTGTGCCAACGTTTTTTCCAATCCTCGAAACAGTTGTTAAAAGTCAATTTCCAGAATAGCCTCGCGTAGCGATTCACGTTTAATGTCTTCAAATGACGCAAAATGGTTTCCCCGGAGTGGTCGTTTGAGTTTGCTGAAAAGCCAGAAGTCACACGGAGCTTAATCAGGTGAATACGGTGGTTGCGGAACTATATGGGTGAAAAATTACGTAATACCAATGCAGTATGAGAAGATGCATTATCGTGATGCATAAACCTAGAGTTGTCGACCCATAATTCCGACCTCTTTTTACGAATAGCATCGCGCTTCAAATAGTATTCCTTGTTGACAGTTTGGCCGGTTGGAAGGAATTCGGAGTGCACCACACCTCGATAATCGAAGAAAACTGTCAACATGACCTTGATTTTTGACTTTCTTTGACGTGGTTTTTTCGGCTTCGTCTCACCTTTGGCACGATATTCGGCCGATTGATCGTCTGTTTCCGGATCGTGAGCATAGATCCAGGACTCATCGCCAGTTATAATACGTTTCATGACATCTTGGTAGTCGGAAAGCATTGTTTCACAGACGTCAACGCGACGCTGTTTTTCCAAAAAATTTAGTGTTTTTGGAACCAACGTGCTATCACTTTTCTTAGGCTCAAATGATCTTTCAAAATGGTTTTCACTGATCCTTTCGATATTTCAACGGTACCAGTAAGGTCTCTGACTGTTAATCGTCGATTTTCGAGCACCAATTCCTTGATTTTATTAACGTGTTGATCATCAGTTGATGTTGATGGCCGTCCTAGACGTGGTTCGTCATCAACACGTTCTCGACCCTCTTTGAACAATTTGTACCAATCAAAAACACTTGCTCGCGACATACAGTTATCATCGAAGGCCTTTTGCAACATTCTGAACGTTTCGGCACCACAAAATTGATTCCGCACACAAAATTTAATGGAACTTCTTTGTTGGATAATTTCACTCATTGTAAAAATCGCCGAATGCACTTTTTGTTCTTTAGAAAGACAAGCGTATACTAAACACTAATGATTATTTTGATGTGGCATTTGACACAGATGTCACTGACAGTCATACCAACATAGAAAAAAAATATTTCGACGAATGGTTTTCGCCCACTTTTTGCCCACTGTATTATTCACTTTTTATGTGTATACGATTGCAATAAATGTATTGTTTATATCTTTATTGTTGTGTGTATTTTTTCCGCTAATTAGTAAGTGAGACTAAGAAGAAATCTGATTTGTTTCTCATTTTTGAAATTGTATTGTGAGTGTTACGGAAAAAGTCTAAAAAGGACAAATGACCGACTAAGCGATAAGAGGGACGCAATAGCCCAACTATTCCAAAATAACGGAAGTGGGCAGCAAGGTGATGAAATCATTTCGTGTTTATTCGATTTACATTTCTTAGATTTTGAAGCAATGAGGTAGTTATTCCAACTTTATTCACAGTTCAACCGATTTCGAACTTTTTCCGTAACATAAATTCCGTAATACATTCCTGATTTTATTTTTGTATTATTTTCCCGTTAGTTATATTTCGAACAGGCGTTGAGCGATATTTCTGGGTTAGTTTTTGTTTGTAATTCAAGGTGTTTAGTAGTAAAAATAGCTTGTAAATATAGTTATGGCACGAAAAAGACTGTGCAGCCAAGAGGTCCGTGACCTTTTTGACAGTGTTTCTACTCCCGAAGTGTCAGATGAAGAAAAAACAGCAGACGACAATATTGATATGGAATTTTCCAAGTGTGACGATAATGAACAAGCTGAGCCAATTAACGTTTGTGATTATGATGAGGATGAGCATGTTGAGTCTATAAATTTTGATGACGGTGAAAATTTTGAACTTGTCGCGAGCGATCGAATAAATGAACAAGAACCTGTTGAAACTGGCACTGTTGAAGATGAAAGAGCAGATACTAGTATATGGTAGTATTCCCAAAATAAAAAGTTCACAGTTCACAATTATGCTACCTTGACAACCGTTCATTTTATCGAGCTGCGATGTCCCTTGAACGAGTGCAGCAATTGTTAAGATTTTTGCGGTTTGATAACTGTCAAACTAGACAGGAGCGGCTAAAAACCGATAGATTTGCAGCATTCTGAGATGTATGAAATATGTTATTAGCAAACATTCGAGAACCTTATAAATCATTATCAAATTTAACCATTGATGAACAATTGGTTCTTTCTTGAAACAGATGTTTTTTCGATAGTACATTCCATCGAAACCTGGGAAGTATGGCAGAATATTTACTGGATATGCAACGCAAATAATTCTCATCCATTGAACGCAGAAGTGTATGTTGGTAGGTAACCCGGCGAGGCGCGCTCAGTTGATTACGCATTGAATTTAGTCCATCGGATGTCCGCGCCGTACTTCATCAAGGGTAGAACAATTATAATGGACAACTTTTCTACTAGTTGTACTTTAGTGGGGCAACTCTTGCAAAAAAAACTACACTAATTTTAACAATTAGACAAAATAAACCTGATCTTCCCAAAGAGTTTTCTAGTAAGGCGGAATTAAAAAAACGAAAACTGCAATCTTCAAAATTTTGTTTTGATAACAACCTATCACTTGTGAGTTTTGTTCCTAAACTAAATAACAACGTTTTGCTTTTGTCAACTTTACACAACAGTAACGAAGTAGACCCGAGAGTCTAATAAACCAAATATAATTTTGGATTATAACGCAACGAAGGGAAGTGTAGACACTCTCGGCCATCGCCCACTGATGGCCGATGGTGCTATTTTTTAATCTTATAGACCTCGCTGGTGTTGCAGCCTATGTTTTGCATAAAAGCGCCAACCCACAACTATATGAAACAAAGAAATCGTCAGAACGAAAATCGTTTCTAAAAGAATAGGCCAACGTTTTGGAGCGAATCTCTAACCCTTGCAATTTTAAAAAAAGTGTAATGACAGCAATAAGCCTCATAGGGTATAAAGTAATACCAGTTAGAGAAGAATCAACGGGCAAAAAAGTGATGGCTACGACGGTTAGCAAACGACCAAGATGTTATTTGTGTCCTCGATCATCTGATGTGAAAACCAAAACAAGATGCTATGTTTGTGATCAGCCATCTTGTTCAAACCACACAAAAATTATATGCATAGAATGCATCAAAACTGAAGAAACTATTTTAGATGAAGAGGAAGTGGTTTCAGATGATGCATCTGATTAAAACTTATAGTTACTACTTATACTAATTAAAATGGAATTTTCAGTGATTTTTTTTTAAAATACATATGTCTTATATTTGTGGGGTCAGATTGACCCCTATACACAGACAACGTAATATACGCTATACACAGAGTGAAGGTTAAAAAATAAGTGGCACACTTTAAAGTTCCAATAAAAGAACACCGGGAAATTTATACCAAACATATTGGTACCGAACGATTTTTGAGTAGAATATATTCAGTGCACACATGGAGTCTGAGTGGAATACTTTTAATGGCCAATAACAAGACATCGCAGAGCCTGTACCAAAATGCCACAATTATCGGATGATTTCTATAGGCTTGAACTTTCAAATGAAATAGGTTAGTTTTCCGAACGGATTGGTCGCGATATATTTTTTGAGTAAAACTCGTTCATTGAATTCATTGAGTGGCACACGTTAAATGACCAGTAACAGGGCATCGTAGAGGTTATAACAAAATTTTATTACATATATGCTGATGACAACTATGGACTTAACCTTTCAAATCACATCAGTGATATTCCAAAACGGGTTGAGGCCGGACATTTTTTGAGTATAATTTTTTCAGTGCACTCATATAGGCTTGATGATTGATATGATTGAAATAGGTTTGATTTCCAAACGGATTGGTCGCGATATATTTTTTTGAGTAAAACTCGTCCAATTCGTTGAGTGGCACACTTTAAATGGAAATCAAACATATATCGTAGGAATCATCCGATAATAGTGGCGTTTTGGTATAAACTCTGCGATGTCTTATTATTAGCCATTAAAGTAATTCCACTCAGACTCCATGAGTGCACTGAATAAATTCTACACAAAAATCTTCCGACTTCAATCCGTTTTGGAATATCACTGAAAGGTGATCAGGTGTCATTTGAAAGGTTAAGTCCATTGGTGTCATCAGCATATCATAAAATGTTGGTATAAACTCTACGATGCCCTGTTACTGGTCATTTAACGTGTGCCACTCAACGAATTCAATGAACGAGTTTTACTCAAAAAATCTGTCGCGAACAATCCGTTTGGAAATCTAACCTATTTCATTTGAAAGGTCAAGCCTATAGAAATCATCCGATAATTGTGGCATTTTGGTACAGGCTCTGCGATGTCCTGTTATTGGCTATCAAAAATAAACTACTCATAATTTTAATGTATGATTTGTAGATCATTATTATGAGTTTTTTTTACTCATAATTCTTATACAAATTATTTTAACAGTGTACTTACTAGTAAAGTATGTTATTCAGTATGTTATTCAAAGTATTGTCCATTATTAGTTATCAAATTTTCACATCTTTCTGGCAATATGTGGGTGTTACGCCAAAAAAAACGGTTCTTCTTTTGAGGCAAACCAGTTATCAAGACATTTTCGGAGTTAGCAACATGTGAATTTGTGTTGCCTGTTATCATATTCGGGTCGTTTTTCACGCAAAACTCGATTCAAATTGATCATTTGTTGATGGTAGCGTTCAGTATTTACGGTTTCACCCGGTTTTAGCAGCTCAAAATAAATCACACTTTTCTGATCCCACCAAATAGTGCATTGTCTTCCGTCCGAAGCGATTTGGCGTTGCAGTCGATATCGAAGGTTGTCCTGGAGCAACCCAAGACATTTTACGCTTTGGATTCTCAAAGTAGATCCATTTTTCATCGCCAGTCACAATTCGATGAAGAAATGATTTTCTTTTGTATCTGGCGAGCAACATTTCGCAAGTGGTTTTTCTGTTTTCATGTTGCCATTCATTCAGTTTATGCGGAACCCATTTTCCCAGCTTCAGTTGTTTGAGTGTCTCAAGTCAAAATTACCACTTTTAAATTTACTATACCACTCACAGCATTGTGATTTACCAAGAGCATACTCACCGTAAGCTTTGACAAGCGTTTGATGTGATTATGCAGCAGTTTTCGTCAAATGATCAATCAATGACGTCCGCAAATCGTAATACTCGTATGTAGGCACAAAACTCGACAATTTTAACACGTAAAAAACATGCGTTATTGTATGAAATTTGATGGGTTATTAATTGGATGTCGTTGACAGATGTCAAAAGAAAACAATGCCGCCGATGACGCGGTTTGTCAAAAGGTACATTGACAGGCGCCATTCATTAGTAAATCCCGGTTTCATATTTACATACCTGTTAAACTCAACTATACAAAACTAATTCTCACTTTTACAAACATATTTTAAATTAAAAATTTTAACAAATTTAACTATAGACAACTATCAAAAAATATGGAATAACTGCATGTTGACATAGCCATAAAGTTACATCAACCAAAAATGAGCTGCATCACTGAAGAAAATATTGCCAATATTGATGTAAAATTATGGAAAAAACATTCCATAAATTTACACCAATATTGGCTTAGGCTCATACACCGAATTGGCGGCACGAACAATGGTCGTATGTTTTTAATTGATGCACAACTTGAATCTTGTAAACCAAGCATGTAAACCAAGATTTGTATGCAAATTCCGCCATAAAGATGTTGGAGCAAGCACAAATTGTTATCGATTCATAACATATGGGGCTATATGGGGTGTTACTGGACGCGTGTTATCATTTAGAGTAAACGTGGTGCGAAAGCGCTCCATAGTTAATCGAATTAATCGATGTACGATTTTTTCGACCATAAAATGGTTGTAGCACGCGATGAGTTTCATGAACTGATCCATTATTTTCAAAGTACATTTGAACAATATGCCGCCGGTGCTCTCAACTATCAGCTGTCAAATCGGCTGTCCCAGAAAAAAGTGATGCCAACTTAAAGTTCTACACCTCGAAATGAATACCCTTTATCAAATAGACATTGCAATTAGAGAGATGCCAATCTGGATGGCCAGGGTTACAAACATCCATTTGCGTAAACGAGCACACATCACCCACTCCACAGACAGCAACCGCACGTGATTACGAAAAAAATTGTTGTTTTCCAAGTCCCGGCGCCGAAAGCAAAAGTACAGACAAAATGGGATAGCGAGCTTAAAAATAATTAGTAAGATGAATCTCTGAAAGAATATTAAAATATTACTGAGATGAGTCATATTATATTAACCACTCTGGAGGGATACCGTAAACAGCACCACGTCACGGGAAGAAAATGGAAATACGCATCAATTATTACGGGCACCAAATTAAATTTTAATTGGGTGTAAAGAACGTGATTTTACAACAATCACCGTTAAACGTAGCATTACAGCGAGTTCAACGCAACCAGGACAACATAGAGACAGAGTCTTCATTTATTAGTGCATCGACATTCCAGTGCACGGTTTCTTTTGCTTGGCTGTTACTTGAACAACACAAGCATATAATCACTGTCCAAGTTGGCGTCCCTACACGATTTAACGTCGATAATGTGATCAAATTTCTTTTATGTCATTCCAACATTCGATCGACACGTACGTGGCTTTGTGGATTTTCTTTTGTTGCAAGAACGTACTATACGACTAGGCTATGCATTATAGCTACTTTCGTGACGCGTTGACCGTTGCTGTTACTCAGCTGATGCAATCTGTACGAACCAATATGTGATGTTGTATCCGCGCGTTAATCGAATTTTGCGTTGAAGTTTCCACGATAATTTTGATATCATGGTGCGGGATATTAATGATGATGTCATCCAGCTCAATAAATAATAAATCTTTGATATCATCCGATTTGTCTTAAGTGAACGCATATATGTGACCTGGTCTATGAAAAGGGGGTTACGTGCGAAAACAAGTTATCGAGAAAACAGCTGTTCAAGGTAAAAAAAACTCGTTGCGTCAGTTTCGCGTTAGTCGTTCCATTTTATCTGCGTTACCTGGTGCCTAACTATATTCAAGGACGTTAAGTGTTGTTTCTGCTCGAAATATTATCGTAGTTAATCGCGTTACGTTGACTGCTTTCTCTTCATGTTTAGTAAACTTTCCCAAAAATTATGACTTGAATGGTTTTCACTCAAACCAAATTCACTCAAACCAATTGGTTTGGGTTTCCTGAGGAGTAGCATCTCAAATATTTTCGAAATTGTTGAAAATAAAGGAAATCGAATCGAATTTGTGTCATTTAGTAGTTTGTTGGGTTTAGATACCATATAACTTTAGCGACTTTCTATTGTTTTGAACCGTGTTTAAGTTTGAATACTGCGCTAATTGTTTGGAGGATTTAACGTAGCCTATTTTCAAGAAAGTATTTTGCGTTCTCGAGGTGGGTTGCACGCCCCTTCATTTTTAACTGGAGGAATTCGTCGTTTTATGTTTTTGTCGTTTTCTAATGAGACTACTCGGTACCTTTTCCCCAGAAAGGTAAATTATGTATTTATTAATGGAGTTTTTAATTAGCATCTTTAGTTTACTGGCCAACAAATTTATGATTGTTTTATATTCTGGCGTTCGACTTCTTTACCAGGCTTTTCTTGCCTTTCGTTTTGTTTTAACCAGTTCCCTAACTTCCAGAGGATAAACAAAATTTCGGAGCACGTCCCTGGAGCTTGAGGGGGTACTTTTCCAGGCCGCTTCTTCAATGTTACTGTTTAGTTGTTTTAATTCTTCTTCTAACTGTATCCGATTTTTTCTTCACGAACACCTGAAGATTACTATTATCCTCAACTAGTTTCTGGAATTTATCTCAGCAAGTTTTGTTATTTGTTAGAAAAGGTGGACTAATTTTCTTAACAATCGTTGCACTGATTGTCATAATAAAAGGTGTGTGGTCCCAAATAATACCCTCGCTGCTTTTTAGATATATGTAGTTTTCGGCTATATCTTCTTTGGTAATAGAGAAGTCTATGAGATCGAGTATTTCGTTTCTATCCGGACGCCAATAAGTTGGTTAATCTTCCGAATGAAACTCGTAACTGCATAGTCGTCCTGCTGCAAAAAGCTCTGTTGCGATTTTAGAGGTTACTCTTGATCCCCAGTAGGTATTTTTTGCATCAAAACCACCTCAGATTATGAAACTTGATTTAAGTGTTTTAACTAATGTGCAATAGTCTTTTTTTAAGACATTCCTTAATTCCTTAATTAAGTTAGATCTTGAGCGATTGTGATTTATATGTACTTTTAAGGTGACTACTTGCATAAGTTCCTTTCCAATTCCTTTTTTCTTGCCTTTCCAACAGGCAGATGGATGAATGGCGTGGTAACAGCTTTTGGGTTCCGATACTAGACGTATACCTGTAGGTAAAAATATTTTTTAGTATTTAAAAAATTTATAATTCTGAAATGTTGCATTAGCCCGCTTGTACAATTCCAGGTTATTATTTTTAATATTTTATTTGTCTTGCTTATTTAATCTGATGCTAAGGGCTTCAAAGTATTTCTCTTGTTTAGCCAACCGAATGTTGATAGCTTTCGTGCTTCGTAGTATCTTTTGGAGCACTGTTGTATCTTCGGCAGTCTTCGAAATAACTGGATTTGTAATTTTTGATGGCGTTTTGGTTCCTTTTTGGTGAACTTAAGTTTTCTAGTTACAAAACAGAAAACAAATGTATTCCCGCCACCTAAATGGGCACCAGTGTACTCGTATAACAGAAAACTCATAGAAAACTAGATTATTTGGTAAAACATTGGTCGCGCTTATATGACTCTAAAGGTGGATTCAAGGTTGCGTTCGTTCGTTCATTTATTCATTCAAACAATTTTTTTCGACCAATCATAGTGCTCAAAAATGAAGATTTTTTCACAAGGTCGAAAAAAACGAACGAACGATAGTCAAGGATTAGTGAGTGCATACAAATTAATTAATTATTTAAAAATAATAGAAAACAACTGAGTTCTTAAATAGTTTTCTGTTATTTTAAACTGGTAACGTAGCTAGTTACAACTAAATTGGTTTTCAATTTATTAGCCCGTGGCACTATTCCGGTAATTTCTAGGGAATAGGGAATTGGGGAAAGAATTTATATGTAATTTCTGTTTAAACAATTTTTTGTGGCCTACTAAGATAACAAGATAGTGTTAACTTTTTTCAAAACAAAATTAAATTGTAAATTCTTTTCCTTGTCAATTTAGATGTTTTTTATATATATTTTTATATTACAACTGATTTACAAATCATTTAGTAATTTATCTTTCTTAATTAAATATTTAGATTTGGCGGGCAGTAACCCAATGGTTACTTCCGTTTGAATTTACATAATTTATTATATTTCTCTGATAATTAAATACAATTGCCCGGTTCTAAAGGTTTCTGCCTTTGAAGTTTTCTTACTTCATTGGTGCTGTTCAACAATCTTCGTATGTCTGCATACGATCATGTCTGGTGCCGAGATATCAGCTGAATCCGTTTTTTTGCATGTTTTTTTTATTTCTTCACTGACAAGTTGGTTTCTTGTTGAAGTTTTGTCATTGCTTCTGATATACTCGGTCCAGTTGCCAGAATAGCTGTATCGTCTGCAAATGTTGCTATGGTGCACACTTTGTGGAACGCTTGTGCTACATTAAAGAAGACACTGGAGCATATTTTTTTACTCTTCGTCTTCTATTTTATCCGTTATTCTGTGAACTTGTACTATCTTAGAGTGATTTTCCCTAAATCCAAATTGGTGCGATGGAATTAAATTTCGTTCTTCTATTATTAGTTTCAGGCTCTTGAGCAGTAATTTTTCAAATAATTTTGAAATGACAGGAAGTAGTGAAATCGGCCTATACGACTTTTTGTTTTTAGTAGTACTTGTTAGTAGTTTCGTTCTTAATTTATTTTATAAGTTATTTCAGCTTATTGCACAGATAATTGAGGATTTTTTTTGTTTTCGAATGCACGTGTCCTTTGCCAAGTTTGTCGTCCCTTCCATTTCTCTCTAACTAGTTCCCTGACTTCAAGATGATTATTTTGATTCCTATGGGATTCGGTACGATTAGTTAGAGAAGTTTCCCATACTGCTTGTTGAATAGTACTGTTAAGTACCTCCAGTTCGTCTTCCATTTGTACCAATGTTTTAATTGACACTTTAAGGTTTATTTGCTCTTAAATTAGTTCTTGGAATAGGTCCCAGTCAGTTTTATTATTTGCTAGCTTAGGCAAATTATCCTTATTAGGATTCCAGAAGATATCCCCTCGCTATCTTCGAGACACATGTACTCCTCGAAAATCTCTTTAGTTACATAAAAAACAATGAGATCTCGTATTTTATTTATTTCAGCAGGCCAATATGTTGGTTTCCCTCCAGAATGGAACTCGCCGTTGTTTACCTGACCTGATTCGAAAAGCTCTTTTCCTTTACGGGTTGTAAGTCTTGATCCCCAATATATATTTTTTGCATTAAAGTCACCACGAATAAGAAAATTTTATCCTAGTGATCTAAAAATTCTGGTATAATCTTCCTTGTTTAGATTATAGCGTGGAGGTCAGAAAATAGAGGAAATACTTTGTTCATTATAATTATTAGTTTCAACTTTTATGGTTTTAACTTGCATAATTTCTTCTTCGATCCAGGTTCTTTATAGTGTTTGATATTCTTTTTGACTAATACTGATAATCCTCCCCTCACTTTTCCTCCTTGGTGAATATCATGATAGCATTCATAATCACGTATTTGAATAAATGATGTTTCCGCCAAATGGCTTTCAGATATAAGAGATATATCTGTTTCTTCTAAATTTAGAAAAATTTCTAACTCTGGAACATGCTGTGCTAGTCCGCAAGGTGACAATTCTTAATGTTCTACTCATTTTAATATAAGAGAGCTGTCGGCCCGATCGTGATTTCATGCTTTTCTAGACGCTTATATAAAGCTTCTTTATCACGTTCTTGCTTTGCTAGCCTAGCATTTATGATTTCTATGCTTATACATATCCTTTCAAAAGGGTCATCAGTAATAGCATTAGATGATTGTTGTAGAATTTGCGAGTAGGTTTTCCGCGATGATGCCCTTTAGGGGTTCTGTTTTAACCCGCATATTTTAAGTTTCTCCTTTTTATTATAAGTAAGCATAGACAGTGGGATCCCTCTTTTGTATGTACTTCATTGTTCTCACCTCTCTATCGTTTTAGGATATTTTCTGCATCTTCTATTTGCAGATCTTTTGCCTTTAGGTCCTCCATTATATCCTGCTTCTTACACATATGATGAAGGCCATAACCTTAGTTGCACTAGTGCTCTATATGTATCGTTATCTGGTGTATTGATTTTTCATACGTTATTGTTTAGTGACACTACTCTGTACTCCTTGGTGGTAACAGATTTCATTATAGTTTGTTTACTAGCAAATTCTGTTATCCCAAATACATTAATTGACGAAAGAGCCTCTTCTTTCGGTGCAACCTTTTGTTGCTGATTTTCTTGCTGTTGTTTTTGTTGCTGATGTGCTGGATTAGTATTACCCAGTAACACCCAGTTACAGCAGCTTGCGATTGTTCCCCAACTTCAGGCGAGAATTCGGCTCTTCGTTTTTTGGTGATCTTTTTTTCCTTTTCAGTGCTCAATCTGTTTCTCTCGCGAGTTCCTCTTCATCAGTAAGGAACTCGGTGTTATAACTGGTGGAAGAACTTGCTACGTTATAACTGGTTAGAGGTTTTTCAGAAATCTCCATTTCCATTTCTTTGAATTTATACAAATTTGCTTTAAACAGTTCTCCTCAGTAGGCTGGGATAAAAGGTATTTGAATGAAAACAAAATACGAAGGGGTGAATGGCAGTGTATAAATCACATATTTTTTTATACTAAAGATTGCTCTGCTTGAAAATTCGGATTATTTCATGTTTGATTATGTGCGAACGAATTCTTTGCTTTTGTAAATGAAACTTGGTTTTGTGGTATAAATCATTATCTTACAAAAATGTATAAATTGTTTAGTGTATAAATCTTGAAATCATTTGCATATGTTAATTTACATTAAAAGGTATATTTTCATACATCGATAACAGCCGTACTGTAGTTTACCTATATGTAGTATAAATACAGTAAATGTACATTAATTTGTGGAATATCGAACAGCATGAAAATCAACAATAGAAAATTTACTTAAAATACACAATAAATAAACTTTATTTTGTTAACGAATCAATAACATTTAATTATTTAGAAATTAAATATTTAATTCGAATATAATAAGAACATTTATTATGGAAAAAAGTATCACTACACGTGACATTTTTAAATGAAAATCGATAGAGCTGCAAAGATTGAGTTGTGTATGATAACGAACCAAGCAAGAGAAAAAACGTGCTGAAAGATTTTCCATTTGGATGCACCCATTTTTCATTTCTATATATTCTGGTTTAACAACATGACCATCAAAATCTAATGGTATAAAGCTATCTATATAAATAAAAACAACATAGATCATCATCGCAACATAATAATCACCATCATCAACATAATCATCATCGTCGTGATGTGAAATTTATTTACACACAAGCCAATAACAACAACAACAACAACATGTATCTATTATGTATACGACTAACAATAATGGTAATAATAATAATAATAATAATGATAATAATAGAAAAATAAAATTAAATCGGTTTATGACATGACAAAATACTAAAGTAAATTTTTCAAGTATGAACTACGAATATATACAAGTATAGCAAACTACCACCATAAATAAATAATATAAAATTTATATGAAAGAGAAAAGTTTGATTGTGTGCTTTTTTAAGTAATGTTGAACGGAGTGCAGAACTCATGGGCCGACCCATCTTCTTCCATGTCAATAACGAGCGAATGAGTGAAGTATTTTGGTCCCAGAACATGTTGATAAGCTAAAAAGCAAAAAAACATACAAGCTAAGCTTTATTCTAGGTTGGTTGCAATACATAAAATTGTGAAACCGTTTTTGACCAAATATCAGTCATCATTTACCAGTTAATCAAGAAATAAACATAAATTTAACTCTTTAGAGAAAATATTTAGAATTCCCAAATGTTTCGTATAAAAGAAGAAACAAACAAATTCGGTATTATTATTCGGCTTTTATTTCAATCCACCGTGGATTATATTATCAGAATCAAATTTAATTTAAATCAATTTATCAAAAATAAGCAAACAAAAAATAAAGTTTAAATTCACAAAAGAATTTTAATTTAGTCAAAAGGATCGAAAGCTCTCTCACACAACACAAAAAGCACACAATTTAAATAAAAATCGTAAAGCAAATGAAAAATATAAAACCAAAGAAGAAAGGTAAATAAGGAAAATTCAAGAAAACATAAATTAACGGGGAATATACGGTGCTGCATAAATTAAAGGGGAATGTACACCACCAATAAACACTTCGCAGTTCACTTATTTTACCAGCTTTAACTCTTTGTGACGCTGTATTCCTGTTTGCATGTCATTTCTTTAAATTGCCATTGCGATAAAATTATTATGTTTATGATTACGTTGTATACAAAATCAGTAATAAAATGAAAAAAAAAACGGAACTATTATTGTGATAATGATTATCATATTTTATCTTACCACTACTTTGTGTACCAAAATAAAAGGAATATTTAAGAAGAATACAGTTTTGTGTTAGAATCATTAATATTACACACCGGACACAATAGGTCTACATATTTTCGGTCTATTGTGTCTTATGTGCGGTATCTAATCAAATCTTCATGGCACATATTTTTTTGTTGCTTATAAAGAGATAGGTTATGATGGCCTACAGTTTTCTATTAGCCATTTTGAATTTCTTTTTGTTTTACGGCCATTCAAATTGTTCGTTGCGATAAAAGTAACGGGTTATCCAATTCGAGGTTGATAAAGTAGAAATCTGTATACCGACATCTGACAAAGATAAACGTCAAGTACGCTGTCATTTATTTAGTTGACATTCTGCCATTTAAGAATATGGAGCATTTAACAATCGACCAACGCGTTAAAATTATTAAATCTTATTATAAAAATAGTGATTCTGCCGTATCCACATTTCGCGCTTTACGAGCAGATTATGGTCGTCATAATCGTCCTACAAAGCAAACCATATTGAATACAGTGAATAAATTTGAACAAACTGAATCTGTTACTGATATTGTAAGGTCTGTGCATCATCGAAACATTCGCAATGCTGAAAATATCGCTTCTGTAGCTGAAAGTGTGGAAGAAGATCCAAATTTGTCAATTCCTCGTCGAGCTCAACATTTAGGCCAATCTTATGGCTCATTATGGCGCATTTTGCATCTGGATTTGCATCTTCATCCGTATAAAGTCCATTTGACACAAGAGCTAAAGCCTGCTGACCATGGACAACGAAGAACATACGCAAATTGGGTGTTGGAAAAACAGGCCGTCGATGCTGATTTTTCGAACAAAATTTTCTTCAGTGATGAAGCTCATTTTTCGCTTGGTGGATACGTTAATAAGCAAAACTGTAGAATTTGGGGCTCAGAAAATCCACAATTGATTGTAGAGAAGCCATTACACCCGGAAAAAGTCACTGTTTGGCGCATTGTGGTCTGGTGGTGTGATTGGGCCGTATTTTTTTGAGAACAACCATGGACGAACCGTTACCGTCAATTCTGAGCGCTATGGCCGCATGTTAACCGATTATTTTTTTACGAAAATCGAAGATTATGATCTTGACGATATGTGGTTCCAGCAGGATGGAGCAACCAGTCACGTAACATGAGCAAATCGAGATCTTTTGCAAGAGAAATTTCCTGGACGTTTGATTTCGCGATTGGCTGATGTCAATTGGCCTCCAAGATCCTGTGATTTAACGCCTTTGGATTTCTTTTTGTGGGGCTACGCGAAAGATCGTGTTTACGCAAACAATCCTCAAACTCTTGACGAATTGAAAACTAATATTCGTAAGGTAATGGCCGAGATACCGCCCGAAATGTGCCGAAAAGTCATTGAAAATTACCGCAAAAGAATCAAGGCCTGTAAGAAGTCCCGTGGAGGACATTTGAATGATATCTTGTTTAACTAAAAATGGCAAGGATCAATCTGTAAAATGAAATAAAAATTACAATACATTCCGAATATTTTGTGTGTTTTTTTTAAGTTTACTTTATCAAGCTTGAATTAGATAACCTTGTATGAAAATGATTAAAAAAACAATTTATACCTTTCTGGTATGGATTTTTGATTTATTTGTTAAAGTAATTGATTTAGTGTATTGCAATTATGTATAAAAAATAGAAAATAATCTATCCAAAATTTAGATTATGAGCAAGATTTAAAAATATGAAAATTATACAAATTATAAATATCCCTTGATGTGGTATATATGGCCAGTTTGCTTAGGAACTGCCCCATCGAACGACACTACCAACATATGGATGCGAAGATTAGAAAGCAGGTAAGGGGAGGGGGATAACATGAAAGCGAAGTCCGACATTCAAACCTCCTCATGGTGCTTCCTGGGTTACGCTGCAAAAATAGGTTTACATTTATTTTAAGCTTTTAACAAGCGTTTCCTAAGCTAACTGGCCACACACGACACGTCCGCAGAACAATTCGCAAAACTGGCCAACATTTTTTTCAGTGATTATCACTCAGTTTTTCAAAATTTTTGTTTGTTCACACAGATCAACAGAACCGGTGTGAAGTATTTAACATTTATCAAAAGTGTAGCTACACAAATTAACAAATAACAAAAGTGTAGTTACACAATAAGATAAAAAGTGTAGCTATACACACAAAAAATATGGCAGGGTTGAATTTTTAATTTTTCCCATTAAAAATCGATTTTTAAAAGAAAATGAAAAACGATTATACAAATAAAACTAAAAATAATTAGTTTTTATTCATTGAATATTATAGAACTATACACCCTGTCACGTATATATTTGATGGCCATTTACACGTAATGCTAGAGATATCTACTTAAATCTACATTTTCGATGCGTTAATACAAAATTCTAGAGGTTTCCCCGCACATCTGGTTATACCGGAATTTTGGGGATACTTTTGACATTTTTAGTGATATGCGTTATATCGATGCGACCCTCGGGGAATTTTATAACGAATTTACATGAAAATAAAATTATGAAAAGTGTAGGCACAGTCTTGTAGATGTTTGATGACCATTAACACCTAATTCTAGAGATGTCTACGCAAATCTGGTTATACCGGCATTTTGGGGATACTTTATTTAGTGATATGCGGTATATCGATGCGACCCTCGGGGAATTTTATATGGAAATTTTCCGTTTTCATCAGTCAGAAGTCGATCTGAACGGCTTCAGACGAGTCGCGTTTTGGGCCGTTTTCGACCTATTACTTTCAGTTATTTGTATATATTTATATTCTAAATTTATTCGGGGAATTTATCGAATTTAAATATAAATTGATGTTGAAAATACTCGATTTCAGTTGATGGCCTACTTTGATAATCGGAAGTACAATTCAATATTTAAAAATGTCTTACTTTACTTCTAGTAGTCATGATTGCCGGTATAACCAGAACCAGACCTCTCTAGAATTATGTGTTAATGGTCATCAAACATCCACAAGACTGTACATAGACTTTTCATAATTTTATTTTCATGTAAATTCGATATAAAAATCCCCGAGGGTCGCATCGATATACCGCATATCACTAAAAATTGTCAAAAGTATCCCCAAAATGCCGGTATAACCAGATGTGCGGGGAAACCTCTAGAATTTTGTATTAACGCATCGAAAATGTAGATTTAAGTAGATATCTCTAGCATCACGTGTAAATGGCCATCAAATATATACGTGACAGGGTGTATAGTTCTATAATGTTCAATGAATAAAAACTAATTATTTTTAGTTTTATTTGTATCGTTTCAATTTCTTTTAAAAATCGGTTTTTAATAAGAAAAATTAAAAATTCAACCCTGCCATATTTTTTGTGTGTATAGCTACACTTTTTATCTTAATGTGTAACTACACTTTTGTTATTTGTTAATTTGTGTAGCTACACTTTTGATAAATGTTAAATACTTCACACCGGTATCAACAGACGCTTCCTGTAGGTCGATACTGGCTTTGCTATAGGAAAAAGGAATTAGGAAAAATTGATCATAGTATTTTTGTCGTAATTTTTTCCGGCATACTATGGTAAACAGTTGGTGTAAATTTTTTCAAAAACAAAATTATATTGGGAATATTATTCTTATACAATTTCGATACGGAACAAGTATTTTCTAAATTATAAAAATTTAGATCAAACTCGATTTCTCAGTAGGCCAGAAAATGATATTTTTGACAAAAATGCAATGTAAACATTTTTCCTATTTCCCTTACTTATAGGAAAGCCAGAATCGACCAGCTAATTACCGCATCCATATGTTGATAAAGTCGTTCGATGGAGCAATTTTGTAAGGTACCTGGCCATATACACCAAATTCGCGGAGCTATTCTGTGCGCAATATTTGTTTCAGTGGGTCGCTTAATTTTTCGAAATTTTATTTGTACACACACATCAACAAAAGCTTTCTGATAATCGCATCCATATGCTTGTAAAATCGTTCGATGGGACAATTCCTGAGCAAACTGGCCATATACACTAGATCGGCGAATCAATTCTGTGAGTCGGCCAATATTTTATTCAGTGGACTACTCCATTTTTCGAAATTTTGATTTGGTTACACACATCAACAAAAGCTTTCTGATCATCGCATCCATATGTTGGTGAAGTCGTTCGGTGGGACAATTCCTACGCAAACTGGCCATGATCGGCGGATCAATTCTGTGAACAGGCCAATATTTTATTCAGTGGATTACTCAATTTTTCTAAATTTTGATTTGTTCACACACATCGACAAAAGCTTTCTGATCATCGCATCCAAGCAAACTGGCATACACTAGATCCATGGATCAATTCTGTGAGATTGTCAATATTTTTTCAGTGGATCACTTAGTTTTTCAAAATTGTTTGTTCACACATATCAACAGATGCTTCCTGATCAACGCATCCATGTGCTGGTAGAGTCGTTCAATGGGGCAATTTCTAAGGTACTTGGCCATATACACCGCATCTGTGGAATAATTCTGTTAGCTGGCCAATATTTTGTTCAGTGGATTACTCAGTTTTTTGAAATTTTTATTTGGTCGCAGACATCAACAAAAGCTTTCTGATCATCGCATCCATATGTTGGTAAAGTCGTTCGATGGGGAAATTTCCAATGTACTTGGCCGTATACACCGCACCCGCTGAACAATTCTGTGAGCTGGTTAATATTTATTTCAGTGAAGGGCTTAATATTTCGATAATTTGTTTGTTCACACACACCATCAAAAGCTTTTTGATCATCGCACGCACATGCTGGTAAAGTTGTTCGATGAGGTAATTTCTAAGGTACTTGGCCATATACACCACATCCGTGGAACAACTCTGTGAGCTGGCCAACATTTTGTTCAGTGGATTACCCAGTTTTTTGAAATTTTGATTTGGTCACATACACCAACAAAAGCTTTCTGACCATCGCATCCATATGTTGGTAGAGTCGTTCGATGGGGCAATTTCTAATGTACTTGGCCATATACACCGCACCCGCTGAACAATTCTGTGAGCTGGTTAATATTTGTTTCAGTGGATCGCTTAATATTTCGATATTTTATTTGTTCACACACATCAACAGAAGCTTTCTGATCATCGTATCCAAGCAAACTGGCATACACTAGATCCATGGATCAATTCTGTGAGCTGGCCAATATTTTTTCAGTGGATCATTCAGTTTTTCAAAATTGTTTGTTCGCACACATCAACAGACGCTTCCTGATCATCACATCAATATGTTAGTAAAGTTGTGTAATGGGGCAATCCCTAAGGTACCTGGCCATATACACCACATCCGCGGGACAGTTCTATCAGCTGGTTAAAATTTGTTGCGGTGGATTGCGTAATTTTTCGAAATTTTATCACACACATCAACAAAAGCTTTCTGATCATCACATCCATATGTTGGTAAAGTCGTTCGATGGGACATTTCCTAAGCAAACTGGCCACATACACTAGATCGGCGGATCATTTCTGTGAACTGGCCAATATTTTGTTCAGTGGATTATTCAGTTTTTTGAAATTTTGATTTGGTCACACACGTCAACAAAAGTTAGTAGTTAAAACACGTTAGGTTTTAACATTTCATATTATAACATTTGTGGTGTTTTGAAAATTTGTTTATGATATTTTTACTCAGTGTACTATTTTGTTAATTTTACAAATTTTTGTATGTATGTGTTTTTGTTGATTTTGTTTTGTTTACGTATTTTAATGCATTTCTTGTTTTTGTACATAGTGTTTATTTAATTGGTTTATAATTTATTTAATTAAAATTAAATTTCAGGATTTCTCTAAAATCCATTTCAAAATCCCCACCCGGTTCTGTATAAATGATTTGACAATAGTTGATTGGGATATGGCCGGGTTCCATTCAGAATAGTGAATTGTAGAACTTCATCAAAAAGGCACGTTAAAATCCTAATAGAAGTTGGCCCTAGTGTATTTGAATCCTAGCCCAGCTCTACAAACTAAATTGGAGAATTATTGGTTAGGAAACGGCCTGGTTCCATTCATTATAGCCGAATTCCAAAATTTCGTCCAAATACAACTACGCGCATCGAATTTAACTATTATTTGCTGAAAGGTGGTGATTGGTTGAGGAATGATAAGTTCCATTGAGCATAGCATAAATACGTCCTATACTTGATAATTAATCAAATATTGTTTGGTGGCCAAATTAGTAAGGCAATCTTTTGCGAAATAAGCTAAATTTATTTGAAATATCATATCCGATAGTTAATTTGGCATTGAATAACATTAATAGTTTTACAGGAATCATTGCCTTTGGAATGCCTCATTTGTATTTTGAATCTTTTTTCCTATACAGTCCAATCAATCAATCAATTAATCAATTTCTTGTTTTTGTGCATATTTGAATTTTCTCGTGCTAGATAAGGAACCATAAATGAGTATACGGATCTTTGTTAAATTTAACTGATGAAATATTTTAAATAAAATTCCCATATATTATGCATATTCGTTATTGATTAGTTTAAATACAGTCACACAATTTTTTTGGGAAGGTTTAGGAAATTGTTCATCACCGTCCACTATCTTTTGAACTTGAACTATTGTGGAATGTCTTATCTCGAAATTGAAATTGCTCTATAGAGAAGAGTCCTTTATTTTAAATAAGTTAAGAAGAATTTCATTCGTTTCAATGGGAGTCTTTCAAATAACTATTGACATAATAGGTAGTAGTGATATTGGTCTGTGAGGCGTTATTTCGTTTTGTGCTTTTCTGGCTTGGATACATATTTGATTCTGAGGGCTGCGTTGATTCAATTTGTTGAGAAGCTGTTTCAGGATTTTTCCTGATAGCACGCCAAAGCCTGGCGCTATTATTGGATTTCTTTCTTTTATTTATTTCCGCAAAGAAGTAGGCCAGGGTGATCTCTTGACCTTCAGGTTTTTCAATTTACTGTATTTGCTTGCTCTGCGGTATCTCATTAGACTGGCATACATCCCCCAGGTTCTCAACAATGGATTCTGCTTTTTGGTTTATTGCTTCTTGGCTAACTTAGGTATATTGCTTTTCTTTTAGGTCGAATTTAAGTTATTGGGCTTTTTATTTGTTTTATTGTCTGAACACTACAATGAATAATCACCATTTAACAGCGACTATCGCTTATTTTTTGTGCAACTAGATATTTAATTTATTTTGGGTAATTTGTACCTTTTAATATCCTTTTGATTTCTTTTGAATTGGTCCATACTAATAGTTGTAAGTCTATCATAAACTTTTCAATTTTTTCTTCCAATTATTCCTTCTTGTTTAGAGGGACATTCGACTTTATTATATTAAATAATTTCTTCTTTGAATCTTTCCCAATCTGTACATGCATTTGACAGAGCAGGACTGTTTGGTTTGGATTTTATTTTGCCGCTGAGAGTGAGAAACCTTCTACAATACTAACGTCAGTTGTCATTTTAGCGTGATATATTGGCAATTTCCTAGTCTAGTTAAAAAAAACCGAGTAGATTGAGTATTTTATTGGCATCTGTGGGAGAAAGATGGGTTTCCGGTTGATTGCCAATTACAACCACATTTTTCGCTATTCCACTAAAGCTCTTTACTTCTAATGGAAACTAGTATTGGTCAATTAGTATGTTTTGCATTAAAGTCTCCTTCAACAATGAACTTTTCCCCTTAACTTTTTAAGAACTTTATAAAGTCGCATCGGTGGATTGATTTGTAAATAATTTATTTGTCTTTCAGCGGTACAGAAATCCAATTACCAAAGAAGTAATATCTTTACATATAAGATCATGTACTACTGAGTATAATCAAACTCTTGTTGGAGGTTTAGTCATGTCCACGCTGTGTTCAGAGCTACCTGCTAGGTCATTTAATTGAATCACATTAATCTAAATGTAAAATTAGCCGATCCTTATTTTAACGTTATTGATGTCATATTTTTGTTGATCACGTTTTCTATATTCTTAATTTTTTATTTTTATTATCTTTTCATTCTGTTCTGGAACCGAAACACTTCACGTCCTACCTTATACCGTTGTTAGTCAATCGAGGACGTACGGCTATAGGTCCGATCTTCGAAGAACCATCTGCACATTGCATAGAACTATTGCACTGCCTATAATACTGGCAAGGAAGATGGGTTGGACCATGAATTCTGCACTCTATAGGGGTTCCGGTACCTTTCGATCCAAACGCCAAAGCTCTGTGCCGTTTGGTCGTTAATATTATTCTACTAAGAGAAACTAGCACCACTTAAGGGTCATTAGAATAGATATTTGGCTGGGAACTAGGAGGAGATTTAGGAAAGGGTACATTTGCCATAACATCCAGCATTGGCCAACTATACTCTAAACTATTGAGAGTCGATGGTATGCCCCGTCTATTTGGGAGATTAAAAGCATTTCAAGCATATACTTGCCGAGACATCATACCGGGACGCAGAAGGCATGTCCGTAGTAGAATAACCTTTAAAGCAAGATAAACCGCAACTAAGAACATCTCTACATCTGACGCAAAGTTGACAACCAGCTATGGAAAATACATTTCAGACGGATTTTGAATTTAAGAACTCCTACTCACAGCTAATGGAGAAATACGAACAGTTAGCAACGGAAATTATTAAGTTAAAAGTTAGTGTTTCAAGCGCCGGAAAAAACCTACAGACCCACAATGCAACGTAAGCTATGTATAAGATAATACAACGCTTTCGTCTGAACAAAATTGCAATCAGTAAAGACGAGAAGGAAATGCATCGGCAGGTTCTAGTTCAAGAAAAGTTTACGAAATATCAAGGTATGGAGTTTTCTAATAAGAAGTTTCGTTTTCATATTAAAAAAATGAGTATTTTTTAAGAGAAATCAATCAATGTTTGTTTCATTGTAAAGAAGAAGATATGCTATTAACATTTGAAAACGATATCAGCCAAATGACCGCCACGGCTACGCTTGCAGCACCATCTCATTTTCATGAAATTTTCCATGACCAATTCGCACATTTGCACGAATTCCATCTTTAAGGTCTTGAATCGATTGTGGAGCATTGGCATAGACCTTATCTTTCACGTGGTACCAAAGAAAAAAGTCTAAAGGTGTTAAATCACAAGATCTCGATGGCAAATTGTGATCACCTCTTCGAGAAATAACAAGGTTAGGCAACTTTTATTACAAAATTGCGATTGTTTCGTTGCTTGTGTGTGTGGCACGTAGCGCCGTCTTGCTCAAAATAAACGTCGTCCACATCATTATCTTCCAATTCCGACCATAAAGGATCATTAATCAAAGCTCAGTAGGGCAATCCATTCACCGTCACAGTTGCACCAGCCTCATTTTCGAATAAGTAAGGTCCAATTATACCGCGACAAAAACCGCACCAAACACTGACACGTTGAGGATGGAGAGGCTTTTCAACAATCATTCTTAGGTTTTCTATGCCCCATTCTTATTAACGTAGCCTCCGAGGTTAAAATGGGCCTTATCACTGAAGATGATTTTTCGATGAACATCTGGATCATTTTGATGCATTTGAAGGACCCAATCAGCGAAGATACGACATTTATGGTGATCGACTTGCTTGAGTTCTTGTGTTAACTGAACTTTAGAAGCCTTAAGAGTTAAGTCTTTATGCAAAATACGGTGTAATTTCGTTTGTAGATCGACGAGGAATCGACAAACCGGGTTTTCAGTTAGTCTTGAGCGACGCACACGGTTTCGTTTTTTCACATCACTAAATTGCTCGACAAGCCCAATTTTTCCACCAGTTTCACTATTACCGGCCGAAAAGCTGCTTTACGACGACCCAAAAGTGCCTTAGTTTTGCGAAATGAGACTGCAAAATTTTCACCATTTCTGGAGTGAATTTTAACAATTTCATTGCGTTGTTGAAGCGAGTATCGTACCATTTTTAGTAATGGCGTTATTTTTGCTTATCAAATTTCAAAAGATGATAGGTTCAAAATTGACAGCTTCCCAAAAAGCAGGCTATTCAAAATGAAACCTTTTATTGGGAAACCCTTTATATTACGGAGACCAAACGGACCAAATCTGATCAAAGACCTGATTTTTCATTGGTTCTTCGAGCCGGATTCACTTGGCATACACATACCATAGTTACAGGAAACCAACTGAACTTTCGCACGCTAAAACAAAATAAAGTATGGAGGTTCTCCTACGTATTCAGCATGAAAATGCTGACAAAATAATTGGAAAATCGCTGTTCCAGGAGTATGTTATAATATAATCGATGGAATTCGAACAACAATCCCGCCGCTGGAGTCATCTCATCAATATTTCAGTACTAGACGACAATTAATTGAAACATATGACCTTCTCATGGGTGTAATGGCGTCAAAGACTAAATAGAGGACCGCCAAAAACCCTGACGTCATCAACGTCCGACAGGTCACAATAATCGTCACTCGCCAGTTCGGGTTTTTGTATTTTATTAAACAACGAGACAAACCCATAAGCCGTTTAAAAGTGGTGATCAATAGCCTTTATCAAATACCAAGGATTGGGATTTAAAAGTCAATGGGGATGGTAGTAATAGACTAGTTAAAAAGCAGGAAGTATTAATGTGTCAATAAAAAAATTACTGCAATCGAGTATGCATTAAATACAGCAGATTCCAAAGTATTCGCTTGCTACTAAAAACCAACTACTCACAACGGAATGTCGAAAGAAACAGCTACCGACATTGGACATACCATGTCTCTGAGAAGTACAATAATTGGAGCTCATTCACCGGAACAATAACATTTCAAATTACTACCAACGTTACAAGTTGCAACTGTCATGACGTTTCGGAATCTTTATGCCACCGATAAAGAAATTGTACCCAACATAAAGCGGCTGCACTTGACCTCTCCATTCGAGTTATTTGTAAGGTTCATTCTAGTCAAAAAAATCAATTGAGAATCAGCTAAGCTTCTTAAAACGACGTCATCTAATCCAAGAGAATTAGTAAAACCATCAGTATATCAACTTCATGGAGAAAAACTTCCAGTCGTTAGATGCAGTGGGGAGCACAAAATCAAATGCAATGCGAACACGTACCGTGCCACCAACCTTGTTGGGTTATGGCTTGTAGTGAACGTCACGGCTTAGAGCATTGCGCGTAGTTCCAAAAAATATCAACATTAGATAGAGCAAGGTTAGTAAATGTCTGCGGCCTTTGCCTTCGTGGTCTCGCTCACCATAAAAAGGGTAAGTGCAGCGTCTTCAAGCGTGGGAACAACACAAACACTTCTAGTTAACCAACAAGGAAAAGTTTTGGTACCCACCGCGGTAATTAAAGCTTCTACCGGCATTGAAAGCTCGTTACTTTATGAGCCTTGATAGATTCAGGGCCCCAAGTTACCTTAAAATTATCGAAGGTGCCAACCTATTGAATGTTTAAGAAAGGGAAACCTACGTACATATTGTGGGCATAGATGGAAAGAAAGCTAGCGTTTGCAGAAACGCTATTAACAACAAGGTGATACTAAGATTTTCTGGAGCCTTGTCTGTAAATATCGATGCTTCGATATTCGAAAAGCTCACGAAATAGCTTCCCCAGACCAATAATACTGTACGTAAATGGAAGCATCTAGAAAATATACAATTGGCTGATCCCCACTACATTCGCTCGCAACCAATTTACTTGGTAATTGGAGCGGATTATAATCCGCTAATAGTAATCAACAACACCCTAAAGTACGAGCACAATGAACCCATGACTCCAACATACGGAATTCGGCAGGATTTTAAACGGCAACCTTAAATGCAATATCGATAAACAACTCTAAAACAATTACAATCATTCATTGACAATGGCAACATTCCAGTAGGAAGAAATCTCACCGAGGAGGAAATAAAATTTTGACGAATCCTTTCCAAAAAATTTGCAGCAATATTAGATGATGAAAATTCCCTTTTGCATCCTCCACCCGGTAACTCTCGATGTAAACGCCAAAGCATTCACCACTGTGCTATTTGGTCGGTGTCAAACACTCGGACTTCTATAGAAAATGGTTTGTTTCTTACTATATTGGTATATAGTTGACGTTGATTAATAAACACTCTAGTAGTTGACAGTTTAATTTACCGCTTATTCACAAATAGTGAAAACCATCTTATTAGTGTCAAACTTTACTTGCGGCATATTTAGATGAATTTAAGTTTCGAACTTACCGAATGTTGGCCTTTACATATAATTTTAACATTTTCCGTCTTACACAAACCGATGCTCCAATATCTAAGCTTATTGAAAATGACAATAATTTAATTTAGGTTTCCACTATCTCAATTAAATTACGAGTACCATAAAATCCATAAAATGTGCTCCTCTTTTCAAAAAATTGATCGTATTCTAGGAAGTCTTTCAAAATGTTTCTGAAGTTTCTAAAATTAGAAACATACAAGTCGAATTGATAAACTGCTCCAGTTTTAAAGTCGGTTAAAAAGTATCGAGTTGTAAGTGGGTTTAACCGTTTGTGACAACCTCATAATAAACTATGATGAAAACAACAACAAAATCAATATTATACACTGCCTACATGTACATGTAAACCGGTAAAATGTACAAGTAGAAAGTATAAGAAATATTTTTGCAAATCTACAAGTCCAAGCTAATTTTTGATTACTAATGAAATAAATTTCGACACTATAACTTCTCAGATACAAAAATATTTATTTAAATATTAGAAATTAGAATAAAATTTTACATAAATTATAAATAATACAAAACTATTTTCATGTTAATCGATAATCGGGATTCCGGTATTTCGGCTAATCCAGTCCAAATATGGCGCCACATAGGTATATCCTGCAGGATACCCATTACTACATCCCAAACCCGCTACAAATGAAAACATCCCAATTTGCATTGGGGCCCCATTGGTTTCGGTCGAAACCAAAGGACTACCCGAATCACCACCACACGGACTACTAGTTACCGGTATTCCTAAACCACAGACACTTGAATTCAATATAATATCACCACCGTACATTGATTTACAATACGCATTTGTCGTAACGTTTATATTCGCAAATTGTAATAAATCTGATAACGTATTGGACACGTCGTTTGTGCGGCCCCAACCGGACACCGATGCCACTTTATTTGCAAAATAATCCAGTTCAGTTTGTACACGACTCGGTAATCGAACAGTTGTTACTGTTTCTCCCATTTGCACATCGTACGTTAACCTTATGATTGCAATATCATGATTCAGCGAAACGTTATTAAATCGCGGATGTATAACGATATTGGTGCGACCGACAATTTGCTCGATTTTTGGTGTGTTTATATTTGTGCTTCCCAAGCCCAATTTAAATATTTCGTAGTCACGAATGCAGTGCGCCACTGTTAATATGCGATTCGAAGAAATCAGTGATCCGCTGCAACGGACTAGTGGGACGCCATCACTATTTAGAGGTTGTATCGACACTTGCCACGGGAATTGAGTATTGGACGCAAATTTTCCATTTACCACACGGGGACGGAGGCGAGGTGGTGCGTTATCAATGACTGGCGATTCCAAATCGGTTGGCTGAAACTATATTACACACAATTATATACAAAATTAGTTAGAATTTTATCAGTTTGAATATTATCTTTATAAATTGTCTTACCATTCGTCCTAATATAGGAACAATCACGATGCACAAAACTATAAACCCTTTCATTTTTATTAAGTTGACTAAGTAAGTGAACTACTTGTAGTGGTTTGATCAAGTTGCGATATAAGAATGATTTATGTACAAGGATAGTGTTCGATATTTATATAGAAATTCGGTCGCATCAAATCCATTGATGATTGATAAAAAAATTGAAAAATTCTAAAGATCTCTTATCAAGTTCCGTTTGACTTAAAATTTTATTGCTAGTTGAATGACATGGCTCGGCTGCGTCATATAGTTTTGTGGTTTAAATACATAATTTTTGGTTCGCACCTGGATATTTTATTTGCATTATTTTGTCGGTCGTTTATAAAGAAAAACTTGTGCGGTACTTAAACGGTGTTCATATGACGTGTAACATGAGTGATGTCAATTATTGTTACGCAGTTTGTCAACTTAACGTCACCGTTTATACATGTATATGGATTAACAGGTAGCAGTTGCAAGTAAATCGATTACGTTTTATAAAAGTATTTCCGCAATTATTTATTTAATTTTACTCTTGAACATATATGGCTAATAACTTTTATATTTCGTTATACCTTAGTAAATGCTCCGAATGAACTATTCTTGGAATATATGCAAACATCTTAGTTAAATCATAAAGGTATATTTAACATTAATTTCCGTTTAACATTAAGTGACGTTAAACACTTATAAGTACTATAAACCATATTAGGGTTAGTTGTTCCTTGCGAAGGATCTGACTTCGAAAAGACGGGTGTAATAAGCACACAATGACACTAGTACTAAATAGAGTTGTCACAAAACAATGATTTTCACATTGGGCCCAGCCAATGACGACCAAACCAAACTAGCCTTGAGCGTCGATCAACTAAATTTGTTTATCTTCTCTTGTTGCTTTTGTGCAACTTAGAAAATCACAGCCAATTTTACTAAACCAAATTAATTTTCATGTCTGCTCATACTTGGTGGAAGGCAGATGTTGTTCTAAACTGTTAGAACGAATTCTTCAGTTTTTTTTTCCTATTTCCGGAAAGTCTCGAAATCTACTAATTTGCAAAGTCTAGGATTTTGTTATTTTCTCTTACATTCTATGCACAATGATGTTTGGTAGGTTATAGGCGCTATACCTTGCATAAGGGCGTTCAGATGTTAGCGATGACTCTGTTATTTTCCAGTTTTCTAACCTGGAAATCCAATTTTCCTTGCGACCTTCAATTAATGATGTGGAATAAATTAGAAATGGCGCAGTATACTGGCGAGTTAGGTTTTATATGCTAAACACGCAATATTTAAACCGTAGAGATGGTTTGATTAGCCTAACAACTTCAACTTTCACCAATGGAACAGTACCAATCAGGATGCTAGTCAATTTCACCATTCCTACTATTTGGTTGGTATAATTGTTCACTCGGCCAAATTTATTCGTTAATCTTGTGGAAACTAAAACCCCTGTGGGGTGCAGAGAGATATTGTAAAAACAACGTCACCATGAAGGCCAAGCAACCATCAGCCATCAAATACAAATGTTTGATAAACCTAAATGTAAAATGGAAGGAAGCAGACGACATCAGCCCCATCCATCTCTCCCCCCTCCTCTAATATTGCGCATTGTTCCCGCATTGGGAACACGCATCTGATTTTTATAAACAAAATAAATTCAAAAACGATTTAGTTCTATTAAATTACGAATTTCTAGCACCAAAATGTGCATTTGCATTATACAAGCCGAGATCCATTTTATCAATGGGTCGAGAAACACCTTTTTCCATTAAAATTGCCCATTTTCCAAAGATTTTTTTTCGGCAGTAACGTTGAAGTCCTATTTTAATTATTTAAACCGAGGTATTTTTAATCTGCTGAATCTAAACTGATTTTGGTATCATACTGATCCTACTATTATCATACACCACGGATTTCTTAGAAATAACTGTGTTCCATTTAAATTTTCAATTTTCCATAATGCACCTTGTAGTTACGTACTAGTAGCTAAGTAACACGTGTAACAACAAAAGGAACCTTGGTACCTAAACAAATTTTCATGGAAATCGATGTATCCAACTGTGAAATTTTGGCTTAAACATACAAATCGAAGGCATTTAGAACTAACATAGATAACACAGTATCTCCCGCCCACTAAAGTATCAATGCTGTCGTACTCGTTCTTAAAAAATGTCATAAAAAAATATTAATAAAAGGCATTGTTTTGTCACAGTTAATTTTCCTTTCAGAGGACTTCCTTCAAAAATAAATTTTTAACCTCATTTTCATATTGATATTGGTTAATAAAGTGCCAGTTCCATCCTAGTTGATCATATTCCATAACTTTCCATAACTTCCTGCTAAAATCAGATTAGAATTCCATTACCACGAACCACGTAGAATTTGTTTGCAATAAAATGGTCTAGTTTCTCCCCAGGTGGTCATATTCTAGCACTTCCTCTAATAATAATTTTAAAATCCTGTTTCCATCTACCACAACTAACTTCATCATTATCCGTTAAAAATAGCCTAGTATCGTCCTAGTCGACTATACTTCGGAACTTGCTCCAAAAATAATTTCATAAACTATTTCAACATAGCGCTGTATGACGAAATATAAAGCCAGCCGTCTAACTAACGTAAAACATACGCCACAATATGAGAAGACATGGTTCAAAATGGTGCAACCTCACGAAACAAAGTGGCAAATCTCGTAACAAATGCAAATGGGCGCAACACCACGCGATAGGATCCCCGTTGTACTATAGAGCGCTCAAATAACGATAATGTAGCGATCAAATTGACGCTCAGCTCAACTATTGATTTATTTGACCATCAGTTTACTCAATTTTTCGTGTAAAAATGACAACAAAAAACCCATACAAAAGCCGGAAATATTTTGTTCCAAATTTCGTTCACAAATTTTGTTGGTCGCTCAATCAAAGTATGACTGTGATACATTTTGGAGCAAGATCACGCAACATGGTGCTACATCCCGAAACATATTGCAACATTACTTATCATGAAACTGCCATTGAGGGACTTGTATTCGGATTTTCCTTAAATAAGTACTTCTTACGCCCTTTAAGTATACCGAAACTAATCTAATCGAAAAATGTGGGTAATTCAGATTCAAATTGTTATTAGCCGGAGCCACCGTTATTGCTAGTCGGAGTATTGCAAACCACACATAGAGTATTGGTGTCCAAATACTTTGTGTTAGTAATCACAGAGTGTCAATGACTCCGACATCAACCGGCAAATTTCCTACCAAAGATCCATTGCAATAATGTAGTCAGTAATGACATTTTGGTTGTGACAACTGGAAGTAGCGAACGGCAAAATGTTCATAACGAAAATTTAAAACAACATTAATTTAATGGTCAAGAAATTTCGATTAAGTAGATCTATTAGAATATCAACCAAAAGTCAAATAATCGATAATACAGATTGTTCCTTGCGAGCTTTATAATAATCAACCGAAAAAAGTCGAAATCAAACAAAATTTGCTACTCTTTCAAGATTTGGCCCGTTGTTCATCATTCTTATTGAAAGTGTGTGAAAATGGTGCAGTTTCATGCGTTCAAGATTTTGCTAGATGGTTATCAATTATAAAATATTCTATGTAGAGTGGTAACACATATTTTCATAGTATGGTTTTGAAGGTGGTCCGAGGAGTTTGAGAATCAAAGTGAGATTGATTCTTCAGACTACTCCCAGACCAGACCATAAAAGTTTGCATATTTTTATGTTATATTGAATAGGCATAGTGGAGGAAGTCGTAACTAATTTTCAATAAATCGGGACCTAACTCAAACGATTCTTGGAACTCAAATTTTTCCCGAAATTTTCATCTAATACATCGTTTTTCATGAGGTTTGCTATAATGGAGTTTCATTGATTGCAATCGGTTTTGCGTTCAGGAAATTCATTTAGGGGTCCTCCGGTGTTGCCCGGGTCCTGTTTTCTTATTTTTTCTCTAATCAAAGGCCTTTGATTGCTGAGGAGGTTTTTTGAGTATGCAGGAAACGATTGCTAAGGGTCATAATTTTGTAGGAATCGAAAGGGTCGAAAAGATTCCGGGAAAATCCTTTCAGAGGGTCGAACGGTAAACCCCGGGTCCCTTTTTATTAATTTTCAGCTCGCACGGTTTTTATAAAAATTGGTGGAGCGGGTTTTTGAGTGCGAGGATTCGATTGCGATTGGTGGAAATTTCTGAATAATCCGTGTGTAGAGGGTAAGGCCCAAGTTTTTTTTTATTATTTTTTTTCGGCTTGCGCAATTTTTATAAAAATTGCTGGACGAGCGTTTTCGATTACCAAAAATGAATTTTGATGGGTTCTTATATCGGCAAAATTCATTTAGCCGGGACGGTTGGAGCCTTTTTTTAATATTTTATTAGGCTCGGACGAGTTTGATAAAATATAGTGAGTAAGGTTTTCGAATGCAAGGCAACTGTAATCGCAGTCCTGATTTCTGGATAATTCATTTAGGTTTCCTCGGATAGATCATCATGTTGCTTGATGATGCACCACATTATGTCACGTTACCCTATTTTGCATGATGCTACACCATGTCACATGCACCGTGCTGCATAATGTTGGACCATGTTGCCCTACCTGTAAGATGTTGTTTCATGTTTGGCCATATTGTACTATGTTGCTTGATGTTGCATCATGTTGCTTATTATTGTATCTCGTGGGAGGTATTGTGTAATGTTCCACTATGGTGGTTTGCGGCCTCATTTAACATTTTATTTGGCTTGAGCGATTTTGAAAAAATTTGGCGCGGCAAGGTTTTTGATAGAAAGTCTCTTTGTACTATGTTGCGCAATGTTTCACCATATTGCAGGATGTTGCACCACGTTGTTTGATGTTGCATCATATTGTGTCATATTGTACTGCTTGCGTAATTTTGCACCATGTTGGTTAATGTTACGCGATTTTCTGCTATGTTGCTTCTTGTCGTGTCTCGTGTGTTTCATTATCTAGATATCTGTCGTTACGATCCATCATATTGCGGAATGTTGCACCAAGTTATGTTGGTTGCGTTACGGTCACATTATATAGTTGCACTAATTTGAACATGTTGAAGTTCTTTTGATTGTAGTCGTTTTGAAAACTTTGGTTGTAATGAGTAACAATATTGATTTTTAGGATTCTCTATATAATTATTGTTTTGGCCTTGATCCCTTTTTCACATTTTGTTCAGCCTCAAACGATTTTAAGCTCGTATGGTAGCGCCCGAATCTCTTTATTTAATTTGCATTATTTATTTAGGAGGTTCTCATATGAGGTCCGGATCTCCTTTTATAAAATAGATCGGCTCGAACGGTTTTGATAAGAAATTTGAGAGAGGATATTTTCGAATACCAGGAAATAATTGCAATGGATCATGATTTGAATAGAGGGAAATTGGTATAGAGATGCTCCGGCTTAGCCGCTAGCGTCTTGCTCCACAATATGGAACTCAGATTAATAATAATAATAATAAGAATATTTATTAAACCATAACTTAAGTCTAACCTTTTAAGCAAAAATATTTACATAAGTACATTATTTACATAATAATTAACCGTTACCATGTTTCTGCATAATTACATCAAATAATGAATTTTTAAATTTTTCCAAAGGATTTACTTGTTTTAAATCCACAGATAAACCATTCCAAGTACCAATTGCAATTAATAAACCAGAACTATTATATATATTGGTTCTGTTAATAGGCAGATAGATATTTATCGTGCCATTAGTCTGTTCCGGTTACTATGCATCAAAATTTATTTCCAGATTCTAATTGTTATTTTTCGGTTCCAAATTCTGTAAATCAAAATTTTAATTCGCACCAATTTAATAGCATTGCCTCACCAAATCAAATTGACGCTTTTTTTCAAAATTCAAATTCTAAACAACCAAATTTTTTTATATGTTGGAATTGCCGTGATGTAGGACATACATTTATTAATTGCCCAAAGACACGGAGATTATTTTGCCATGGATGTGGTATAGACGGGAAATTAAAATTCGGGGACTCCTGCAATGAGCAATCCTCAACCCGACCAGCAGCATCAAGCAAGACAACCAACTACAATTCTGAGGAGCAATTCTCAACAAAACCAAAAATTCAACGTTCAGCTAAATTACGTGTTCGGAAATATTGGGAAAGACGAAAGGAACTTGTACACAGGATTTCTGAATAACTATTTACTACAGAATCAGATGATCGACCGTACGCCATTGTAAGCATCAATGGAATACCATATAAAGGTTTGGTGGTGAATCAATAACCTAATTACGAACCTGCGTCTGTAAGCTTCGATGGTAATCAGAAATCTATGAATATCTATTTAATTCCAAGTCTCCCACAACCTTTGTATTTTGGGATCGATTACTGGAAACCATTTAATATAGTTCCCAAAACCATTTCAGAATTAAATAGAACCGATTCTGATTTTCATTCTCTTACCTCTGATCAAAACTCTCGTTTAGAAACAGTTATTGAACAATTCCTTCGTTCAATAAACATGGTCTAGGCAAAACTTCCTTAATTTCCCACCATATCAATGTTCAAGATGCCACGCCTGTCAAACAGCGATACTATCCTGTATCTCTTGCAGTACAAGCTTACATCTACCTCGAGATTGATCGTATGTTGTCTCTGGAAGTAATTGATTGTGGTTGAGTGAAATTTAAGGAAAATGGGAATGTAATATAAATTTTGGACATGCCTGTGGAAAATTTTCACTTTAATTGAACCAACCGATTGAGATACAACTCCCTTTTTATGTTAAACATAGTATATGGTTCCAGTATAGGAGTAAATTGGATGGAACGAACCCCTTTCTCACGAATAATATGGAACTCGGTTGGTACCATGAGAATGTTCAATTTGTTTGAAACAAAACCGTGGGTCCCTCAAATTGAATAGAGCTAAGCCGTTGTTGAGCCAAGTATGGAGTAATTATTTTTTTAACTGCTGGTTAGAAAATTTATTTTATTATTCACCTACATGAAGCCATCGAAAGGTTTAGCTCCAGCAAGCTTCTAGTTCAAACAGTAATATGTATGTGTGTCGTACGAATGGGAAAGTAACATGGCTGGGCTACGCAGCGTTTCAAAATTTGAAAAATTCGAAAAAAATTAAAATTAAATGTTTTGAACGGAACATCAAAAAAAAAACGCGCTCCGAGAATTTCTTTAAAGCAAAAATTCGACACGTTTTTGTTTTTAAGGACACCCACCACTCACCCGGCTCTGATGTTATGGACCACGCCTAAATTAGAAAATGTATTCGTTAGTTCACGAAGACACGTTCAAAGAGTGTCTATAAAGCGAAAATTCGACACATTTTTGTGTCGATGGGCACCCACCACTCACTCGACGCTGATGTTCTGGCCTACGCCCAATGTTCGTTAAAATTTAAAGAACTTCTGTTTAAACAAAGCGTGAACACTTTGTCACAATTGGGAACTAATTTTCCCTGCTCTTCAGTCTTCAGTGGCTGTAACTTTGATACTTTCAAAGGTTTCCACTCTTGAAAAGGCAGCGTATAATTGCCCATGAGCAAATACTGGTTGTGACAAATACAGTCCCACCTTCTCAAGAGTCTATCCTTAAGCTTTATTAATAGTCATTCTTACAGGAAATTGCTTTCTCTGTATTTCAAAGAGGAAAGGTGTTTCAGAACGTGTTACTTGCCATTAACAAAGATCTCGTTTCCAATTCAAATTTCGTAGCAACATTATTATTGCTCCTACTTCGGAAGTTAGTTTATGCACAGGCATGCTTGATACATTTAGAGTGTCCAAAAACTGTACTGGAAAGTGCATTCTTTCTTCTTCATCGTCGGTGACGATACTGTCTACACTTTCATAAACTCTTTCATCCTGAGGTCTATTTTCAGGTGTAACTAAACGACTCAAAACTTGGTTATTAATGAAGAAAGTGTCCTCATTAAAGGATTGCTGTCAAGCCATGTGTTTTTGCCTCTGCCGGAGAAAAGGAATCAGGGAATATTGCATCCACTAATGAGTCATTGCAAATACACTGCTCACGTATTTTAATTATATCCTCACCAAGACTTTGATCATTGGTGAGTGTGCCATTACCGAGGGACATTAAACACTCAGCAAATTGAAAGTCATTTACAGATCTCATGTTCTCAGTCAATTTGATCTGTATCTTCCATGATTTGTAATTGACCTCCATAGATTACAATTGGCAATGTCTACCGAAAATCGCCTTCAAATCGAATGACGATATTGAAAAATGGACCTATTACCATTTGACACATCAACAGCCCTTTTGATTTCTTTCAAAAGTCTATCAACTTATGTCAGGGCTTTTCCCGGAGTCATTCCAGTTTCATCGCAAACGATAAGTTTGGCATTCCTGACTTTCACAGCGTCGTCTCACGTCTGCTTCATGTTAGATACCGAGTCCGTTTTTGTTGGGACTAGTACCTTAAACTAAGAGTGGTAAGTTCTCCCTCTCTCAAGAGGAGTGGCTGCAATTACAGTGGAAGCAATCGGTAACACGCTGTAACTGCGACCTCTCAATATTCAGAGAAGTGTATTGTATTGACAGTTTTTCCACTTCCAGCCTACCAACGAAAAAGCATCTAACTCTTTCTTTTGGATCATCCACAGCTTTCATAATATTCGTTTTGTCTAATATCCAGCTTAGGCAAAAACATAAGTCCTTTTCTGCTTGAGAAACAAGGTCATATTCAGTTGGAATATCATCATGAATTGCACTAGGAGTAGGCAATTTCAACCCACTTCAATCAGTTCCGTGTAAACGGAGTGTGTCCATTATATCGTATAATGCCCGACTTTCTGGGTCAGACAAACTTGCATGAACGAAATCTTCCGTTGTTACAAGTTTATGAGTAGCAAATAGCTATCCCGCGTCTTGTGAATTGCCAAAAATGCAAATCCATGCAAAGAGAAGTTTAATTTGCTGGTTGGGCTCCTCTGACAAAATTTGATATGTTGACAAAAATATTATATGAGAGCTGATCAAACAAACCCAATTAACAGTCCATCCTAGAGTTTCCGCAATATAGCCATTACTACTATTGAATAGCAGACATTTAAGCCAATTCAAATTAATATAGCCCGTTCATAAAGAAAAGGTTGGGCTCCTCTGAAAAAATTTGATATGTTGACAAAAATATTATATGAGAGCTGATCATACACACGCAATTAACCGTTCATCCTAGAGCTTCCGCATTATACCCACTACTACTATGGAATAGCTGACATTCGAGCCTATTCAAATTAGTATTAGTAATTAACAGCCCATCCTATACTTTCCGCAATATAGCTACTACTACTCTTGATTAGCAGACATTCGAGCCTATTCAAATTAGTATAACTCGTACATATACAAAGGTTAGGCTTTTCTGACAAAATTTGATATGTTGACAAAAATAGTATTTGAGAGCTGATCATACACACCCAATTAACAGTCCATCCTATAGATTCCGCAATATGGCCACTATTATTACCGAACAGAAGACATTCGGGCCTATTCAAAATAGTATAGCCCGTACATATATAAAGAGTTGGGCTTCTCTGACCTAATTTGATATGTTGATAAAAATATTATATGAGAGCTGATCATACACACCCAATTAACCGTTCATCCTAAAGTTTCCGAAATATAGGCATTTCTTTTATCGAATAGCAGACATTCGAGCCTATTCAAACTAGTATAGGCCGTGCATATAAAAAGGGTTGGTCTTCTCTGACAAAATGTGATATGTTGACAAAATTAGTATATGAGAGCTGATCATATACACCCAATTAACAGTCCATCCTAGCCACTACCACTATTGAATAGCAGACATTTGAGCCTATTCAAATTAGTATAGCCCCTATGTACATATAAAAAGGGTTGGGCTCCACTGCGAAAGTTTGATATGTTGACAAAAATAGTATATGAAAGCTGATCATACAGACTACTACTGTCGAATAGGCTCGAATGTCTACTATTCGATAATATTAGTGGCTATAGTACGGAAACTCTAGGATGGACTGTTAGATAGAAAGAAGAAGAGAGAAAATGTAGATTATTTACATACACGTTTAAAAACGTTTTTTGTGTACGCTACACTTTTTTTGTAAATTTGTGTAGCTACACTTTTAACTAACGTTAGAAACTTCATACCGGTAATTTTTACAGAATTTTCGGGGAAGCTAATCATGACGGTAATGTAAATTTATTTCTGCTGAATATTTTATTAGCAGCTCACGTAATTGTTCCTTTTATTCATTTTGTACGGAACCCTAAATATTGTGACCATTATCAAAAAAAAATTTAATTCCAATCATTCATACACGAGTTCCTACAAATAATAATCTGTAGGCGATTTAAACGTTAATTCGAGAATATTTTTTTGTTATTTTTACGATTATTATGATTAGTATCGCGTTGGTTTTGATGACGCTGTTGATGATTATGGTGATAATATCACAAAAAAACCATAAAAAAAATACTTTGTTTGATGTTATAATATTATGACGTGTGTGTGTGTGTTTTATTATGATTTTATATATTTTAAGGGGTAACGCGCGTATATCACCTACATGAAAAATATTCCAAACGCACATACTTGTGGAGGAGGTGCGCACACCGAAGGTACCCAACCAAAATCGTTATAAATCAAAATAATAACCAATTTGGGAGGTCTCAAACTAATTTCAATAATATTTGTTGTTATTTTATAAGTTTTGTTGTTTATATAAACTCGCGTAATTTATTTTAATTTTTTTTTGTTGCTGTTTTTGTTTTGTAATTTTTATTATATTGTGTTGTTATACACATCGAATCAAATGAAATTAAAAGTTTGTCACACAAAAAAAAATATTTAAGCTTTCATGAATATTATATTTTCACAGTGGGAATATTATTTTAAATTGAGATTTTATTCTTCGTTTTATTTACGTTTTTTTTTGTTGTATTATATGTTACATAATATACAGTGGATATAATTTTAAATTTTAGTGCTTCTTCTGATGATGCGATTTGCCATCGCACTTGGGGTATACGTGTATATGCAAAGTATATTTTCGTCTAAATTAATTATTATATGATGGTGGTACCCTTTGTATATTTTATGTTTAAATATATAAATAAATATCACTATATATACAAAACAATATATATGGTGTCTATATATAGAGAGATGTATAACATCTGGAACACTGAAAGCTTTCATTCGAAATGAATATTTCGACGTTTGTGTATCTGAAGTCAAAAATGTAATATAGCTTTTGCTATAAACAGAGATGTTCTTTAAACTTGGATTTGTTTGTTATTTTCCAAATGAAAATTTTGTGTTTTTTCCTGTGCTATTTATTTTTGTCAAAAGATTTTCCAAACTTTGTATAAATTGTTGGTGGTGGTGATGGTGGTGGCGTATTTTATATATTATTCCAATGTTATTTTTTTTTTTTTTTTGGTGTATAGTATTTTTCATATCATTTTTTAAAATGAAAGCAAATCACAAAAAATAAAAAATAAAAATGGGAAAAATAGAAAACTTGGTAGTATGGTAAACTTATATTATTCGATTCCATTGGTAGTTTCGATTATATTATTATTCAGCTATACGAGGAGTACAACGTTTGTTGTTGTCTTGAATTTATACTTCGTCGTTTTTTTATGATTTTGTTTTAGTTCAACCGGAAACACAAATAAAGTTTATTAAAATATTTTTTTCGTTGATTTTTGTTGTCTTTTGGTGTGCTTTCTTATAATATGCATGTGTATATATATACAAAGAGATCCTACTTAAGAACTATGTACATACCAGTATATATGTGTATAGAGTATATAGACGGAATAAAATAATAAAGTTCAAAATCAACATTTGTTGGATTATTGCTGTTATTATTAAGTACATTTTTGTGTGTTGGTGCTCAAGCAGATGTAGATTTGTTTTCTGGTTGTGTATACTCTCTATGACGTTATAACGGGTGATTTTTTAAGAGCTTGAGAACTTTTTTTTAAAAAAAAACGCATAAAATTTGCAAAATCTCATCGGTTCTTTATTTGAAACGTTAGATTGGTCCATGACATTTACTTTTTGAAGATAATTTCATTTAAATGTTGACCGCGGCTGCGTCTTAGGTGGTCCATTCGGAAAGTCCAATTTTGGGCAACTTTTTCGAGCATTTCGGCCGGAATAGCCCGAATTTCTTCGGAAATGTTGTCTTCCAAAACTGGAATAGTTGCTGGCTTATTTCTGTAGACTTTAGACTTGACGTAGCCCCACAAAAAATAGTCTAAAAGCGTCAAATCGCATGATCTTGGTGCCCAACTTACCGGGCCATTTCTTGAGATGAATTGTTCTCCGAAGTTTTCCCTCAAAATGGCCATAGAATCGCGAGCTGTGTGGCATGTAGCGCCATCTTGTTGAAACCACATGTCAACTAAGTTCAGTTCTTCCATTTTTGGCAACAAAAAGTTTGTTAGCATCGAACGATAGCGATCGCCATTCACCGTAACGTTGCGTCCAACAACATCTTTGAAAAAATACGGTCCAATGATTCCACCAGCGTACAAACCACACCAAACAGTGCATTTTTCGGGATGCATGGGCAGTTCTTGAACGGCTTCTGGTTGCTCTTCACTCCAAATGCGGCAATTTTGCTTATTTACGTAGCCATTCAACCAGAAATGAGCCTCATCGCTGAACAAAATTTGTCGATAAAAAAGCGGATTTTCTGCCAACTTTTCTAGGGCCCATTCACTGAAAATTCGACGTTGTGGCAGATCGTTCGGCTTCAGTTCTTGCAGGAGCTGTATTTTATACGGTTTTACACCAAGATCTTTGCGTAAAATCTTCCATGTCGTCGAATAACACAAACCCAATTGCTGCGAACGGCGACGAATCGACATTTCACGGTCTTCAGCAACACTCTCAGAAACAGACGCAATATTCTCTTCTGTACGCACTGTACGCATTCGTGTGGTTGGTTTAATGTCCAATAAAGTAAACTGAGTGCGAAACTTGGTCACAATCGCATTAATTGTTTGCTCACTTGGTCGATTATGTAGACCATAAATCGGACGTAAATCGCGAAACACTTTTCGAACCGAACACTGATTTTTGTAATATAATTCAATTATTTGCAAGCGTTGCTCGTTAGTAAGTCTATTCATTATGAAATGTCAAAGCATACTGAGCATCTTTCTCTTTGACACCTTGTCTGAAATCCCGCGTGATCTGTCAAATACTAATGCATGAAAATCCTAACCACAAAAAAATCACCCTTTACATATATTGCGAGCCAGTAGGGTATTCTTGAACAATCTAAAAGTATCACAAGATCTAATATAAGCGTTTGTCCTCTTCTATTGATTAAAAAAATAAAAAAGGTTATTTAGTAATAGCACAGACAAGGGAAAGCAACTCATATATAATGGCGCCATAAAAATATGTTTATCAAAAACGAAAATTCCTCCTCGATTACTCGTCTGTATACATATTTATGTATAAATAAATTTTATTTGCATTTATCTAAAAAAACATGTTTAAAAAAACACAAAACTGATAAAAATCTGTAAATTTTCACATTGTTTTTCGGTCCATTTCAATTTTACCATAGACCATTGCTGAATAAACTGATGAAAAATAGATCGATCATTAAAATTATGCTTTCATGCTACATATTTTTATTGTTTGTGTTGAGGACAAAATATAATCAAAGCTGGAAAAATACATTTTGCACACATTGGTATCAACATTTCTCTGGATATGTTCTGATCAAATTTTGATAAATTGTTTATTCTAATACACTTATTTACTACTAGTACTATACTACTACTGCATTCTACTTATTATATTAAAAAAAATTGTGATCAAGATTTCATGAGTCAAATACGAGAATATTATGTATTATAGATATAACATGACATATACAGAAATAGTAATAGAAAGTATATTGCAAATAAAAATTCATAAATAACAATAACAATCAATACCAATAACAACAACAACCCAGTATGGTAGTACAATAATAGTAAAAAAAAGGAAAATCTACTGTGCTTTGTAGTGTACTCGTATACTACCCACTTTTACACACAAACAACAAACCCATCAACTACAGCCGAAAAAATAAAAATTCATAAATTTTATTTATTTATATTTCCATTTTTATTTCATTTTCTATATGTATGAATCTCGCTACTTCTCTACGTTTCTTTTAAATGTCAAATTGTGAGTGAAAATGTATATGGTGAAAAATACGTCAAATCACAAATTTTTGGAAGTCATGTTGATAAAAAAAAATTGTGAAACATGATTTTTTTCTGTTGTTGTGTGCTCTAATTCACAAACTGTGTGCAAGCTCTGTAACTGTAAAATAGATGACGTAAAGTTACATATCAAGATTTCGATAGTGAAAAACTCGAAAAAATTGTCATTTCCTGAAACGGTTCTTGCATTATAAAGGGTGGTTAAATTTTAAGGGCCGATGTTGATTTTGAATAAAACACAAATTATTTAGGAAATTATTGTCAATTCTTTTTATTATGATAATATGGTATGGTTCAATTATGTATGGAAAATATCGGCTAAATGGCTGCCGCGACCTCGGCGGCACACTTCCATCTGATGGTCCAAATTTTTGATGACGCTTAGACATAATTGAGGTTCTATGCCGTTAATGTGTCGAACTATCTCATCCTTTAGCTCTTGAATTGTTGCAGGCTTATCGACGTACACCTTTTCTTACAAATAACCCCAAAGAAAGAAGTCCAACGGTGTCAAATCACATGATCTTGGCGGCCAATTGACATCGCCACCACGTGAGATAACACGGCCATTGAATTTGTCGCGCAAAAGAGCCATTGTTTCGTTAGCTGTGTGGCAAGTGGCACCGTCCTGTTGAAACCACATATCGTCCACATCCATATCTTCCAATTCGGGCCATAAAAAGTTCGTTATCATCTCACGATAGCGAACACCATTCACAGTAACTGCCTGACCGGCCTCATTTTAGAAAAAATACGGCCCGATGATGCCGCCAGCTCATAAACCGCACCAAACAATCACTCTTTGTGGGTGCATTGGTTTTTCGACAATCACTCTTGGATTATGATTCGCCCAAATGCGGCAATTCTGCTTATTGACGAATCCACTGAGGTGAAAATGTGCCTCATCACTGAAGATGATTTTCTTTGAAAATTGATCATCCACTGTTGCCATTTCTTGCCACCATTCTGACCATTGACGACATTTGGAATGGACAAGAGGCTTTAGTTCTTGAGTCAATTGCACCTTATAAGCGTGTAAATGCAAGTCTTTATGCAAAATGTTCATCAACGACGAGCGTGAGAGGTGCAATTGTTGGGCACGACGACGAGTTGAGGTGAACGGCTCTTCAGCCACACTATTGCGAACAGCACCAATATTTTCTACTGTACGACCTGTACGAGCATGCATTGGTGTTTTAAAATCTCCTACAGGCCCGGTTTGCTCAAATTTTTGCACGATTTTTCCGATTGTACGCACATTTGGACGATTAAATTGACCGAAAAAATCACGAAGTGCACGATATGCATTTTGATTTGAGTGCCCATTTTCATAATATGCCTGAATAACTTTAACGCGTTGCTCGATTGTGTATCTTTCCATGGTTCAAATTGAGTTAGTCTGAAATTGAGAAATGTCAAATTAAATGCAGAAAAAAACTTGATGTTTAGGTGTGGTTCACATTCAACGTCAGCCCTTAAAATTTAACCACCCTTTATGTTGTCGCCAATAGCATTTCTATACCAATTATAGTTTTTGAGCTTTTACCTAAAATTTATTTGTTTAAGATTTTTTTCTTTTCTTATACACTCCCGCGACACTTGATTACCCTCACTTGAAAATTTTTCATAAAACCTATGAAAATGCGACTTAGTTATTTGAATTTTTTTCATCACCTTGGTTTCTATCTTAGCTAACTTTCCAACGACTAATACACACACCTGCATGCAATGCGAAGTGTAAACGCCCCGTTTCTATTCTTTTGCGTTATTTAAACTGCTACACTTGATTACCCTCATCACTTTGTTTTTGAAAATGGGTCGAGAAATTAGAAAGATTATTGCGGTTAACCAAGAAAATTTTCTAATCGTGCGATTTCCAAAAAAAGGGTCGCAATTCTTGGACCATCAACAAATATCTCAAAGGTCAAGAAAAACACAAAGAAAAATGGAAGAGGTCGCACAGCAAGGGCGACAACAGAATGGGGACATAGAGCTATTTTGCGCGAAGCTTCGAATTCGATTTTGTCTGTGAAAAAAATAAAGCAGAAAATTGGAGTCTCAGTCAGTATCCGTACTGTTCAGAGGATATGTCAAAAGTGTTCACATCTCCGGCGACAAAAGCTTCTGAAAAACCACGTTTGCTCCAGCAACATAGAAGTGCTCGATTGGAATATTGCCGTGGATATCTGCATGGTTCCAGGTTATTTTTTCTCACGTGAAAAAGTTTAATTTAGATGGGCCAGATGGTTTTAGACATTACTTCCATGATTTGAATAAATCGGAGCTATTCTTGTCCCGCCGCCATACCAGTGTCGGTCTTTTCTTGGTGCTATTGATTTGGTTGTCCTGGAGGGCCGAGAAAACTCGCAAAGCTACATCGAGCTCTTAGAAGTGCAAAAAAATAAATTTGACGAAATGTTTGAAGGCCATCGCTGGATTCCAGAAAAATAACGCTAAAAAGGTAGTGAAACAGTGGTTTGAAGAAAATAACGGGGGCAGTATTGGCCAGCTTTGGCTCTGGATTTAAATATTATTGAAAATCTTTGGGGATGGTTATCGAGACAAATTTATTCGAATGGAAGACAATACGAAAGCCGGAATCATCTAAGGCAGCTGTGTATGATGCTTTCGAGAAAGTATCGAACGAATTTTTACAAAATCTTTATTGGTCTTTGCCTAATAGAATTTATGATATTGTAAGAAAAATGGAGGACACACTAAATATTAAATAAAGAAAAGTATCAAAACAAAAGAACGGAATGGGTTTTATTACTTAATTTTACAGATGAGGTTAATCAAGTGTCGCAGTTAAAATATGCAAAAGAATAGAAATGGGACGTTTCCACTTCGCATTTCATGCGAAGATAAGATAAAAACAGAGGTGATGACAAATTTTCAAATAATTAGGCGTATTATCTTAGGTTTTATGGACAATTCTCAAGTGAGGGTAATCAAGTGTCGCGAAATGTATACGCCTAAAGGTTGATAATGGTATGCATATACGTACAGTCGAAACAAATAGTCTGTCTGGCGATCGATATACACAGAAAAAATTTTGTTCTTCTTAAGGTATACAAACGAAAGTCACCAACTGTACTAATATAGTGTTAGACAACTGTGCAAAACATTCTTATTTTTATTTATTTCTTAATTAATTTAAATAAAATTCAATATTTTTATGCTATAAAGGGTGTTTTTTGGCAACCGATTTGGCAGCTAACATTTGTTTTGTCATTTGTTTGATTTGCCATTTCATAATGAATAGGCTCTTGGTCTATACGGTCGTCATAATCGTTCATCAGCGCAAGTAATTCGGTTAACTATGGATCATTTTCGCACCACTTATACTCTTAATGATAAAACGCATCCAGTAAGACGTCAAACAGTGCGTACCGAACAAGCGATAAACGCTGTACTGCGTAACATTGAGGAAGACCCAAATCAATCAATTCGACGTCGTTCTCAGCAACTGGAGATGTGTCCATTCGCTTTATGGAACATTTTATCTAAGGATCTTTGGTTGCGTGCTTACAAAATTCTACTTGTGCAGGAATTAACGCTACCCGATTATCGCATACGCCACCGATTCGGCCAATGGGCTGAAGCACAAATTGATATTGATATTGATTTTCCAATGACAATTTTGTTCAGCGATGAAACTCACTTTTGGTTGAATGGGTACGTACGAAGATAACCCACAAGCCTTTACCGAAACACCATAATATCCAGAGAAAATCACTGTTTGGTGCGCTTTATGGGCCCGCGGAATCATTGGTCCATAGATCTTCAAAAACGATGATGGGCGGAATATTTCAGTCATTATGCCCCATTTGGCTGGCATAAATCTTACTGATATGTGGTTCCGCAGAACGGGGCCACATGCCACACAGCGTGAAAGTACAATTATTTACTCAAAAAAACATTTGATGAAAGACTAATTTTACGTAATGGTGCTATTAATTGGTCACCGAGATCGTCAGATCTAACTCCATTAGATTATTTTCTTTGGATATATGTTGTTGAGTCACTGGTCTACCCCGATAAACAAGAGACGATTGAACACTTGGAACACAACATTCGGCGAGTTATTGGCGAGATACGGCCACAATTGCTGCCAAGAGTGGTCGAAAATTGGAACTCCAGATTACACCATGTAAGCGCCAGCCGCGGCGGCTACATGGCCGAAATCACATTCAAGCATTAATGGCATAGAATTATCTATCCGATAAAGCTCGTTTCATTGATATTCAAATTGGTTTTCTTTGTTCTATTTTAATTTAAAATTGTGAACTTCTAGAAAAATCTTCTTTACAAACATAGCAACTTTTATTTATAACGCGAATTTATGTCAGTTTGCAGCTATAGAATTTTTATCTTTTTAGAATCGGGTCTTATAAATAAGGATTATCTTCAAAATATTAAAGTGCTACAATGTTTCATCATCATTCATCAAATCCAATAGAATTAGATGGCTCGGCCACATTGCAAGGTGCAACCAGCCGATATGCGTCCTCGAAGAAGACCCCGACTGCGCTGGCATGACGACGTCGAACTAGATCTACGCATGTTAGGATATCGAATTTGGACGACAAGAGCGATGGATCGAGATGGATGGAGGACCATAATGCAGCCGGAAAAATCCCTTCATGGGATGCGAAAGCTAGAGAAAGAGAGAGAGAGAAATGTTTCATCTCTTCGTTTTCAAAATGGCCGTCAAAATATTATTTCAAAAGTTTCTCAATGAACGTCTCATTTTTATTTACAGTAGGTGCAACAAGTAGTGTAGGGCAAAAAACGAAGTAAAAATACTTGAATTTTTGGTTGGTGAAAGTTTATTGATTTTCTTTGACGCTAATAATTGCCTCAAATATTTATGTGATATATTTTCAGCTTAATCTTCTTAAGTACCTATAAATTTCGGTCAGTTCGGTATCAGATGGCCGAGATGACCAATCCAATGTTGTGAGGCCCTTTTTGAGTTTCAATTCCGAACAGTTATATGCTACGGTGTTTTGGATTGTTGTCTTCTTGCAAGATCCAATTGGAGCTCCCCGCTCCAAACCATTTACTAACAGATGGTAACAAACCTTGTGGAAAGATTTTATTCATAAAAAGTGCGTTTAGGTTCCGTATGGAAACGATTAATTTACCAAAACCTTGTTTGGTGAAGCATCCCCATACGCCGTATCGAAGAATCCGTTTTTCCTTAGTTGACCAAACACGCCTTTTAACATTTAAACTCTCATTGGTAAATACATAAACACAACATTCGTCCAATCTTTGTGTTTATGCTCATTCGTTCACTGTAGTCTCTTTTCAATGTGTTTTTGCGTTAGCCGTGGTTTGACCAAAAGTATTTCGTAATGCGTATCCATAGAATTATGGCTATTTGGTATGATTTTTGGTATAATAATATTCCTTTTCACCAATTTTTCCATAGCTGTGTTCAGCGTAAGCGAGGAATTTTCATCAAATAACTGTATGATGACGACATCCATTTTTGTAGTGGTTCGGATTTTGCCTCCATCTGGCAAATCGTCAACATTTTTATACATTGAATAATATGTAATCCTCTTATGTACAAATGTTTTCGACTTTTTATATATTTTGCTACACTTGCAACCGACATTTTTGGTCCTTTCGGATGTACACTTAAAAACACCGCTTCAAATCGTTTTTTATAAATCGTACTCATTTCCTTCATATATGATACCCGCTAAACAGTTCCAGTTAGTTTTTACTAAGCCCCGCCCATATTTGTTTCTATAGCTTTAAGTACAGTTAAGCCGTACATGCTCTTGTTGCACCTACTGTATTAAATGTTCCTCCGAACTACGTCTAAGTATGACAAATCTACCTATTTTGAAATTCTCTATTTACCTATAATTTTGTTAGTATTTTTGTTAATTTATAAAAATTTTGAATGAATTACGTCACAATTATTTTTCACATACCAAACCGTTTGTTGCGAATAATTTTATTTTCTTACAAAATCTGTTTATGGACTCAGGTCTATTCTGTCTTATGATTCAAAATTCAACTTCAATTAAATCTGCAACAATCAATTATTTTTGTACGACAATTTGTGTATTATTGTGTACATTTTACTTCCTTGGCCGAATCTTACTTTTTGTCATTAGTTTTGGTTTCCGTCAGAATTTTGACAAATAAATTATAGTAGCTTGCATAATTACCTACTTTAAGTTGCTGAACTATTTTTCTTTTCTAGTATTGTGTTACGAGATTACAAATTAACAAAGTTGGAATTAGTTTTATTACAAAATTTTTGCAGTGCATTGCTCCGTGAATTATGTATGGGCCTTCCAACCCGATCACAACGCCTAACATAATGATTAATAGTTTTATAACCATAAAACAATAAGTCTCGAGCAAAAGCGACATCTTTAAAAACATAATTTTTTGTGGAGAAACTCGTACCTGATAGTTAAATATTGGTGAAATTTTAAGTTAAAATTGGTTTATTATTCGTTAAATACTGCGCAATCAACGATGGGCACAAAACATTTTCATCTAACTTATTTAACCCATTTATCAACAAATACAACTAAATTGTAAGATTTGCGCGTACAAATTAAGAGCACAGAACAACTATTTCAAGAATTTGTGGTTTCGAGGAATAAGCAGCTATTGAAGAGATATCAATTCACACAAGAATTGAAACTACCAGAGCTTCGGTTGTCAAAATGCACCGTAGAATGCACTGCTGAGTGCCAAACATTTTATCAATTGTTCGGCAATCACAAATACAATAACCCAAATCTACATCCGGTTTAAAAATATCAGTTTTTAGTCAGCGTCCTCGGTGACCACTCAGCACAATTGTATTCTAGCATTAAATTAATTGAAGGATAAATTTGTTCACAAAAAGCATACAGTAAATTAAATTATTCAAAGTTTTTCGAATCAACCTGTTTCTACATCAACTTCAAAAAACATAAGAAAGACACACGACGTGTCGGATGATGTGTATTGCAAGGATTTCACTTGATGATGATACAGACATTTGGATGTAGCATTCCATTGCAACTGAATTTCCCAGTTTAGAATCGTTCCTCAAATTCGTCACAAATAGAGCTTATGTCTAACCAAGGGAATTACGCAGTTTAAACTAAAACCACATTTTCCTTAAAATTTTGAAATGTTGATGAATGGTTACGTGACGCATCACATACAAGTATAACCAATACTACATCTTTCTCACCAGTGAACTCGTCAGTGTTAAAAATAATGAACGGAAATAAGATAGCTGACCTAAATCCAAGGAATTGATCAAAACTGGTTCCTATTATTTGAAGCACAATTACGTCAGCAAAACAAGGTTACAGCGCAAAAAAGTAAGTTGGGTTGATACTTTCCGGAACATTTGCCGCCAACCAAGTTATTCTCTGTCTTATGTTTCAGTTGCAAGATGAATAGGGAAAAGACGAGGAAACGCTAAACGAGGAAATTGACCACCGATAAAAAGAATCACCCAGAAGCATTCCATGCGAGGAGAATTTTGTACAGAATGTTTCACAGGACGAGACTGCATATTTCTTTAAGAAGTTTGTATGAAGCTGGCAAAATGATTTTTTCGGTTTGGAACGAAGGTTTAAAAGAAACCCGTGGTTATATCAACTACACAAATCATTTCTAAATTAATAAGGCGACATATCCTGTATCTTTAACAACAAAAATAATGTAACCGGTTTTTTGTAACCAGTACTTACCCATTCAAAACATAAACAATATTAAATCACGACTTCCGGTCCAATATATCAAATTTGCGATTTCATGTTTTTTTCACCATATACACGAAAATAAAAACACTGTGCAAGAAAAACAAAATTTGCAAAAAATGTTAAAATCAGTAAAATTATGCATATTACTGTTATGTTTGTTGTTGATGTAACTTTCTTGAATTTTTTCGTGATTATAGTTTTGTTCAAGAAATTATTTCTTATTTGCTTCTTATGTACTCTATACATACGAGTACATACAAAACATTACATACCAAAAATATATTATAATATGGCAGAAATAAACAACCACAACAATTTCTTTTTCGAATTTGGAACGAACATAACAGGTTGGTGGTGTACCCAATATGAAATAGTTTTATTCGAGTATCGAGTGTATCGGAATGTGATATATTGAAATTGCAAAGTAGATTTTGGTTTCAGTAAATTGGGGTAGATTCAAAATTTAACGTTTAAATCACTTATACATTTTCTCTCAAGACACTAACAATCTAACATCGGTTTCACTGTTATAATATCTGTGATAGATCTTCAGATGCCGATGACTTGTTCTTCTTGTTTTATTTATTTTTTAATTTCTAGTAAAATACATCAAGTACTTTTTCTATTTGTTTTATATATCTCTTCTTGCTCTTCTTGAGTTTTTGATGTCCACAACACACTGTTCTCACATTTTTATTTTCTTATATCTATGCCCTATCATCAAGATATCCATTCTGCACCCAGACTATGGATAGTTTCTTGGAGGCTGATGGGACACGGATTCGAATCCGATACGCGTTGTCTATTCTTAACTGTACAATAAATGGATCGAATGACTTTCCTTTCAAATGTACGAGTTCATAATATTCTACGATCGTTCGCTCTCAACAGTTCACAGTGGACTTATAAGTTATTTGTAAAGTACGAGTTTACACGACTACGAATGATATTATGATCGCAACAATTTTGACTGCGCGTAGAAGAACCTCGATGCCCGGCTGCTATACGGGCTTTAGTAACAGCCCGGACTTCATTTGTTGTTGTTAACTGACCAGAGATACTTAAAGTCTACAACGTTGTCAAAGTTATGGTCGTCTTTTCCGAGATTTACCGTGTGGATGTTCTGTGGTGGTTCTAGATATTTAGTTTTGTTTAGTTTAGTTTTTAGTCACTATCAGATCCAGTCATACAGGTTAAGCGATATTAAATTATCCCTGATATCATTAGGTCTACATCTGACTAATTGAATATGCAGTACTCATTGAATATATAGTAGTGTCTTCCCAACATGTTGTGATTCGACCACCACCGTCATAACAATGTAATAAGTTCATCAGTTTTCCACCATGGTCCGTTATGGATCGCTCTAAACTGCTTTGGCTTGATAAATTTTGTTTAATGTATTTATTTCGGCACGACATATAGTGATCATGATGTTGGTACTGGTTGAGTAGTTTCATTCACTTTTGCGCAACTTCTGACGAGAATTATGCTCTTCGTTTTTTCATTGGTCGTCTTTCATTTTGTTTGCGCATCGAATCAGTTTCTCTTGCAAGATTCTCATCATCTGTATAAAACTCAGCGTTAGTACAGGCAAGTGTGATGATTTCGTTATAGCTAGTAAGAGGAGTTTCCAAAACTTCGGTCAATCTGGTCTTCTTCAGCTCCTCATTTTCTTTCTTTAACTTAGCGATTTAATTGCTAAGTTGTGATGCTACTTTTTCTATTTCACTCAGACTTCTGCCTAGTTCAACATTTTCAATTTCCTACTTAGCCGCGAACTATGCTTGTTTAGGTGGTGATCTAGATATTTTTGAACTTCGATCGAATAGGTATTGCAATGGTTGGCTCATCCCAGAACCCCTTGAGCCGGCTTCGTTAGAGGGTGGATTAATCAACTGAGCAGTTGGCGTACCACTTGGGGTGAAAACATGCTAGTGAAGTTTATCCAAACTAATCCAAAAAATACAACAACAAAACACTTATTTTAATAGTATTGGTGAAAGTAAACATTCCGACGAATTTATATTAAGCAATTTAGAGGAGATGTGATTTTTTAATTGGCCTTAAGTACATTCCAAAGTCATTCTAAGTATTTTCAAAGCATTTAGCATGAACTTCGGAGATACTGGTGGACTACTAAAACTCTTGTTTCAGTAGTCCACCAGTATCACTGGAGTTCATGCTAAATGCTTAGAAAATACTTAGAATAATTTTGGAATATACCTAGGACCTATTAAAATAATTACATTTGTAAAACTCATGGGACACCCTGTCAGACTCATTAGAAAATCATATAACTTGCTTAAGACACTCGTCTTAAGCAAGTTACATGATTTTCTAATGAGCCTGAGTTATGTATTTTCTAAGCATTTAGCATAAACTTCAGAGATACTGGTGGACTACTAAAACAAGAGTTTTAGTAGTCCACCAGTATCTATGAAGTTCATGCTAAATGCTTTGAAAATACTTAGAATGACTTTGGAATGTACTTAAGGCCAATTAAAAAATCACATCTCCTCTAAATTGCTTAATATAAATTCGTCGGAATGTTTACTTTCACCAATACTATTACAATAAGCGTGTTGTTGTTGTATTTTTTGGATTAGTTTGGATAAACTTCACTCATGGAGAAAACTCCTTTTTGTTGTAAACTCATTGCATTAACGACTGGTTATTGAAGCAGCTACCAATCTAACCAGTAGGATTGGTACTGAGTCAGTGAAGAGAACATCATTTGTTAGGTTCTCATTATTCGGTTATCCCGCCGTTTCTCGGTCGCGAGAGTCTCGTTGGTTAATTATTAAGGAGCACCAAGGTAAAAATATTAAGAACAGAACACAACAGAACAAGAAATTACAATAAATTCAAAAGAGTGTTGTTCAAATTATAAAATTATTTATAAGAAATATTATTTGGTTTATAAAAATTACAGTTAACTATAAATCTAGCTCTTTGATTTAAATCATTGTCACTAATATAAATTTAAAAATTTGTTTATTTAAATTTTTTGAAATTTTATTTAGTACCCTTTTCTGAAAGGGTCCTCTAGCACAGATAACAACACACGGATTACGCATTTGGAACAATTTTTTGTCCGAATATCGAGGTACCACAGCATAATACTTCTACCGAAAAACCATTTCGCGCACCTAAGTTAATTCTTTATAAGAGCTTACAATTTTATTTTAACTTGTATAACTGTAGTGTGAGCGATTTACAGTAAGATCTATCTTTCGCGTACCGTATCTCCTAAATACCGGACTCATTGTGTTCGTTGTACTCGTTTTTATTTGTCATAATATGCACTATAATCTGCAAAACCACAAAACCCTCTCCAATGCTACTACTTAAACCTAGATGTCACTAATCGCAGACATTTTTTATTAATTTTTTAAACCTTAAATGAGCATGAATGAATATCTCGCCCACGCTGAATTGTTTGCCCATCAAACCAGTTGGTGAGTACGCACCCCCTGCTTAAGACTGTTCACCTCGAAGAGAATCCAAAATACCACTATCTTTGGTTTCCCTCCCTGTCCATTTTATTTTGTTAACTATTTCTTCGGTGATAACTCTTTTATTCGTTTTGCGAATTGTAGAGCCTAGCCAGTCGTGTTACTTCCAAAGTTTTATAATTTGCACGTATATCATACCTAGCCATCCATCATGTACAAATTTCTGCAATTTTGGAAAGGTAATCTAAATCTGTTATGTTCTATCTTTCTTTGTATGTTGTAGATTGAAATCTTAAGTTTCTGGCAGCCAACGCAAACTATCCAGGTATTGTTCATGATTCAGCAATATGTATATAATCCGTCGGCTAGAATTCATCTGATTCTACAACACACTAGCCGCAGATTCAATTGGTTGCTTGGAGATAGTGGATATCCAATGGAACCCTGGTTGCCAACCTAAGCCTCAATTGATAATTTAGTAGTATAATTCTGCATTTGATTTTACACTTTGGGATTAATGACGAGTTATAAGAAGGAACTATAATATAAAATGAAGCAGAAATTGAATTCGAACGCGAACATCGAGTCGAAAGTGAAACGATTACACCACAATACATTATTACGAATAGATTTATATTTTGAAATTAAAAGAATAATTTTTTTTAACAAAAAATATATTTAAGTGTTTATTGTGACATTTCAGTCATAGTTATCTGATTGTTAATTTATGTCTGGTACGCTAATTACACTTTTATTAGTTTGATGTTTTTTTAGCTGAAATATATGTGCATGGCTGTCGCTCTCTAAGTCATTGAGTCCGCATTTTGCTTATCAATGACCAGTTGTCGTTCCGCTATTTGCATTTCCTGCTTACCACGATCTTCTACCAATTTTCCAATTTTATTAATACATTCTGAAATTGCAGATAAGGCATTTTGCTTCTTTTTTGTGATTCCAGATAATCCCAGTTCCGAAACAGCAATAATCTCTTCGTCTCTCGTTTGGTTTGTCTTCTAAAATTGTTTCATATACTTTACTTTCATGATAGGGGTGCTGCAATATCTCCATGAGTCGTGATAAATCCATGCTAGTGAAGTTTATCCAAACTAATCCAAAAAATACAACAACAACACATTTATTGTCATAGTTTGGTGAAAGCAAATATTCAGGCGAATTTATATTAAGTTATTTAGAGGAGTAGTGATTTTTTAATTGGCCTTAGGTACATTCCAAAGTCATTCTAAGTATTTTCAAAGCTATTAGCATGAACTTCAGTGATACTGGTGAACTACTGAAACAACAAGGAGTGTCCCAAAAAAAAAACAAGTTATATGATTTTCTAATGGGTCTGACAGGGTGTCCCATGAGTTTTAAAAATGAAATTATTTTAGTGAAGTTCATGAACTTCAGTGATACTGGTGAACTACTGAAACAACAAGGAGTGTCCCAAGCAAGTTATATGGTCTTCTAATGGGTCTGACAGGGTGTTTCATGAAATTTAAAAATGTAATTATTTTAATGTGCCTTAGGTACATTCCAAAGTCATTCTAAGTATTTTCAAAGCATTTAGCATGAACTTCAGTGATACTAGTGGACTACTGAAACAAGAAAGAGTGTCCCAAGCAAGTTATGCGATTTTCTAATGGGTCTGACAGGGTGTTCCATAAGTTTTAACATATAGTTATTTTAATGGGCCTTTCCAAAGGTACATTCCAAAGTCATTCTAAGTATTTTCAAAGCATTTAGCATAAACTTCAGTGATACTGGTGGACTACTGAAACAAGAAGGAGTGTCATTAAAATAATTACATATTTAAAGCTCATGGGGCACTTTGTCAGACCCATTAGAAAATCATATAACTTGCTTGAGACACTCCTTCTTGTTTCAGTAGTCCATCAGTATCACTGAAGTTCATGCTAAATGCTTTTAAAATACTTAGAATGACTTTGGAATATACCAAAGGCCAATTAAAAAATCACTACTCCTCTAAATTACTTAATATAAATTCGCCTGAATGTGTACTTTCACCAAACCATGACAAACCTCACTAGCATACGAGTATAATAAACTTCACTAGCATATAATTCCAAATAAATTAAGGAGTCTTTCTTCAAAGCCAGACATGGACGTCCTTGATGTTTCGCCTCCACCGACTATTAAAATGTGTCCCATAATTTTGCGGGCTCCGAACTTGAATCCAAAAAATCCAAAACTCGTTTTCAAATCAATAATATCTTACCGCCTTCCATTGTTATGTATTTTTGACTGGGCCTTTTAACCAATTTGTTTTACCAGCCAGCTCTTCCTACCTCTTCTATTAATATTTAGAATATTCTTAAGTATTCTTTCCGGCCTTGAAATATTTCTGTTCTGTTTTTGTTCGAGAAGAACGTATTTTCCTATCATTATCAAAAAATGTTTTAGTTTAAAGGATATAACTCGAACTATTTTTATCTTTACAAAAATATTTTTAATTTTTAGTTGGAATTTTTAAAATTCGTTTTCACAGGAATACAAATTAAACTGACAGGTTTCCACTTTTCATTCATTATATTTGGAGAGTATTTAGAGAACATTTAAGCCTATAGTGCAATCAGAATACCAGTTAAGAGATTCTCCTTAAGGAACCTGTTCGCTGTGATGCAAAAAATATTTAATTGGAGTATTCTACTTGTGTATAACGGCCGTTATTCACTCGGATGGTTTACTTCATTCTCGTGCATAACAGTCATCATTATAGGCTCGTTGTAAAATATAGTATTATTTAATATGTTTATAATCATTTTTGCGATACATTACATAAAACTATGATCTTTCCAGTATTGGATAGTAGATTCGAAGACCTTGATTAATCACTTAAATACTACATGAACGAGTTATTTTCTTAATTTATTTAACGAAATATCCCAACAATTTTATCAAAATACACAAATTTAGTTAATTTAACAAGGTTAAAGTATTAAAACCCATCAAAAGAATCGATATTACAAAGAACGCAACATATCGTATATAGTTCTAAATTTTTTTGGGTTGGCGATAAACTAATTATATAGTTTTCAATTTACTTTCCTTATAGCTTCGTTGTTACAAAATTTAAAAACCAGTTCAATCACGATTTGAAACGCCACAAATCCAACTATAGTTGTTTTTTATTTTCCTAAGATAAGGTTAATAATTTAGCGTTGATATCACATAGCAATAAATCACATTACACACGCACAAAAAAATAAAAGGAAAAATCGGTCAATGAGATTAATGCCAAATCAATAAAAATAAATATCATCTCGTGTAATAAATAAATACATATACGAGTATATAACACGATTACACACACCCAAAAAAGAAAATAATCAATTCTCAAGTACTAAAAAAAATACGGAAAAACCTGACCTTTTCTCCGTTTCATGTTGTTAAAATACCATATAAAATGTCAATTAAATTTATAATTCTTATCATCAAGCAATTTCACTGTACACTGGTATACTCGTATATATAGAAGGAAAAAAGCCAAACTTTTCGTAGTAACAAAACGATTGTCCGTTTATTACTATTATTATTTCGTTGAAGCAAAGAAAATGAAAAGTATATAACAATTCTAAAAATAAAATTCCATAAAATATTCCAATCACAATTATAATCCAATTTTTTTGCCTTCATCAATTTAAACAATACACTTCATTTTCATTCAATTGTAACGTTGATAACAGGTCTTTGTTGTTGCTCTCGTTTAGTAATAATCTTATTAACATTCCATCAATATCTCTCCTCTTTCACTATTTATTTTTTATAATGTTCTATACGTACTCTATATAACACATTACCATTGTTTTCATTTCAACTTTTAACAAAATATATCTTGGCTTGGAAACGTAAGGTACACACACAAAATATATGTAACTTCATTCAATTCATCGAAATGAAAAATTATTTTCGATTTTTTTTACCGACTCAAGCAGCAACAAAATTATGTTCTTATCAGTTACCAATTTTGTAATATAAGTTCTCATAAAATATTAAAATTGAAATCCTTCAAAAAAGTCTTAAAAACATAAATGGAAATAAATTGGTATGACGGAGTAATAATATTTAAAGATTTTAGCTTATATATTTGCTCTCGTCTTCGACGTCTTGCACTCGCCTTCTATACAAGCGTACGAGTATGTATTAACGAATTATTTGATCAAAACGAACGAATCGGAAATATATATTGAAGAACTTAAAACTATCAATATATTATGACATCATATATCATTTGTAGGATTTCAGGAAAATATTTAAATTTTTTGGAATTGTTTGCCTTGTATCGCGTAATTGCTACTAACTTCACATATGATGAATAAATACTGTTTCCTTCAAAATTATTCGTACACTTATACCATTAATTTAGTATCCGAAATGGGTTCAGCTAACAGCATTATTGTACATCTGGTATTTAAAAAAATCAATTCAATTTTATATAATTCAAATTTGTATAATTCGTCTCTAGATAAATTAGATTCGAACAAGGCAGAAATATTATCAATTACACGGCTTAATCGATATACCAAAATTCGGCCCATAAAAGTGCAGATCGATCACCACGCCCGGTATCTGTGAGATCGGCTACACTCAGAAAAATAATTATAACCAGGAGTTTAGTAAGTCGATTTTGTTACATTAACCCAAATTTTTTTTTAGCAAATGCAACTTTTTTGTTATTTCATTGATTTGGTTTGGTAACCTCCAAAAATTCCATAAAAATGGTTACCAAACTCATAGTTAAAATTTTTAGTTGTTATGGCAAATAAAAATTAGTAATTTTGGTTATTTTAACCAAGTTATATTCAATTTTGGCATATGCAACATTGAAAGAACTACCGTGTAGCTTGGTCAATTGAGGAGCCAATAATTTCGGTTAATTTTTTTGCATTCAATTATCAGTTTTTTATTATCTTAAAATGTTTAAATATACATATTTTAAAATTAAAAATATGTTTTACCTAACTTTGGTTCATATAAACAAGTTCATTTGTTATTCCAAACTCCAGCTTCGTTAGTCTTAAAGATGGCGTTGTAATCGACGAAATTCATTTTTTTCAATTTCTCCTTAGAACACACGCATTCGATTCTGCAATACGTTTGAAATAAAAAACATCACGTTTTCATTGGAAATACTCGAAATTCGTCATCAAAACAATTTATTCAGTTTTGTAAATCACATTTACCGTTTGTGTTATTTCTTATCTTCATGTTTTTCGTAATTGCAAAATAAACGATAAAATACTTTAGAATGGAGCGTTTAACTGTGCCAGATAAAATTGAAATGGTTCTGGTTTATGGAGAAGCTGGCAGAAATCTTGAAAATGCTGTTTCTATTTACGCTCAACGTTTTCCGGATAGGATTCGTTCACGTGCTTCATTTGGCCGTACTTTCAAACAATTTATTACTGATGGAAATGTTCAACCGAAAAAGAGGACCCGTATAGCAACAGTCACTGGAGAAAATAATGAAATTGCTGTATTGGCAGCAGTGGCTCATAATCCTCATGTTAGTACACGAGAAATAGTTCGCGATTCCGGATTGTCCCTCTTCATGGCGCTGATTTCCAAAATCGGGTAACTTTTTGTCAATGGGCACGTGAACAAATACAACAAAACCCCAATTTTTTCGTTGCGTAATGTTCTCTGACGAATCGTCTTTTACAAACCATGGAACGGTTAATCGACACAACATGCATTATTGGAGTGTTACAAATCCGCGCTGGCTTCGTCAAGTTGAACATCAGCGTCCTTGGACTGTCAACGTGTGGTGTGGTATAATTGGCAACAAACTCATAGGCCCCCACATTATTGAAGGCAACTTAAATTTTCAAATGTACCGAAACATTTTGGAAAATGAACTGCCAATATTACTTGAAAATTTGAGCTTAGAAGTGAGACGGAACATGTGGTTTCAACATGATGGTTGTCCTGCACACTATTCGGTGGTGGCACGTGAAATACTTGATCGTGATTTCAATGGTCGCTGGATTGGTAGAGCTGGTCCGGTAAATTGGCCTGCCAGATCACCAGATCTTACTTCGTCAGATTTCGTTTTGTGGGGCTATCTCAAAGACAAAGTTTACAAACAAGAACCAACAACACGTGAGAACATGATTGAGCGAATTAGAAACGCGTGTGCTGAAATTCAACCAGACACACTTCTCAGTTGTGTACAATCATTTGAAATGCGTATTAATAAGTGCATTGAAGTCGCAGGCCATCATTTTGAACACTTATTTTAAGCTAAAATTATTTTATTCACCTGCCATTTACATTAATAAATTGTTTTGATGACGAATTTCGAGTATTTCCAATGAAAACGTGATGTTTTTTTTTATTTCAAACGTATTGCAGAATCGAATGCGTGTGTTCTAAGAAGGAGAAATTGCAAAAATTGAATTTCGTCGATTACAACGCCATCTATCATGAACCGAACAAAATATTTCATTCAAATCATACGTACTTTTAGTCGTAGTTAAGATATGGCTTCCTATCTTAGTTTAAAAGTTACCCCCGCCCCACCTACAAAGCGGGGGGTGGGGGACTATTTTTTTTGCACTAATGTATTTCCCCCGCGGTATGATTAAATTTTGATTATTGACATCTTTTTCCGTAGAGTGGCTATTTTTCGAGATATTTGATCGTCTCAGTTTAAAAGAAACACCCGGTATATATGCAATTAAGACATTCTGTAAAGTGCTCTGAACTTGTCAAAGAATCCTTTACTACTTTCATTACTGTAACTGTTTTTATTAACAAACCGAACATTTCTTGACAAGTAAGACATGATCAATTTATCGGATGCGCTTTACTAGGATCAGTAAACACTACTTCAACAATATCAATAAAAGATTTGTCACAGTTGTCCCGGCCGTGGTAAAACCCATGCTGGTTTACAAAAATTAATTTTTAATTAAGACAAAGATAGGGTATATGACCATCGATTCAAATAATGATTAGCCGATAAGATAGAAATACCTAGTGAAAGTGGATTACTGAAAATATATTTTTATTTGCTTACAGAACGTCATTGGTAGTTAACTGAAATTGAATGTTTGGATTTTTTACTAAAATCAAAATCGTCATTCTTTCGTCATTGGATCACTAACAGATAAATAAGAATTGAGACTCATTTGCGTGAATATACCTCTATAGTTCCGTTTCGACATAGCTCCAGATACATTCAGGGTTGTGTTTGATATTCGATACAACCTCAATAATATATGAATTATACAAAAGACGGTTTAAACTTTTAAATTTAGATCTCAGAGCACTAAATATTTAATAATTTACGAAGAATGGTTTCAATTTGTATTTTTTATGAGCTTTAGATTTCCGATTTTTCAGGCCAGACGGTCTGCCTTTTCAAAGTTGAAAGACTTACTTGAAATAAAATTAACATTAATTATTCTCTATGTCCAGAGTGGTGTTTGAAAACTACTCAAAGAACTGCCAAGATCATCACAAGCAAAGATTGTAACATGTAATTCCACTGGTAGAACACCAGATCGAGGAAATTGCTGCTCTGGTTTTTGATACTGTTAATCTGTTTTAGTTCGAGTTCTCAATCTGTTTATTGAGACAATTAGGGTCAGAGGTTAAATCATCATTGAATTTCAGAATATCGTCTTCAATAGTAAGCTATTTTACTTTAGACAGGTTAAGGTCTCCCAAAATCATCGCATAACCGAAATCAGCTAAGCTTGAGAAAAATGCAGATAGCTCTCCGTATATGTCAGCCGAAGATCCGTATGGAAATGTAAATAATAACTATGGCAACAATAACATCAGCTTTTATTTGAATTTCTATACGCTGCAAGCAATTTGTTCATATACAGTGGTATTGTTTTTGAGCAATTTAATTGTGCCATAATTTTGAAGGTAACTTTAAAATTAAAGTGGAGAGTGTTCAACAGCGCTACACTTTTTTTGAAATGGATGTGAACCTTTTAAAAACACGTTTAAAGAATTAATTTTCGTAATTTAATTTATAGTGGGGTTCTTTTTAGAGTATTTTCTATTGTGTCATTGTTTAACATCGCAAAGTAACACAAGTGCTGTGTTTTTTTATTCGCTATCCGGAGCGGGCTATTGAGAGCTGAATGGGAAATTATCTATCCGAAATTCAGCTACTAACCCGTATTGTCGCTGTACCATGTTTAACGATCGACCTGAAATCAGTATTGTGTCGACACCGCGTAGATAATTAATACTCTGCATGTGTGGAGAATGTATGTGGATAATTAAAAAAATAATGTCGATAATGTAGAGAATGTAGTCAATGTCGAAAATTACTGTTTCTGTTAGAAATCAGACAATTTCTATGATTGTTTTGTTAATGGAACCATTTCGGCTCCATGAAGCTTCATTTTTACTTCACATTTTAACCCAAGTTCTTATATATAGCAATGGCGTACTCCTATGTATAAAGGAGAACTGAAACGGGTATGATAAAAAAATCTTAGGCTTAGTACAATTTTAGATATAGTACAACTATTTAGGCTGGGGTCAAATTCGTGACTTATTTTATGAATACTGTCTTATTTGAATATCTACAATAAGCCTCCTGCCGTGGGCTGGACATATTGCGGGCTTGTTTGACTTTTATGGGAGACTTACGCCCGAACAAGTAACTCATCAAAATAATTCAAGCAAGATTCCAATAAGTCTATTCGCCAGGAGACTTATTGTAGACTTTTAAATAAGTCAGTCTCCACAAAATAAGTCACGAATTGGACTGCAGTCTTATACACAGTTAAACTTTTAAAGCAAATACAAACCTTTCTAAATAAACTAATTTAAACCATGGTACGTCCATGAACAATATCATCACCACGCAATAAGCACTAAAAAAGTTATCACACAGTGCACATTTAATTTCGGTAAAACCACTCAAATACCCCAATATTTTTATGAAGCTTGTAAATCCAATGGTCAAAAATATTAAATTGTACACAAAAGCAATTCGTATGGCCGCTAAATGTGTATACCACTCAGTTGCTGTTCAAAAATGGATGCTATTTGTACTCATTAAAATAGGCGCTAATTTACCGAGTGATATACGAGAAATAATTTTTCAACCAATTTACGAAAGTTAAATGGAATCGTTAAATGGTTGTCCCAATATGAAAAGCATCGGTCAACCAAAGCGACGGTCAAGACGGAAGACAGAACCTGGCAAACGATTGAGGTTATTTAACATAATATTATTTCGAAAATCCAACTTATAAACTTAGGTGTTTAGGAACTCTTAATAGGTGCATTGCTATTTTAAAATCATTAGATATTGATCCTCACCTTTGAAATGTGTACTAATTTCAAAGGGTGAAAACAAATTTTAGTACAGACTTGCGTAAGAAAAAATGAGTCCCCGTATAATTGCGTATAATGGATTGAAAAATTATTCGAATAAGGAAATGCCGAAAATTATTGGCACACAGGCCGAACAGCCTGCTAAATTTTACTGCGATAATTGTAACACAAACATTTTCATTTGAATTACTGGAGGCAGGTATTTCTGTTTTTTGTAGTCGACAGTTAACACTTTAACAATTTCAAAACAAAATTTTTTAATTGTTTAGTTTAGTTCGAGTATTTTTTCGAATTATATGTTTTTGAAAAGAAATAACCACTTAGTAGTATAGTGTTGCCAGCAAAAATTGTTTAAAATACGTTACTATGAAAAACTTATAATTGAGAATTACTTGTGGTTGTGGCAACACGCCGTACCAATAATAAATAACTTTTATTTATATACACAGCTTGATGAATAATGCGTAGGTTCATGAACATAGCACGGTATAATGATGTTTTATTTGGAGAAGCAACAACAATTTTACCGGTTTTTTACTGTTGCTTAAAAAAAAATTTAAAACCGTTGCACACCATGCGATATCAGCAAATCGCGCAAATTGACTTTATAATAGTTGTTTTGATTTGATTCATGACTTTTGGAAATAAAGTTCAAAACACGTTTCTTTTCAATTAGTTCTGCAGATTTTAAATTTGTATTCGTCAGTACATCTATCTTTGCCAAGATTTCTGATTAGAAAAAATATTGTAGACCAAAAATCGCATGGTTCAAGAAAGTCACATACTTATATGGAAGGGCTCTTACAGAAATTCGTTTCATTTTATTTTTATTTTTTATTTTTTATTTAGTGAATTAATTCGTAATATAAATTACAGTACAGTTTTAGCAATAAAAAATATATCAAATGAAATACATAATTCTGGTTATTATAATAAATTATTTAAAATAGTTTTCCTTTAAAGATAGTCTGATTCCAGATTTCGTCATATTAAAATCACAAAACATACTTAATTGATTATAAAACTTCGACATTAAATTCAAAGGTTCGTCACATCCATAATTAGTTTTATGAAAATCTAATTTCAGAAGGGTTCGAGTACGTAGATTCCTCACAGGGGCATACAAGTTAAGGTTAAATAATAAATACGGGCTTACAATTTCGCCATTTAGTAAATTGGAAATGAAAATAGCCCCAGCATGCTGCCGACGAATATCAAGTGGCTCGAGTTTTAGAGATTTACATCGCTCGGTATATGGAGGGAGGCCTAAAACATTCTCCCAGCACATTCTACGATTATCAAACCCAATAGTTTTCCAGGCATAGAAAATTAAGAATGATTTCTGAACCGCCTCAATTCTCTTGACATGATTACTGTAACTTGGACACCAAACACATGACGCATATTCAAGTTGTGAACGGACAAGAGATTGATATAGCGAGATCAAAGCTTTCGGGTTATTAAACTCTTTCATAATTCGTTTAAGAAATCCTAACATAGAACAAGCCTTTGCAATTATCAAATCAATATGCCGATTCACTGATAAGGTTTGTGTAAACATAACCCCAAGATCTCTTACTTCAGTTATTCTTGATAACTTATCATTATTAATACAGTAATCATGTATTACATATGACGATGAGCGGGTAAATGACATAATTTTACATTTCTTGGTATTCAAAAATAATAAATTATTTTCACACCAATGGCTAATTGCATCAATGTCCTTCTGCAGATTAAATGAGTCTTGCGTATTATTTATAGGGGAAAATATTTTTAGATCATCATCATAAATTAGACAACGAGCGAATTTGACACATTTGGTGATATCGTTCAAGAATAAAATGAAGATAAGGGGTCCAAGATGGGAACCCTGTGGAACTCCCGAATGTACTTTTATCGGATTAGAAAATCTGTCATTTATTTTTACAAACTGTATGCGTTCAGTAAGGTATGATTCAATCCATTTTAACAAATTATTAGAAATGCCAAAAGATTTTAATTTTTCCAATACAATAACATGGTTGATTGAGTCAAACGCCTTACTAAAGTCAGTATAAATGACGTCAAGTTGCGCCTTAGCCTCAATCACCTCCAAGGCACGTTTTGAAAATTCCATTAAATTCGACACGGTAGATCTTCCACGGACAAACCCATGTTGTTCGTCAACTATAAATGACTTCAGACCGAAATACATGTGGTCACAAACAATTGATTCGAACAATTTAGGGATCGCTGATAGTATAGAAATGCCCCTATAATTAGAGACATCATTCCTATTACCGGATTTGAAGATTGGAACAATATGTGAGGATTTCCAAACAACTGGAAAAATTCCCGACGAAAGTGATCCATTGAATAATATTGATAGAGGAAATGCTAGCTCATGACCAATTTTTTTTAGGAAACTTGAAGGAACACCATCTGGGCCACAGCCATCTTTAAACTGAGTGAGTGATTTGATAATATCCTCCGGGGTGATACGAGGTATATACAAGGTGGTGTTTGTACTATTATGTGTTGTATCCACAAGTGTTCCCTTATTAACATTAACATTAATGTTAATAATAATAATAGAATAATAATGTGAGTAATAATAAAATTGCTGTAATAACTACAGATCAAACAAATAAAGGTATACGGTCTAAGGTAATTCCTCTAGATCGTATATTGATAGTAGTAGTAATAAAATTTACAGCTCCTAAAATAGAAGAAATTCCGGCTAAGTGTAATGAAAAAATTGCTAAATCCACAGAGGCACCTGTATGGGCGATTCTGGCTGACAGGGGGGGATAAACTGTTCAACCTGTACCGGCCCCATTTTCTACTATACTACTGGCTAATAAAAGAGTAAGAGAAGGAGGTAGTATTCAGAAACTTATATTATTTATTCGGGGGAATGCTATATCAGGACTAACATTATCTAGTCTATAAGTATTTTGGAAGAAAGAAACAATGCCCGAAACATTATTGTAAGACATTGTCGACGGAAAACCGCATGTTTTCCTTCTAGACTGAACGAAATTCCAAAACGATTTCGGATTTAATATCAAATCATTTTGAACCTTGTTGATATAGTTTCTATAAGCTATTTTATGCATGGAATCAAATTCATTAGATACAGAAGAAAAGGCCAATTTAACAGAAGCATTGTTGGATCTTTTCCATTTCCGATATAATTTCTTCTTGCGATTACCTAAATTAATCAAGCATTTATTAAACCACGGAGGATTATTTCGATTATTCTTAAAAACAGAAATTGGAACGAATCTGTCGATACCACTAAACAAAATATTATAAAATAGTTGCACATCATGATCTAAGTCATTAAATGAGAAGCGCGCATTCCAGTCAATTGATGAGAAAAATGAAATCAGGCTATCAAAATCTGCACGTTTAAAATCATAAAATTTAGATATAAAATTATTCTTAATTGAGTTAGACAATAAAAGTTCTGATTGGTTCAGATTGACCTCCATCGACTTATGGTTAATATCATTAACAATATATGGAACGGGTGCTTCGATTACCGTATATAAATTAATCGAATTCGTAAAGAATAAATCCAAAAACCTACCAATGTAGTTAGGAACATCATTAATCTGGATAAAACCATAAGATAAGATGGAGTCAATACATGAAGTTTCAACAGTCGATGTCACGTTACAAGGTATGATATAATTTACATCCACATCATATACCCATTTGACATTAGGTAAATTAAAGTCTCCCAGAATTAGCACGTTGTCGTCTATGTTGGTTGAAGATGAAATTTTAAACAAACACTGTGTATATTTAGTATACACCTCAGTTTCCGAATTCGGTGGAATATATAAACCAATGACATTTATTGATTTCTTACAGATGTTCAGCTTTACACATAATAGTTCTATAGTTGGGTCGCAATCAACTGTATCACTTACGATAGTAGAGTGGACAGCTATGAGTATCCCACCACCTTTTGATTTAGAACTATTTAATTCAGATCGATCCCGTCTATAGACAATGTATTCCGCAGGAAAGTACTCCGCATTGTAAATATCAGCATTCAAATTAGTTTCAACCAGTACATATACCGGATACCTAGATGCACAAACAAAACGATAAACCTCAGAAGATTTTGAAGCAATGCCACGAACGTTTTGGAAATAGATGAAATTTGAGTTAATATCAACACCGACATTACTATCAGATAAGGTTATATACGCATTCGAGGCTGCTTGTTATACTATTTGCTACTACTAATTTGCTACCGGTTAAAATTGTCGTGCAGCTCAAAAAATTGTAGATACGGATCCCAAAAACTTCGAAGAATGGATTTGTCCACTACTCAATAGTCTTGAACCCTTTACATTAACTTGACCCTGATGATCTACAATTTTTATTTGTGTATTTTATGAAATAGGGTATCTCGATATATTTTGAATGCATAATATAATAAAATTTTATATACTCGTTAATTTTTGTTAAATTATCATTATTATTCTCAGAATCCTTGAACCAGTCCCCGTAGAGTATGGGGCTTGGAATGATCAAGAAACTGTCATGATAGCCACGATACTCTCAGCAACCGGTTGAAAAAATTTAATTCAAATCACCGGTGATCATTTCAACAGTACCACGTTATGTTGAAATTGAAAGTAAAGGCAGATCATCGCTGATATCGATTTAAATTCAATTATCAGTTAGCGGATCTGGTAGTTTTTATCTATTTACATTTCTGTTTGTTACTCATGAGAATTGACACTACCAATTTCAAAACTAAACATTTGCAAAATTACCATTTTTCGGGAAAATTTATTTTCTTTCGCAAGAGCAAAATTACCTAAACTATAATTTATAAAATCTAGAAAATTTATACCCTCCACTTACTAATAATAACAAGCAGATTTTGATCTACTAACACCAAATAAATTTCAGAGTAAATACTTCAAACAATTATCTGAATAAAATCGTGCGAATGCGTTGTTTATTAAGCGACCATTTAAGAGTTCTTTTATGAAGTAGCTCTCAAAATATTCGAAAGAAACGTAAAAATTATTCAAAATTTTTGATTCTTTGGAACTAACATCAACTCGTAAATAGTTTGTCGTAAATTTAGATTTTTATGAAGTAAACTTTCATAATAAGGTATCTATCATCTATTACGTTAACGTACTCATCATATTGTAACGACATTGGAAACCAGTTTGGCACTACCCATATATTTCTGGAATCTGGCAAGTGGGGTAATATAGTTCAGTTTTTTTTGTTTGCGCTACAACACATTTAGGGATTTGCTCTCATGCGATCTCACCCAGATTTGCAGTAACACGGTATGAAATTTTTTTTATGTTTATCGTGGTTGCTGACCAGAGGGGGGTCGCTGAAAGACTGGAGTATTTTTTTGATTGTCCCTCCAAATTTATGTAAAACACTTTCAGTACCGCTCGAATTTATTTTGTCTGATCAATTGTTATGTGCATTGGTTTCATACGAGTTCGCAAAATTTATTTATTTTTATTTTACTTTGCTCCCCTCGATATAGCAATATACCCATAAAAATTGTTGTCTTGATCATGGAAAACTGAAAAACAAAACACTGTATGTACTTAGGGAAAATCTATGAAAAATAATATAAAGACATTATATATGACTTTTCTATATTTGCTACGGTCGTTGGTGATGATCTGATTTTATACCACCGTTTTTATTTTCATCTTGGCTCTTACATGCTTTCTTGTTGCTGTAATTTTAATTTTTTTCTGCTCTTTGTTTTGCTTTTTTCTGTGTTATATGTCACTGGTTTTATATACGAACGAGGCGCATCGAACACTGTATGTACGATTTTATAGTGGAAGAGGGTAGGAAAAATATAAAGATGACAGTTTTATTTGTGGTAAAAATTGAAATATTTCATGTTTGTAAATAATAGTTTGTTTTTGTTTTCGAAGTTATCCGAGGGATTAAGAATTTGTCAAGGGTTGTTATTTGGCGTTCGTATATACACATATAAATATATCGAATTTAATCTTGAACCAAAAAAAAAAATGTGTAAGACATTTTTTTGCTATATAAGTAAACGATTTTTATATGATGAATACAGGCAAAACTGAATTTGATTGATATCGCAATATTTATCAAAAATATTTTATACGAAATATATTCGTTCATTCCATAAACCAAAAATAAATTCTGAGCATTTCGTTCGCGTGAATTTTTATCATTTTGGTATTTTGAAATGTTTCCCCGGTATTTCTGAATTTTGTTTTATTTTTGCTGAGTTGTTCAGGAGGGTAAAACGATTTTTTATGCGAATAAAATAATATCATTTCGATGAAAGAATATGATAAACACTCAGACATTTTTTTTATGTTTTGTTTCTGATTTAAAAATTTTAAATTTGAATAAAATAGATTGTGTTGGTGTTTTGTTGTTTTTGCGAGCTCCCTAAATGTGGTGTTAAATTTATTCGTGTATCCGTTACAAAGGAAGTGATGTGTATTTATGCAGGTTTGCATATCGTACCGTCATTAGGTTTATCATAGAAAGTATCTCTTGAGACTATGTGAATCTTTATATATATTAAAGTTCGAATGCGAATAAAGTCAGCTGGATTGGGATTTAATATAAATTAGGAAAAATCGCTCTTACAATTAAAGATTATTATATGTGTTAGAAATGACGTCGGGCATTCGAAACGGATTCGTACTGGATTCCATACATCGAATGCAATCTTTTTAACCACTTACAATCATTTTCGTTATTTTCATTTCGAAACTTCGACTGGACTCGAGTCCGCCACTGTTGGGATGATACACGCCAAGTGTTATATCCATGTAGAATATAATTTGTAACACTATCCCTACTTTAAATCTATTCATCCCAACCAGATTTATCCTTTATCGTATTGCCTCGATTTCAGATTACCACTTTCCGTAAATCTCAAGCTTCCCGTATATCTTATTCACATTATCGTTGATCCTCTCTACAATTTTTATGCATCTTTCCAATTGCGTTGTCCATCTTGGGATCTGTCATTTCATCTCTTAGGGAGAGTACAGTCATACTAATTAATATTGTTGGACATTAGTATATAATCGCGGATGCGATTGTTAGGCATTTTTGGTCGTATAACTTCTTAGCTCGTGTCTCCGTCGCAGTCTTCTGGATCGCTTTATCTTTAGCGACTAATTATATTGCAGTATTCAGCCGCACCAGACTTACTGAAATGTTCAGCTGGTATTCTCCCAAGGGTATTTTATCCACTCGGTAGGCCAATTCGCACCGCGTTTTCTCTAGCAATGCACCCTCTTCTCGCAATCTTTCAATTTTATGATTTGAACTAAGCATTTGCTTGTGGTAGTTTCTTGAACCCGCTATTGCTATAGTTTTCGGTGTTCCCGGTCTACAGTGTTTCTATCGCCAGTTTTCATGTTTCGTTCCGCGGGAACCAGGCTGTCTCGCGAAACGAACATTTTATCCTTGTATACAATCTTGTTGGTTCTTTGATGTCAGCTATACATGATTGGTCCTTCTAATTCGTTAAACTGGACGATCGCTTCGGCCATTGACTTTTACCTCTAGAGATTTTATCTCTGCTCTTAGCACTTCTTAGAACGCCTTGAATCTGATTGAGCCCTGATTGAGTTTCTAGTCCAATTTTGCAAACCTACCATACCTTACTATTCTCGTAGTTCTGGTAATTGGGCGCTTTGCTGCTCGCCTTGCTGGTAAATTTTCGCACCTTACTGGTTTAATTTAGCACCGAATTTAGAGTTCATTCCCTTATGCAAGAGTGCCGTCATTATATCTCCCGTGTCAAAGGGTGGATGCTATTGTTTAGGGGCAGTTACTGTTATGAAGTGGTTGTTTCTATCCATCGATCAGATTTTCTCATGTTTTACATCTACTTCGCAAGGCTCGACTTTTTGCTCATTATTCTGGGTAACTGGTAGCATCCCTGACGGCCTTGGCGTCGGTAATGATTGTTGCGATCTACACACTCTTGCTTCAGTGTTTTTAGTACTGTCGGTCGAAAGCCAAATGCTCTGCAGCTTATCATTCAATTGCGGGAATGTATAGGAGTGAATTCAATTGCGGGAATGTATTGAACGAGCCTGAATTGTAATTAGTATTATTTGTCGTAATTATTCATTATATGAGTTATATGAGATCACAAACTCCGCAAACCAAAAATTTTGAGACGTCCAGTTAGGCATAGAATTAACTAAATAAAGTGGGGGTGGCCAAATAAATTGAATAAATTGGATTTTATGCCTAAAAGTAATAATTCGAAAATTGAATTGCACTTTTGGTAAAGCCTATAAATCGATATCCCTTATTCGATATTGAAATATCTATTATTTAAATTTTAAATCGACTGGCCACAACCAACAACGAAATATTTATTTATTGCCATTGGAAAACCTTAAGGTATGTGTATTGTGTACTCATAATCCTGTACGTCATTCTGTCGAAATATTAATTTTGTCTGCGAATATTGTTATATTCAATAATAAGTCAATATCAATTAATAGCCGAAGCAAATTAACTACTATCATGCTTGATCAAGTTTCGGAAACAAATGTCATCTTTCCGTTGTGTTAACTGAACTTTAAACGCCTTAAGACCTAAGTCTTTATGCAAAATACAAACCTGGGTTTTCGTCAACACCGTAGTGTTGGGCTACATCAGCAATATTCTCAGTTGTTCTTGAGCGACGCACACGGTTTCGATTCTTTACATCACTAACTTGTCCCAACAGTTCAAATTTTTCTACCAGTTTTACTATTTCCGGCCGAGAATGTGCTTCACGAAGACCCGAAAGTGCTTTAGTTTTGCGAGCTGTGACTGCAAAATGTTTACCATTTTTGTGGGGAATTTTAACAAATTCAATGCATTGTTGAAGCGTGTATCGTACCATTTTTAGTGATGGCAGCTTCAAAATTGACAGCTGCTCAAATAGCAGGCTATTCAAAATGAAACCTCTGGTTGGAAAACCCTATATTATGCAGAGTGTCGAAGATTGTTCGACGTAATGACTCTGTAATGTACGGGCGATTGTTACCTGTAGGCATTTCATAGTAAATTGTTAAATCGGCTAATGAGGATTTATCTAATTTCCATTTAGACGGGCGCCGATTTTTAGAACTAGAGCGTAAGTCTGTTAGTTCTGAATCGGAAGCTTGTGCTTTTGCGATTTTGTTGATATCGTAGCGTGTTGCTGCGAAGGCAAGCTCGTGGTCGGAAGTCCGAGATAGTGTATCGGCGACCACATTGTCTTTGTCTTGAATGTGTTGTATGTCTGTCGCCACTTTCGGCATCTGATAATTTCTTGGAGAAAAATCCAAGAGGTTCCCAGGTCTTATTATTGAGTTGCTGTAAGACCTCGCCTATTGCTGTGTTGGATGCATCAATAGTGATGCTATATTTGGTTGCATTTAGCGGATGCGCTAAAAGAGCAATATTTTTGAAGCTGGTATTGAGCTGAAGGAATACGTTCTGACAATCTTCGGTCCAAGAGAAATTTTGAGGCGGTTTTGGCTTTTGAGAAGTCTTGAAAATGAGTGTGAACACGGGCAAGTACTTCTGCAAGAGTTGGTATAAATCAGTGGTAGTAGCTTACCATGCCGACGAATTGTTGGATTTGGTGGTGGGAAATTTCTAATTGCATTAATTCGTCCTTCGGATGGCAGAATGCCATTAGATGTAATCTTGTGACTGAGAAAGTCAAGATTGTTCGTGCCAAACACACATTTTTCGATGTTGATGTTGACACCGTAATTTGATAGCTTTAGGAAGAGTTTTCCCAAATGTTGTAAAAGTTGTTTCTCGTCTTTTGAGGCAACGAGATTGTCGTCGATATATACAAAGACGAAATCGAGATCTCTCACGGTTTCGTTGATGAAACACTGACATGTTTGTGCAGCATTTCTGAGTCCAAATGGCAATCGGGTAAATTCGAATAAGCCAAATGGAGTGGTAATAGCAGTTTCGTGAATGTCGCCAGGAGCAATTGGAATGAGATGGTATGCTCTGACGAGATCGATTTTCGAGAAAACTGTGCAGCCATATAGTTGCAAGGAGAAATTTTAAATGTGGGGGATAGGATAACGGTCAGGTATTGTGACTGCGTTAAGCCTTCTGTAGTCCCCACATGATCTGCAGGCGTTGTCCTCCTTCTTCACCATGTGCAATGAACATGATATTGCCGATGAAGAAGATCGGCAGATTCCTAGTTCCACCATGTGTTGGAACCTAGGACAAAGCTCTGCTTTGTGGCGAATTGGATCAAGGGGTAAATGCGCTGTAGTCACAATGTGGTGTACTACGTTGTGCATTACCGGAGCGTTGTAGTTTGGTGGAGCTGTTAAAGAAGAGAATGTCTTTAGCAGTTCTCCATAGCCATTGTTAATTGTGTAATGCAATGGTGATCATTGATGTATCAATGCGTGCTGATGTTGCGTTGATTGAAAGTTTAGTGGATGGATCAATCAATTTGTGATTTTTCAGATCCACTAAACGACCGAATTTCTTTAGGAAATCAGCGTCGATGGGGCGATTGACATTAGCGAGGATGAAGGCTTGTTGAAGTGCACATCTTAATCCAATTCCTGTACAGGAGTACGCTTAGATCGGTTGTCTTAGGTCTGCCGCTACAATCTTAAGACTTATTGGTGTATGTAACCGATTTACGGATTCCTTTTGTTGTGTAGCAAATGTGCATGATGCTGTGCATTTTTCTGCAATGTTACTAAATCTTGCGTGATACCAACTCCAGTTGCGTAGAAATTGGTATCTTGGCATGGTTGTTGTTTGGCTGAAAAGAGCTTCCCTGGTTTGGCTGTGATTGCGGTTTTTTTTTTGACGGAGAAGGAGTTCGTCTCCATGGCGACTGGGAACGCGAAGATTGGCGCTGAGTGTGTGAATTATTCTTTAGCTTAGCTAGCCGGTTGCTAATTTTAGCATTGTTTCAAGACGGCTACTGCTAGATCTTGGCGTGTGTATCTCTGCGCTTGGTGTTCGCGTGTCGCGTTTAATTGAACTCGAGCTCTAGGTCCGCGTGCCAATAATGTCGTGGAGTTTATCGGCAATTGCATCGAGATCCCCTTTTAGTTTTTCTTGTTGCGGGATCAACGCTGTTTGTATGAAATCAGGGAGTTGCATCCATAGTTTTGTAATGACGTTGATCGTGAAATTTTTCCCGGCCAACGTTTTGATTCGGTTCCGTACATCCGAAGGTTTTTGATCACCAATTTCGACTTTGCTCAATATCGTTTCTAATCGACGCTCCTCAGAGATTGAGTAGCGGTCGATTAGGTTTTTCTTGAGCATGTCGTATTTGTTGTAATCTGGAGGGTCTTTAAGAATGTACTCGGCCTTCTCTGGTTGTGCTTCCGATATGGACAACACTGTCTTGTTCCCGTCGAACATAATCTCGGCTGGTATGAACCAAGTCTCCGGGTTATTCTCCCAGAATGCTGATAGCCGCGTCAATTCTTTTGACATGGCTAATTCAAGCTGGGGTGCCTAATTTGCTGACCTTCTAGTGACGATTTGCTTCTTCATATACTTTTGAATACGTTTCATATACGTTTGAATGAGCAAACAAAATGTCACACACACTATTAAAAATTTTCTCGTGCCAAAAAAAATTTGGACACGCAGTTTTCTTTTTTCTTATAAAAAAGTGATTTTATGAATTTATAGAATTTGTGTGGATGGGCACGTGGCTTCTAGAAATCGACCAAGGGATTGGGACGATTTATGAATATAGTGTGCTTACCACTGGTGGGGGTTTGGGCCACTATGGAGTGAAAAAAGATTTTTTTTTTAATAACAAATTATTTATTCACTTGCACTTTTCTTTTAAATAAAAAAAATTATTTTTACTAACCTGTTGGCGGTAAAACCCGACGCCTAGGGTCACCAGATTTATCGTATGTTGCGTAGCACTTTGATAAATTTAATAATAAATAAAAACAAAAGTTTTTTTAATTTTAATTTAAATAAAATATTTTATTTAACTAAAAATATATTCCTTGTTTGTTTATATGTTGCCGGTGGTGAGTGATGATGCTGCGGCGGAGTCTTGCTCCGGCAATTTCCCAAAATTGAAAAGCCGTACGATTATTTTTTTGCCTTCGTCTAAAAGCTCAAAAAAATCCAAACCCGGATTTACGGTTTTTTTTTGCATTTGATTATCATGCACCAAATATTTTAGTGCACCTGTTTACAAATATGTGTTAGTAAACATAGACGTGCATTGTCATGCACATAGAACATTGTCATGCCATCTCTTGGGCGATGGCATGGTGCTGAATAAGTGCGTTTTACATGACTTTGGTTTTGCAAAATCAGTACGATGGTTATGCATCCCTAAATGATTTGATTGTAGAGGTATTATCATGAAATTGCTTACACAAAGTCGTTATGTACAAGTGTTGTTTGTTTTCGTAGTTTTCGTATACAAGATTGTTGTATATTTTGGAATAATTCTTTATATGGAGACTTGTCCATTTATAAAGAATTGTCCGTAGGGAATGAATTATGCGAAGTTTCTTATGGTTGAAGAAACTAGCCGCTACAGTACCGTTTAATAATTTGAATATTTCCGGTTCCAATGATTGTAAAAACACAAAAAATTGACAACGTAAGTAGTTGTTTACAGGGAGTTCAAATATTATAAAAAGTTGAATTGGTCATAACTCGATATATGCCATTTTATAATTTAACCACGGAATTCTTTTTTGGAGCTTAAAAAAAACCAATAAATGGCCGTTTATTTATAACTAGTATGCGGTATGCATGTGAAGTTAGACCTGACCAGGAAAGAACTAACTTTGGGGATATTTTAGCACAAATTTCACACGCTTGTATACGAGTTTGAAGTTAGAGCTAAATTAATCCTACACCAACAAAAAAAGTGTAAATGCATTGGTAAATAAAGCAATGACATTTAGGCGAAATAACAATAAACATTTTAGGTAATAATTAAGGATTGCATTTAGGATTTTCTTTAGGGATTCACGTGGTGAAATAAATACTTTAATAACGAAAATACTTTAATTCGAGATATTCAATTTCTTAAGAAAATCCTAAATTCGTACTAACCTTTTTTAACTATTGCCAAAGGCTTTATTCTTGAATCTTTCTTTATACGAAACTAACAAGAAGTGTGAAATTCTTAAAAACTATATATTTTTTTTCACTTAAGCCTCAACCTATGTTAGTACTTAATATTAGTATGCATTATTATTTTTAAATTATTATTAATTACTTAATTTAAGTGTGTTAGGTCAACGTGCGTGTAATTATTAAATATTTCAGTTGATTAAATCTAGAGGATCTGCTCTGCGAAGATGTTTGTATTTCGGTTAGTAGTTCTCTAGCTAATTCGTTAGGGTGTGATTCCAGTTTCAGATGGTATTTTAGACTGCATGATTTTATTGTCTCTTTAACCGTTTTAATTCCTAGGTCTCTATGGATGTTGCTGTTTCGAATATACCAGGGCGCGTTTGTAGTTCTTCGAAGTATCTTTGCTCACGTTCTTTGTACAATATCTGTATTTGAGGCACTAGTTGAGCCCCATAGTTGGATACCATATGTCCATATGGGGATTAGGATCGCTTTGTATAGTAGAACCTTGCAGTCTAGAGAGAGTTTCGATTTTCTTTCGATCAACCAGTACATTTTAGAAAATTTTATTTTTAGTTGATTACGTTTTGTTTCAATGTGCTTTTTCCATGTCAATCTGCTATCGAGATGAAGACCGAGATATTTGACGTTTGTTTGTTGAGGAATTGTGATTTGTTTAATTTTAATGCCGTACATGTACGTTTATTAAGTGTGAATGTTACATGTGTTGATTTACATTCATTCGACATAATCCGCCAAGTTTTTAACCAATCTTCTATTTTGTGCAGATGTTCTTGTAATTCTCTCGATGCTGTTTGAGGATTTTTGTGTGAAAACAATATAGCTGTGCCATCAGCAAAAGTTGAAGTGATTATGTTATCAGTTATTGGTAAGTCAGCTGTGAACAACAAGTATAGCACAGGTCCCAATACACTACCTTGCGGTAATCCTGCCTTTATCTCGGTTAAATCAGTAGTGGCCGTACTTTGTTTCACCTGGAACATCCTTTGGGCTAAGTAATTTTCAAGAATTGCATGAAATTGTCTAGGCAGAAGAGTTTTAATTTTGTAATTTAATCCTTCATGCCATACTTTGTCGAAAGCTTGCGCAATATCCAAGAAAACTGCCGAGTAATATTTCTTTTCTTCTAAGGAGAGCTTAATTGTGTTTACAATTCTGTGCACCTGTTCTATTCTGCCGTGCTGCTCTCTAAATCCAAATTGGTGATCTGGTATAATGCAACTTACAGTTAATATAGGTATTAGTTGTTCTAGTGCATCTTTTCAAAGAGCTTTGAAATTATCGGAAGTACACTTATTAGCCTGTACGACGAGACTTGGGTTTCGTCTTTACCTGGCTTAGGAATCATGATAATTTGAGATATTTTCCATTTTTGGAGAAAGTATCCACATCTCATAATCGCATTAAAAATATATGTTATATATTTTATGCATCTATCGGGTAATCCTTTGATCATTTTTCCAGTTATTAGATCATGGCCTGGAGCTTTCTTAGGATTTATCATGTTTTTGATAACCGTTTTGACGCATTTCCATTTAAATTTTACTGGATTTGGGTTCGACTCGTCCCTCGTAAACTGTGGTAGTACGCAGTGCAGTCATTATTTTTTTCGTTTGGAGTGAACACTTTTTGTAGATGGTTAGAGAAAGCGATCGCCTTTTCTAAATCACTTCTGGCCTAATGACCATCTGGTTTCCTTAGCGGTGCGTTCGATAGCTCTGGCCTTTAAAATTTCTTGCTGCCTTCCACAGTGAGTAATCTGTTTTCTCTGTTGCTGTGAGCTCACTTAGGTAATTCTGTATGCCAAGATTTAGTTCTTCCCGTATTGCTTCTCTTAGAGCTTTAATAGCTCTATTTAATTTCCATTTATGAAAAGGAGATTGGTACAGCTGCCATAGCCGCCGAGTCGCCCCCTTATCTGCCAATAACTTTTGAATGTTACTTGAAAGCTTACTACTTTTTCCGAATTTTTGTACTCCGGAGTAGCTTTTTTTGCAGCCATTTCCATTATTTGTCTTAAGTTTTCTATCGCGGCATCGATATCTTCTGGTGTTTGCAGTGGGACATCCAGATGACAATTTACGTCTACTATGTTTCCTTACAGAGCCCATTTCGTTAGTTTGTTTGTTAAACGTTGGGGTGGTTCAGTTTTTAATGCTTGCGTACTTAGTGTTACGATTATTAGTGAGTGATCTGATGATAAATCATAATAGTCAACGACTTGGGCATTGGTGCGTGCTATTCCTCGTATTACACAGAAATGTATTAAATCAGGAATTCTATCGGTAGGCCAATAAGTGGGATGTCCAGATGATAAATAATCTAGGTTTTTCTCGTTTATTGCTTCGAAGAGTTGCTTGCCCTTGGGTGACGTCAACCTCGAACCCCATTGCACATATTTAGCGTTGTAGTCACCTCCTGCTAGAAATTTGATTCCCAACTGATTAAAGTAGTCAATAAATTGCTGTTGTTTAATTACATGTTTCGGTGGACAGTAAACAACCGATATTACAAATTCCCCAGACCGTTCGTCCAAACAAATAGTTGTAGCTTGGATGTGATCTTTAGCATATTTCTGGAGCTCGTAGTGCTTTAACCTTCTTTTTATCAAGACTGCGGTGCCGCCGTGTGCTTTTCCATCCGGATGTTTGGTGTCATAAACAGAATAGCCGGTAATATTAAAAAAATTGTGTTTGGTGAAGTGTGTTTCAGGTATTAACATGATGTCTATATTTTGTTCGATAAGAAAGGTGTGCACCTCAACTTTATGTTGCGGAAGCCCGTTTGCATTCCAAATAGCTATTTTTAGAACTGTAATTTTTGATTTTTAACTATTATTTGCATAAGTGTATTCATATTTTGCATCATCATGCTCATTTGCCTTTCCATCATCGTCATGAAACTTTGGATGGTCTCGGTTAATTTATTTAGCGTGGTATGAATGTTTAGGTCCTCTTCATTAAAACGATCTTTGGGTTTCGGTTTGTTACCTTTTAGGATGTTTGCATAAGAAACACCTGGCTGTGCAAAACTGCTGTCAAACGTCTCCAAGTTATCATTTTGTGTGTTTGCACTCGCAGGTTTGGTGACTATTGTATTTTTTGGTAACATGGCCCTCTGATTTAATTGAGCATTCGTTGCTCAGCTCTCATTTTAGGGTTTATTTTCCGTTTTAAGCCCAGATACACTGCACATCCCCTGTAATTTGCAGTATGATTTTCACTGCAGTTACTGCAACGTTTCACAGATGGGTCATTGCGAGATTTGTCACACTGTTTGGAGTCGTGAAGTTCACCACAAATAACACAAACATCATTTAAAGTGCAGTATACTTTCGTGTGTCCGTATATTCTTGGCATTTTATGCATTGAACTGGTCCAGACCTCTTCCTAGGTTTTTCAATTACTATTTTGCGATGTAGCAAATATTTTAGGTTGTAAATCTTGTGAACTCCTTTTGACTTTTCTTCCTCTGGCTCTAGTTCCAAACGGAACATTGGTTGGGGTACCTTCTCACGGTTTATTATATTACCAATAGATTTGACATGGAAACCTTCCGCAGCAAGTGCAGCTTGTATGTCGCTAACATCTACGCAGCTTTCAATTCCTTTTAGCACAACAGTGAGCCCTTTTTGATTTTTTAGCTGATATGTGTAATATTTTTTACCAACTTCGTCAAAATGTTTGACTAGGGCTCTGAAGCCATCGATTTCGAAGGTTTGAATCTTTGTTTCGTTTATATTATCCCTTTTGAGCGGGGCAATATCCAATTTAGAGTCTGTTAATGATACGATTTTATTAACCAGTTCATTGTTAGATGCTTCCCTTAAATAAATTGGAGGCAGTTTCTCAGGTTTCGATTTCGGCGCTGTATTGAGGTCCCCGACCTCTAAACTAGAGAATCGGTTGTTAGCAAACTGAGCAGATCTCGGGCTACGTTTTCTTTTAGATTGAACAGTGATATACCTATCCAATCCCGTTTGCACTAGATTATTTTCAAACTGACCACGGTCACTGGAGTTCGTCGCACTGAGTTAATTCTTATTGTTTTCGTTTAGCATTGCATTTGCTGATGAACTAATTTTTTCTTCGCTGTTTTGATTTATAATTTTAAACGGCGGTATAACTAATTCTGTCGAAGAAGCACTTTTAATCACTTGTATAGGTGTTTTCTTTGGACTATGTTGAACTTTACCCACTTGCTTTACACTTTTACTTGCAATATTTAAATTTTCTACATGAAGCTGGTTCAAGTTTCATGTAGATTGTGTTCGGCTAAGTCTTTTTTGGGGAAAAAAGGGCCTTCATGTTCACATTATCACTCACTAAATTACAATTTTATATTATATATTATAACAAAATAAAAAGCACCAATTCTATTTCTTCGGAATATGAATATACACATCGTACTATACCTGTAATTAAAGTATTTATTAAACTACTCCAAGTCGAAAAATGTTTTTTATAAAGAATAAATTGAATTGGAAAATTATTGAAATATTTCAATATTTCGCCTAAATGTCATTGTTATTTAATTTTTACCAATCCAGACACGCTTTCGTTTGTTTTTGTTGGCTTAGGATTCGATAACAAAATTAATGAACTGTCTTAAAGTTAAAATTGTTTGTATTCCAACTATCATGTCCTTAATCTAAAGGTCATCTTGAATACATTGAATTATATAAATAATACAAAGAACAATGTCTTATTATAAATTTAACTTCTTTCAAATAAAATGTTGTCTTTATATTATATATTTAATTTATTTTTATGTATTTAAGACATATTTTGTGTTTGTGATAGATTTATAAATTTATTTATCCAAATTGACAAAACAAATAAATAAATTTCTGAAAATTTAAGAAAGGAAAATTTGTTTTAAGATACGAACAACAATATATACTTTGTGTAGTATACATGTCTCAAAAGGATTTACCCCAAGAAGATAAACAATACATTTTTTGGTTGGGCGTATATGTCATTTAGTTTATTGTCAAGTAAATAAGAATTAAAATCAAATGAATTTTCCTTTTTTTCTTATAGTACACTATACTCGTATATAGTCGTATACACTTAAAACCGAAACTAAATTATCTATATCTAGCTATATGTATTTATATTGTTTCATCTCCTATATATCTTCTCTCGTTACTTGTTAAGGATTTATTTTTAATTTCTTAAGATTTAGATGTGATTTAGGTGATTAATCAAATCACTTATCAATTTATTTTATATAAAGCTACGCACAAATAAAATAAACTGAAAACAAAAAAGAAAAGATTAATTAATATTGTTCCTTAACAGTCTGATTATAAAGGAGAATTTTTCATAACTGAACATGTATTTTATGTTTCAACACACATACAAAATCAAACAACTAAATAAGTCACGTGGAAAAGCAATCTCGCGCGTGCGAAAAACAAAACAAAGCACAAAACATAAAATTTTATAATGTATAAATAAATAAATAAATAAATAAAATAAATAAATAAAACAAGAAAAAATTGACTTGGGAAAATATATAAAATGATTTTGTGCTATTACCGCATGGAAATTTGTTTTACCTTGTTGGGAAAAACTGTACAAAAAAAAAATCGTTCAAAAAACGAGAGAAATTTGCCAAATCGGGATTTTCGTATATGTCAAACGATGAGATTTTTTATTTTTGTTACACATCGGGGTTTTCTGATTTCCCCGGAAAAATTTTACATATTCCTCTCTTTTATTCTCTTTATGTATATATATGTATATACATACATACATACAATTTACCAATTGATTGGATATTTTTAACCGGAATTCCAACAAAAAAAAAATCAAGTGAAATGAAAATTATAACCGAACACATGCCGAATACGAATATTTTTTTTATTATTATTGTTTTTCCACCCCCACTTTTATATGTATATAACATTTTTTTCTAAATAGGGGTACCAATGTTCTATTTTCTCATTACACACATTGTGGAAAATCGCTCTGCACACACAGCATAAATAAGGAAAAATGAAAAGCTGAGAACCGCACATAATACTCTGTGTATTTATAAATTCTCAAAGTAGATACATAGATATATAGAAAAACTCTATATATAAAAACACACGACGACGACGAAGAAGAAGTTTTGTGTAGTCGAAAAAAAGTATTACATTGGGGCTTAGCCGGGACCAGAAAATTTTCATACAATTTTTTTGATTATTCGCTAACAAGCGCTTGTCGAGTTTGCATCGATTTTACCGTCCCTGTTTTAAAACGTAATACAAAAAAAAAAGAAAATTATTATTATATTAAAGCAAAAAAAAATTAAAATTAAAGTATTATAATTTTATTTTAGAGAAAATATTAAATTATTTAGATAAAATAAAATTTTTGTTTTATTGTTTTCGTTCATTTTTAAGTTATCGTACGTTAATTTCCCTAAAACGCAATATTAAAAATTTGCCAATTTTATTTGAATCATAAAATAAAATCGCGATTTAAATTGTATATTATTTAATTAATTTAATACAAATTACCTGGTTTTGCTGCCGTTTCCACTGGAATATAAAAAAATAAAATAAAATAATTTTAATTTTGAGTGAAAGTGAAATTTTAATAAAACATAAATTTAATAATAAATCTCGCGAATTTCGGGTATTATAAAATTTAAATAAAATATTAATTTTGTGTGGATAAAAATATAAAAATACATATACCAAGTTTATTGTTTTGAGTTTATATTGTGGAAAAAAATATTATTACAAATAAAAAATAAATAAATAATTAAAGTTTATTTTTTGTGAAAAGTTGAAATCGTTTAGCGAAAATATATATATTTATTGAAAAAAAAAAAATAATTTATTTAGATAAAAAAAATTTGTAGTTCTGTTGTTTTGTGGAAAATTTATATATTTTCATCGAATTTAAAGGTTTGTGCCACATACAAAAAAAATTTGTACCTAAACAAATTTTTATTTTGTTGGTTTGTCACATTTAAGGAAGGAATCCGTAATAAACAAAAAACTCATAGTAAGTTAGAAATCTTTAATATTTTAAAGTGAAAATAATTCCAAATTAAAAACCGTAGGGGTTGTGTTCGTTATTAATTTACTGGAAAATATTTTCCCAAATTTATCCTAAGCTGGTGTTTCGGTCTTAAAATTAACATTCCTACGCACAGCAATATACAAAATACAAAAATCTTCCCTTTTCATTCATTTTATTGTTGTTCCTGTCTTGAGGAGGAATGGGTTTTCGTATAATATTTTAAGTGTTGGATTGTACAAGTACACGAACGGAGCAAAATTATAAAAAAAATCTTCATAAAGATTATCGTTTTGGATTAAAATAAAAATACATTAAAATAACTTTAGGCGATTGATTTTTTTTCTGCTTTTGTGCGCTTTTTCACTCCGGGTTTTTGTTCATGTTACTTTAAGTACGGAACGATATAAAAATAAAATATTTGAAATTGATTGATTAAATAAATATAATGTAGATGTTTCGTTCGTTTTTAGGTCAGAAAGCTTTTTTATTGTATATTCGTTAATATCTACATAATACATTAAAGTTCATTTGTTTGATTGAATTTTAATTTTTTGCCCAACATGTAAACATACATACATACATATATTATGCTCGTATATAATATTTTTTGGTATATAATTCAAAAAAAAAAATCGTAAATGTAACATGTGCACTCAATTGCTTTATTTAATTTAAAAAATAAAAATAAAGTGAAAAACAAAAAAGCATAAAAAATACTCTCATACACGGTTGTTATATAAAAATAAATTTCCAAAAGCTCTAAATACACAAAAAAAAAGTTTTTTTTTATTTATTTCACCTGAAATTTTATTTTTAATTTAACAAGAATAAAATATTTTATTTCATTTTCCTAACGAATGGAAAAAAAATTTATATTACATTTTTTTTTATCTTAACGGTTTGGTAATTATTAGAGTGGATAATTTTTTACGGTTTTTTGTGTGCCGGTGTGTGTGTGTGGAAAATCAAAATGAAATATAAAAATAAATTTTTTTGTGGAAAATCTGATTTGCAAATAAATTTCTAGTGTACTTACCATACCCAGATAAACCAGGGTTGGATAAATTTTGTTGTGTTGAAATTCTATACATACGTAAGATTGTATAAATCTGGTGATATGTAGCACCTGTTGTCTTATTTTATACTCGTACATACAACATATTATATGCGCTTGTACATGTTGCATATTTTGTTTGGTATGATGATGATCTAATATGAAAACCAATTTAAAAACATATATCGTCGGCCTAAAATTACAAATTTTTTTTTGGAACCCAAATTAAAATTGGCTAAACGTATTTTACATTTATCTTCAGTATCCCATAGAGTTAGCTAAACGATTAACAATAAAATCATCTAGAAAGTTTAGGAATTCTCGTACAACCACAGTATAACACGTCTATAAAACTTAAACTGGTCGCTGTCAATGAAATTAAACGAAATTAATTCGGTATCTCTAGCACCATTCCCGGTTGTGGGAATCTCTTAAGTACAATGTTTAATTTGATGTTAGGTCACTTCAATACTAATGGAAAAATTACTGGAATTTAACCTTTTAGTGGTTTTTAAAATTTGCCTGTGTATATTAGAGTTGATTTTATTTTTATTTCAATTATCTTAATTGGATTTTAAATTTGCCAATACGCAATTTTTCATAAAAGGCATTTTTTGGCATAAATCAGCATGAGCATTTACCTATAACTCGACCTCATCAGCGAAATCTGGTGAATCGAAATATTAGCTGACTGATCTCTACTACGAAGAATGTTGAGTTATAATGGTGCTACATTTGCACAAAATGACAAATGTTTAGTGTATCAACGATAGAAATTACATTAATTTTTTTGTTATTTGCACTTGAAGTGAAAATTAGCAATAATTTCATCATAAATGGTAAACAGTTCAAACGTAATTTTCGATCTCCGATATCCGAGATTTTTGGTTACAATCGTAATTGATTAGACAAAATTTTGATAAAATGTTGTTACAAAGATCTAGAATTTTCTGAAATTTTGTGATAATAATTTTAAACGAAAAGTACTTTTTAGGGAAAGTCAACTTTAATAAATTTTAAACTAACTTAAAACTTTGAATTTTCAAAACGAACTTGTGACCTACACATTTTCTAGAAAAAAAAACCTAAGTTGAAAGACACTTTTATTTCATTTGCAAAGCTGGCAGATACTCGGTATAGCTAGCAACATATTTAAAATATTTTTCAAAGTTTAGCTATTATTTCAACTCTAATTAAATCTCTTAATTAGTTGACTATTAAAAGCTTAGGTAGTTGACTATTAAAAAATAGGAAATTTGAAATATCGCCTATTAGCAAAGTATATTTGTTTTTGGTTTAGTCCAGGGTAAGAGCTACGAATGCTGCCTCTTCTAAATCTGGATGGATGTTGAACATTTCAACCGTTTTAAGGACTTTGCAAAAATTGCTAATGGTTTGTGAGTAGTTATCAATTTCTAAGTTGGCAAGATCCCTATCCGCCATCGTTGTGTATTTAACTGTTGAAAAAGTTCCTCACTATTTAAAGTATTTGTATAGTTTATGTGTTTAAAGTGTTTAAATTTTGATTATTATTTTAAACTCATGCTTAGTGCCCATTGACCGGATAAGCTGGCACCAAACTTTCGAATGATGAACTTTTACAGTTTTTTGTATTTATGCTCGATAAGTGAGTGGTCGATATCACCATTCCATGATAAGCCATGGAACAAAAGCCTAATTGGCGTTTGTTTCAAAATATTTCAAAAACATACCAGCAATAAATGAATGTTCTGTCCAGGACACGAATCGCCGTAAAATGTTAGCTGTTTTAAATATTGTTTCTACCACAAGCTCTTCTACCTCATGCCACATAATAAGGATCATTTGTAACACAATCGTGATTGTCAGATTGTAAGTCCAGAGAATTTTTATAGAACCCAATCGAGGACTACATATATGTCCTAGGCGGGCATTGCTGTAAGTCGAAAGTTTAGATTATTTTGTTCAGTAGAATCTAGAATTGTTAAGATGTCACAAGTCTTACAGGTATCTACACTTGACGATTTAAATTTTAAACCGATGCCTTTGAGACAAATTCATTTTAAATATTTCTGAATGTCTGGTTATACTCATTGACGTATGCTTCTCGCAGTATGCTTTGTCTCTCCTAAGCTGGACAGGCATTTATATGCATTTTTATTTCCTAAACGGGTTCTTTTGTAAATTTGTTGTGGGGTGTAAACTTTCCTCGATGATTCGCAAAAAATTCGTCGGGCCATGCAATTTTTTTTAATGCCGATGGTTTTAAAACCATTTATTCTTACCCGATTATTCCATTGTTTTCAACCCATTTCTTGGGGATCCTGACAATTTTTGAAGTTTTTGAGTTTTTTATCTTGAATATCGATGCATGATACCATGTACAAGATTCGCTGTTCGCATGATCCAAGAGACCATCAATGATGAACTTACTGCCTCTAGTGTACAAATGAAATTTTGCCTTGGCATTTCTTCTAACAGTTTTCGAACGGTACTTCGTTTCATAAGATTTCCATGGTTTCGATTTAGCTTTTTCCGTTTCCGTTTTATTTATTTATTTAACGTTCGGTTCAATAGTCTGTGGCAAGAGGATGTCGAATTTTTCAGACCAAAGGGCATTCGTTTAAATGCATAATGGTTTCACAATACGAAAAAGGCAGTTTTTGGTAAGTCGTTCTTATTCATCCGTGGCACTCAGTTGGACGAGGAGTTACTCAATGTTTGTCGGTCATCGATCGTTTTCTCGTTCAGCTCTCATTGTCTATCACCATTCGAAATTTTTTTATTCCTTAATCGTCCAGTTTTTTATTTACGATAATAATTGGGCTGTTCCAGGGGTTTTTGTTGTCCTGGATAAAGTCGTTTTGGAAAATTTTCGTTTAATTGAATTTGAGTAAGTTTTGTGTGCAGTATAGTGTGTTGCTACCACCTAGTTTGAATCATTTCATTCGAATTGTATGGTTTGGAAGGGTTAAGTTTTAATTTTGATATCAATGATAAGACTCATTTGGGTTAGTATGTTTGATCCAATTAGTCCGTCGGATTTTGAAAATTTATCAAATTAAATTTAAATTTTTCTGTAGTTTTTGGTTATTTTAATCCTGACTGTTTTAATTGTATTGGATTTAGTAATATATAGTTTCCTCAGGTTATATTAGTATTGGTCGAGCAATAAGTCTTCAGTCCTTGTATCGATGTGTAAATGTATTGGTTTTTTGTTGAAGAGGATTTTTATGTAGTGTAATTCGAGGGTATTTAGCGTCGTCCTGGAAAGTCTTCACTCGATTCTATGTTATCGTCGTTGTATTCGTTTTGTGGTTGTTGAAAATTTGACCTATTGTAATTGTGCGAAAGACTTGGTAATTGAAGTTTTTATTTCTCCGTTGTTTCAATTTGGGAATTTTTTGCGTTATGTAGTGGTTTTGTGTTCAAATTTGGTTTGAAAGTAACACATGTTTTCCTCTGTTGTACAGCTCTCTATTGCTTCCGTTAAGGGATCTCTGCTGCGTATGTTAGAACCTAGTAGTTCACAGAGGTTTGATATTATTTTGAAGTTTAAAATGCTTTTGACGTGAAAGGTCTTTGTCTAGTTCAGTGTGATTCCGAATCATAACTATTTATTTATTTATTTGCTTATACAATTTTGGAAAAGCTGCACGTCTTATTTTGAGCTTTAAGCTCATTTACAACAGAACGAGCAGCTCTTAATTCTAATTTCTTTGTAAACCGCAAATCCAATTTTTACCATTGTATTGTATGTTTTGTATCATCTACTACAGTTATCGAAGCTTCACAAAAACTGTCCATCGAAAAAAGAGTAATAAAACAACTCGTAACAAAATTGAACCTCCTCTTCGTTTTCTAATTAACATCTTCGGAATTCATATTATACTTAGGCCGACTAGGTCGCATGATTGACAATATTGAATCACTTATTCTTATTATTGAATTAGACATAATTAAAAATTAAAAAAGTAGAAATTTAAATCTTACAATATAAAAAAATGACAGGTCAACACGAAAGTCAAAGCCAACTCAGATATAACTACCTCAGATCTTAGTCTCACTTTTCTTGAATGTGAGCATAAGTAGTGGGAAGTGTCTTCTTTAATTTCAAGGCAATTTTTACCTTCGTAAGTATCCCACTCTTTCGCTTTAGTATTTATTTTCCAAACATAAAACATTTTCCAACTCCTTTGTCTTCATTGCAACCTTCCCTTATTTTTGTTGCTGGTATTGTTGAGGTACAGACTCTGGTTTAATTCGTTTTTTCTAGAGCTTTTTTCTGTTCCTGCATACAATCAGTTTCTCTTGCAAGTTCCTCATTATTAGTATGGTCACTCAGCGTTAATACAGACAATTTTGCTGTTTCCATTATAACTACTAAAATGGGTTTCCAAAACATCTATCTGGTGTTCTTTAGCTCCTCATTTTCTTTCTTCAACTAAGCCATTTCATTGCTAAGCTGTTATTCCATTATTTCAATTACTAAGTTATTGGCATAGTTTAGCATTTTTCCTGCTGAGTCGTGAAGTGTGTTCACGACTGTGTCTAGCCATTTTTGAACTTCGTATGTATGGGCAACACAATGGTGGGTTTACTATTTTATTGTTTTAAGGACTGGTTATTGAAGTCGCTACCGATCTAACCAGTGAAAGTGGTAATGCGTCAATGGAGAGAACATAATTTGCTAGGTTCTCGGTGTTTGGTTATCCCGCCATTTCTCGGTCGTCAGAGCCTCTTTGGTTGATTAACATATATCATCACGTGCAGATGAAGTTGACATTTGGACTGGTATATAGACCTTTGAACACCAACGCCCCTTCCCTCCGAACTATGATACATAAGACATGTTACGATACATAACACACTATTTATAAAGAATGTTATGAGATAGTGGGGCACTTTGCAGTTCTATAATATTTAAAACGTCAGCGAATAATTCAGTATCGCTATTATGCATAATATCGCAAGAATTCACTGCTTAGTTTTTGATGTTGAAACCAAAAGTTTGGAGGCTGGTTTAAATCATGCGCCGCGCATTACTAACCTAAAAATAAATGAAATTAAACAAAAAGCTTCACTGCTTTCAAAATTCGCCTACTGTCCTGAAAAATATTTCAATTTTGTTGCTTGATTTTTTCGACTAAATAGCCAACTTTTATAAATTGTTTGTTAACGAACACATGCCATTAATAGATGGCAGTACGAATGGATGGAATCTTTTCCAATCTCAAATGCATTTCTAAAAAAAATTATATATCTTCCTGCTTTAACGTATTTTAGAAATTTCAAATTTCAAATCAACGGCAAATACCATAATATTATCGAAGGCAGTTGGCTTAATGTCGTGTAAAAATTGTGAACTTTCGTGAGATATTATATTCAAACTGTAAATAAAAGTGCATGATCAAAATGTTATGCGTAACAGTTATATAGTTATGGTACTTTTTCTCCACTTGATACTATTTACTGGGGAATAATCGATATCAATGTGCTTTAACAACTATTGTCACTGACATCAGAAGATACGCATTTTAATTTATCATCCACTAGACCACAAAGCGTTAAACAAAATGACTTTAGCTAAATAAAATCTAGGCGGAGGAATTAAAATCGAAAAGTTATTATTATTAATTCATATCAAGACGATAAATAGTTCGCATTATCATTTCACAACGCATTGATGGCTCAAAAGTAAATGACACTGAAATAAATTGGAACAGATGAATTAATATTTCCAAATATTTTTGCTATATGAACTAACCAAATAATCATAAATAAATTGACAACTAAATTTAAAAGAAATCTCGTGAGGAAATTTTTCACACTATTTTGCCTTTCCCTGGGAATGGGGAAAAATATTTTCATAGCTTTTTTGTCTAAATTGTGTTTTTCTGGCCTACTCCTGATGGAATTGGTTGGGTGTCAATATTTTCAAGACCAATCTTAGTTGGCTGCCTTAGTTTGAATTTTTTTTTATTTATTAGTCGCGTCAAAATTTCTAGTGAAGAAATCGAGGTTTGACGTGATAGTAGTCGCAACGAAATATTTATAAGGCAGCATACTTAGATTTAAAACACAACCACAACAAGTTTTGTATACAATTATTTTGTAGCTTTCGAATTAATAATCTCGTAACCAAGAAGATTAGTATCACACCACGTTAAGTGATACGACTAAGGAAATATGGTGTAAGTTAATTGAGAAACATTTGTTTAAAGAGAAAAGTAATTTCCCATTTATCTTTGTTTCGGAAAAGTGTAGTTTGGGTGAAAATGCTATGAAGGTGTTTTTCCCAGTTTTCTGTTCCCGGGGAAGGGCAGAATAGTGCCACTGATTATTAATAGTGTAACATAGTGGATTAAAAAATCACTAACTTGGCCGGAAGGATCGATGTGAAGCGCACAGTATGAGATCTATAATCTAGAACTGGGCTGTAAGACCCTCCTAAACGAAATATTGTGGCGACTGCGAAATATTGCCAAATCATAATTACTTCACAATTTGGTAAAAATTAAAAGTTTCATAGTAATAAATATTTCGGTGTTGTCCTTTATCTGTATTTTAAACAACATAGATAGTCACACGTGACGTCAAAACTTATTTATGTTTTGCACGCGATTCGTTTTTTACCAGTAGTACAGTTTCTGTTTATCGCAAATTTTATTAAAATGAAATTTCGAATCTTTTGTCGAAACCGATTTTACAAACCGCTGTTTTCTCGATCGAATCTCTTGAAACACCTAATAAGTGGCCATATCTACATTTTGAAATTTTGTTTAGATGGTTTTATGCTTTATCGAAGTCCTTAGTGATTGTAGATAACTTTGACGAAGCGAGGCTGAGTTCTTTTATAAAACTTTACTTTGCTTGTTCAAAATTTAAAATTTTTAGATTTTGTTCATTTATAAATTGAGAGTTACTCGTCTTCAATTGGTAGTACACGCAACGCTGCCAATATGTAGCTAAATAACAATAGTTAAAAAATTTAACATTTTTCCGAATTTATATTTATACGATATAATATTTCATACTTTAATATATAATCGCCACACGTGGATACTGGCCTCAAGAGGATATACAGGGAAGTAGGATACATATGTCAATCCTCACTCGAGTAAAGAAATTAACTTTCGGGACCGAAGGCCAATCGACTTCTTTTCTGTCAAGTAGTTTAAAGTAAATTAAATTTTTCTTACATATTCGCCGAGAGCTTTTTGTTGTTTCGCTGTCAAGTTTTTATTGAAAATCCGTTTTTAGAAGACAAATTTGTAGGAAAATTGTTTTATTGTTATTATTGGATTTCTAGTATCCAATCTGATTTGATCTTTGGGGGGAGTGCTATGCATTATTGTGGCTTTTGTTTGTGCTAGGTTGTACTGATGCTTTTGACTTTTGAACTAATATTGAGGTGCTACTTTTGGTCGAAAGGAGCTGACTTTCCGGGAGGTTCACTATGGACAACTAAATAAATTAGAATTATGCTTATACTGTAGGTTGAATGGTATAAATACATACTTACTTTTTATTTTTTTATCATTTTTGTTCATTTAAATGGTGATTATTGGATGGTGTATTGTCAAATAAATAAAGTATTTTCCATAAATAGAGATTATGATGAGCGGGAATCATATTATTTAATTATTATCTCACATAACCTTTTTATTGAAATGTAAATTAATCAATTAATAGTTATTTTTAGTTTTTAGTTTAGAATTAAAACCACCAAAAAGTACATTGAGACTGGCATTTATGGTATGCTTAATTTAAACTAGTAATAGTAATAATTTAACGGGGTTTAAGATCTCTGGTTTAGGAGATCAGACAGGTGGCAGTGATCGACTTGGAATTCCAAATTTTTCAACATTTTAATTTATTAGAAGTATTTAAAAAAGAATTAAATTACAAAATAACAAATGTTTTTTCAGAATGAAGTTCTAATTTTTTAACTTTACGTATATAGTATAAAAGTGGATTTCATTTGCATAACCCCTAGGTTTTGGTAATTTACATATTTGAATCAATGCTGATGGGAGCATTTAAGCAATAAATCTATAATTTCTGTGTTTTGTTTGTTTTTTAACTCTCCAATGTGCCATGTTTTACAGTGTATTAATTAATTGATATAACCTCTGGTTCCAGTTAGACTGGTGTGATCTTTCCATCTACACCATATATATTCATTTCATTAACATATTTTGTTAGTAAGCCCGTCCCTTGTGAACTGGTACTTTACCATTTTATTTTATTTAATTTCAAGAACTCGGGAAAAATGTAATTATAAAGTTTTAAAGGCTAACTAAACCAGAATATGAATTAAAAAATATACCAAGGTTGCTTACTAATGATCAAGTAATACCCAATTTTAAGTAAAGTTTTCGGAAAATTCAATTATTTCTCAAAAATTCTATGGTAAGCTAGCTGATAAATTAGCGACATATTAATGCACCATATTGTCGTGATAAGCTACCGACCGTGACAAGCTACCGATCGAAGACCTACGGCTATAGAACCGATTTAAGTTACCGTCTGCGGTAACTAGTCATAGTTATGTTTCTTTCAATCACAGATCGTAATCTGTTGATGAATATTTCCTTTTGCATCCTGCCGCTATCGGGATTCGAACCCGATATCTCTCGGTTCAAACGACAAAGCTTTAACCACTGTGCCATTTGGTCGGTGTTAGTTACATTGTCCTCAAAACACCTCTATTATGGTAACAAATTGTTTGTAGGGATTCATTTGTGTTTTACTGTGTTCATCATTCTGTACTGCTCAAGTTATGTAATTTCTGTCCTCCATCTTCTGCTTCATTGCTTCTTAAAAGCTACTTTAATTATAGCTGGATTCGCTCCAGGAGTTATTTAGGACCAGCAATTTTTTAATATTTCATTATTGATACATTTACCTAAATCTTAATGGAACACTTCAACTATACGCAGATGACACTATAATAATTTATGAAACCTCGTATATTGATAATCTGCATCAAATAATGAAAGATGATTTATGATTAGTGATCATTTTTATCACTTGGTTAACTGCTTATAAACTCACAATCAATCTAACCGAAGACAAATTTCATAGTTTTGAATCCCAAAAAAAATAAACATATCTAATCACTTTACAATTATCTCTCTTAACATAAAATAATCTCCCTTAAAAACAAGATAAAGTCATTCAATTTGCATTGCAACGAATAAAGCATTACATTTCAGAAAAACTGCTTTGTATGTTGTATTTTTGTCATGCCTCAAGTCATTTAAGTTGCATGACAGTTAGTTGATCATCCGCCGCGGACTTTGTCTTGGAATAATGAGCTCGACGTCAGAATAACATTTTCAGGACAATCTGTTCTGGGGCTGAGGCTCTCCCAACTCGTTTGCCGTTCGCTTTTCTCGTCATTACTTTTACGCGATTGCCAGCCAATTCGAGGACGTACGGCGATAGGTTCGATTTTCGTAGAACCATATGCACATTGCATAGTACCGGCATGGAAGATCGGTCGGCCCCAAATTCACTTTTCCATCCTGCCTCTATCAGGATTCGAACCCGACATTTCTCGATCCAAACACCACAGTTCTAACCACTGCTCCTTTTGGTCTGAAGCATATATGCTGGTTCTACGAAATCTTCTCTATTGGTTCTACGAATATGTTTATTGGTCTAATTCAAAAACTGTATGTAAGCTCGGTAACTGTCAAATTTTCGAAATGTACTAAAATGGTACTCATAAAATGTAACTCGGCTTTATAAACGTAGAATTAATTCTGTAACTTTACACCACCAAATTTGATGGCCTGAAGTTAAGTATTAAGATTTCGATAGCAAATAACTCGAAAAAGTTGTAATTTTCTGAAACAGTATCCGCATATATATGTTGCTACCAATAGAATCTCTATTCCAACAAAAGTTGAAGCTTTCCGATTGTAGTTTTATTTGTTTAGGATTTTTTACTTTTCTTATATACGCCTAAAGGTTGATAGTGAAATATATTCCCGTACAGTCGAAACAAGGTGTACAAACGAGTGTCGCCAACTAATATGTTGTTTGACAACTATACAATACATTTTTATTTTTATTTCTTAATTAATTTACATAAAATTCAATATTTTGAAACAGTATTTTAAAATCAACCGTAGTTTGGTTACAGTGGCGAAAAATCGACAGCTTATGAATATAATTTTTTAGAACACAAGTTGCAGCTATAGAGTTGCCATACAAGTAAATCAACTTGGAATTGGCTCGGCTTAAGTGTAGACCCCACAGTACAGCTTTGAAGTTATAATAAATCACATTGTACGTTAATTGTACTTAATGTAACCTTTATATTATGTATTAAAGATTATATTTTGTGTAAAGTGGAAAGGTGGCTCAATGAAGGCTTACAGGTCCAACATGAATAGATTTATTTCAATCAGTAATAATATATTGGTCACTCGGTGAAATTTTGATAAATTTTTTAGTCACGTTTAAAGTTCACGTTAAGAAGATTAAAACAGACTGGCTTCATACTTTTAGAGTATTTCGTTAAATAATGTAGAAACAGTCTAGCAACTAACAAAAAACGTTTTCCTCTTTAATCCAACAAACAATAAAATTTTAAATAATTTTTATTTTTATCTGAAAAGGCTTTTTATTTTTCATATTTTACTTTTAAGAAATAGTTCTTTATTCCTTTGTTTTTTGAGGAATTGCGTCTTAAAAAGTGTTCTCGGTATACACGATGCTGAAAATTCGACGAAAAGTATATTCAGAGCCCTCGTAAAATGATAAGGAAGTACACTGGGCGAGCTGAGTATTTATTAAGACCATTTGAAAGAGGTCTTCTCCGCATCTCCGCAACACTACTCAATGTCGGATTAATCGAAATCGCTCAGGACTGTGCGGTTCGGGTGCAAACAATGCAGGAAAATCATTTTTACTGATCGTTCTCAATTGAATAAAACAATGCTATCCTGATCAAAATAATATGAAATCATCTTCTGCAGAATTTGCAAAGTCTGAATAGGCTTGCTTCTTTAAATTCTTCAAACTACCGTTGTTACTTTTGGAAAAGATGTTAGATCTCACGGCCATAGTGATTATATTGAAAAAATGTTCATGTTATGTTTAGTGGTCTGAAATTTTTTCAAATTCTTAGAAATATTTCAATTTTAATCAGTCTCAGCTGTATACATGAACCATTATTCTAGTAGAAACTAGACCGCAGAGTTTTTTTTTCACATTAAGTACCGATTTAAAGCGGTACTTAGCATAAGGATAACAAAATACACATTTTTTAATAATCATGTATACGTACAAACTACAAGCCTGTATTATTATGTGTGTGCTTTTATGTTAGAGGGGAAAAACCACTGTACGAAATGTGTTTCAACTTTTGTTCCAAACCAAAAATTCTAATTAAACTTTTAGGTTTATATACAACAGATACGTATATACATTTTGTGCTGAATAAATTATTTTATATTCCAAAAAAATTAATAAAGCTCTAGATTTTAATTTTTGTTTTAGTATTTGTATTTATATTTGTTTGCATCCCTTTATACAAAACACATATATGGAAAAACACAAAATAATAATAATAAAAAAATTAATAAAACCAAAGTTGAAATTGTAATCTGTTCCGGTTTAAGATTTACAATTTTTCATGTAACGTTTTTTTATATATATAATTTTTACTGAATCTGAAATATAATATACCAGGCAAAACAAGCTGAACCAGAACACACAATGTACGTTTAAAAAAAAATGTTAAAAAGCAACATAGAAAACACAAAAACCACAACACACGAAAATGTATAACATGGCAAAAATTTTTATATATAAAAAAAAACAATTCAATCCTTTTTTATATTTTCAATTTTCATTTAGATCGTTCTCGGTTATTTTGCTGTACATTTTACCACTGATACTGTGCTTTCCACAGTTTTTGTTTTGCTATCTCCCCTAAACTAATTCGTTTTGTGCTATTGAGCCCCCCCTTCACAAAAATATATATGTATTATGTATTAAATCGTAGTGTAGGAATACATTTGTGTATGTCTGTAAATCCTTATAAAATAATTCGAGATATCGTTTTTAATTTTATTTCTTTTTAATCTGTGTTTTAATTAAGAAAACACAGAAATTACACTGCTACTACTACTAATAATAATAATATTAAGAAAAAGAAGAAAGTTAAACAAAGCACAAAATCAAAACTGGAAATAAAAAGCTTTAAAGTGAAAATGTTTTGGTTTGTGTAAAAGAAACATGAACAACAAAAATATCTAAGAATTTTGGTGTTTTATTTTTATTGTGGTGTATACATAAACGAGTAAACCAACATTTAAGGAGCTTTTAATTTTTAATTCTATTAATTAATTAATTTTTTTTTCTCGCACTGCTTTTATAACGTACCCAATGCTGTTGACGTGGAAATTAATAATTAATTTTAAATTAAACTTTGCTTAATTGTAATTATTCTGAGTGGCCTAGATTGGTATGCGGCAAGACATCCGTAATTCATACCAAAAAATTTACATGCCGAAACTGCAAATCTAAATTGCGAGACCAAAAGAGAAAGCTCATTTCTGGCAGAAGGTCAAATGCTCTATAAACTGAAAACCCTCGGTTGTAGTCATATCGAACGGGTATTTCAGTTAAAACTACAGATGGTTCGTCTGATATTTTAATAATTCCAGAAGAAGTATTGCCTCTCCTCACCATCAGGCCTAGTGATTTCTTTATCAAAGTAACTGAATTGTTTTTTATATTTATCTTGTATTTGGTTTAATACATGGCATCTAATAATGCCCTAACTAACAAAGTGAGAGCTTTTTATCAATTACTATTATTTATTACTATTATTATTATTTTAAGAATTACTTCTTTCAGGCGTAGTACAAAAGTATGTAGACCAAATGTCCAGAGATAACTTAGTCATTTTTATTAACTATTTCTCATAAGAGTACTATTCCCTACAAGACATTTTGAAAAACGTGTTATCGTTTCCCCACACATCATGGAAAATGATTAAATAATTTGTGATGCAAAATGTTCTCAGATGAACAATAATTTTTCAAGCTGATGGATCAGCAACACAGCAACTCAATTAGGATAGGATAAATAACTCATTCATAAGCCTCCTTAACAAAAATTTCAACGTTTTAAAATGTATAGAGCTAAATTGCTGATTAAATACTTTTAAAATGAAATGAATTAATTAATTTTTTAGATGACTTTGGAATTATTTCAAAAAACAAAATATAATTAATTAATTGTAATTCTCTTCACAGTAAAATCTACTAATTTCCTCTTCTCCTTAAAATATTGTACTAAGACGTTTTTAAAAGTTTTCAAATCTGAACAAAATGTCGATGCACATTTCATGTGATACGCTTTGTAATATACAGAGCACGAAATTCCGTAATCGGTTTTAATAAATAAATTCCTAGCACATGAAAGGCATAGTCCATAGCTGATGATTATATCAGAAAATTTTTTAGTAAACACATTGCACACGTGAGGTTCCTTATTTAAATTCATTTCTGGTGCTTCATAAGTACAATGTTCAACCATTGCTTCATCTTGGTCTTCCACGAAACTGCTGCATGAATGGGGCTCCTGTAAACTACTTAACAAAGGTTTTTTGACTACGTGAATATTGGTTTTAACTGTCTGACTCATCAGGGGCATGCGAAGTTGCGAATGATCCGTCTCATTCGTAAATGGTAGCTGTATGTTGCAGAGATGCTCTTCCGTAAGACACATACAACTGTCAAACTTATCGGCCAACAACATCATATACTGATTTAGTTGTATGGTGGTCATCAATCAATCTGAAGTTGGCTTTGTACATACATATTTCAGGTATGCTGAAAACAGTTGTGCAGATTCTCCGCATGTGGCGCCGCATGTAAAACACATGAGCATAATTATTTGACATTGCGGTGCTTTAAGTTAGAGCAAGCTATCAAACGGAGTGTTGCGATTTTTTCTGCTAGTTAACAAATCTGCTAAACAAAAATAAAAATGTCAAAATTTAGTGTCAAAAGTGAAAAACAACAAACAATGTGCCATGAAGACAGCGAAGATTTTTATTTTTATTTTTTGTCATGTTGTCAACAACGACGGATGCACAGTCATATTAGAAATAGAGACGACCTGCGTAATTCTGCATGGCATGCGTCATGCGTGTATTTTAATCCATATAGACTTAAATTAGAATACACTCTAATTTTGATGCATGCGGAATGCACATGTGTTTCCATTGTTGGAATTGATGTAATGTGATGAAGAATACTTTGCATTCTCTGGACTAAGGGAAATTTAATTCTAAATATAATCGTGGGTTACTTCACATGGTTGCTATGTCTTTATTTCGGAAGGGTATATCTTGATTTGGAATTAGATGATGGTTGATCTGTGAAATCTGCTGAAGCCGCTTGAAATTATTGCATTGTTAATACGAGTGGATCTAGCTTGCCTTGTGAACTTAATGGTATTGATTATTGCAGATAGAGAATTCCCAATATTATCATTTCCATTGAAACATGAAGAGCCAAATCTGTGAATTGCTGTGAAACACATTGTTGGTACGAATAGTGTTAAATATTTCTATCTTGTGGGTTAGTTGCTTCGTAGTTGTGTTTAATTTAATTGACCATAGATTCTGAAATCGACCTCTGCTGTTGTAGACGCTCCTGTTGGTATTGTTATTTGGAATTAGACTTATCAATGCTTTCTTTGTAAACATTACCAGCTCGTTGATGTAGTACACCGAATAACTCGTTCGTGATCTCATTCAACCCTGTGGAGTGTAATTGTCAAAACAAATGCCAGGATTGGTACTAAACCTTGTTATGTATTTGAAGTGGCTATAGCCAGTCCTTCCGTTTATTTCTTACTATCATTGTATGCTGGTATTTCCTCTTTCGGTAAAGGGCGGAAATTTTGCGGCCACTCCCCCTCCTCGCTCCTTCGCACTAAAACGACTCGTATGTGCCCATCCGTTCCTGGATGAGTTTAAACGGTTCTACATCGCACACCTTCCTCCCCCCAACCAAAGCTCCTTTTAAAATTGGTTTAACAGATCTCACGCCTGCCTCCTATAGACTAAAAATGAAATGATGTTTTTCTGCGGGCACAGTGTCATTTAAATCAGCTAATGCCACCTTTTGCATAGTTTTGAGTTAATTGTTGGCTCCGATGAGTCCACTTCTGGAGCTGACTCTCTTATTTAGGCTGATATAAATACTTCAGTAAATGAGGTCTTTCGTTTGTCTCTGTATGAATTGCTGCAAGATGAAAATTACCACCTAACCTATGTATGTTATGTGTCCTCTACCAGAGTGTGTCTACCAGAGATTATGAGTCAAGAGTTCGTTAGTTGTTATTCCTCGACTTACGCGTCAGATAGATTATCATTAGATTTGATGTGATGCCATTGATTTCGTTCTTTTAGATTCCTGATTTCCGACAATCTATTCGTAATATATAATTTGTATTTTTGTGTACAATGCTTGCTTTACTTCTCGTAGTAGTCTAGCTACTAAAAGGAATACATTTACTTACAGTTGTGGTAACGATACATCCAATTTCGTGGGTGCTTCTGGTGATTAATTTTAAATAAACACAAGCGACATATGCGTTTTCCGATGCATCCGTAACCCTCAATGGGTCAAATAGCTTGGTAAAGAGAACATTTTGCTTTGGTACTGGCCAATATGTTCCGCGATTTATATGTTAAACTCAAAGACATCGACTCTTGGTTTCTAATAGAGCCCGAAAGCTGATTGTTTGATTAAGTTTAATCTTTTATAAATCTCTGCAAATATGAGGTAGCAGCTTTTCCATAGGTTATCGTTTTAGTTGGTATTCCCGAATTTTCTGGATTTGTGAATTATACCACAGTATATGATGGAGATTTCGGTCATATTCGGAAACTCACACTTGCCGAAATAATTTTTCTATATTTAAGACTCTACCGTATTTGTGTTTTCATCATCTTATGAGAATGTTTCAAAGGTAATTTGGTTCCGATGTGCATTATGCCAATTAATGATTTTCAATTGGTTGGCTTCTTCAAAGACCGCTCTTAACTTTGTTGTAGTGCTTGACGGTTTTAGAAGAGCATGATGTAGCAGATCATAATTTTTCAGAAATCCTCTGTATTGTTTCTAGATTGTTTCTAATGGTTTTCGAATTACCTAGTATGGCAATTATATTGTTGATATGTAGTGGATGTAAATCTTCGATCTGCCAAAACATTTTGATAATTTTCTCGATTTCATACAGAGTGTTTTTCAGGCAGAATGCATAATAGTCGGCTCCCATGAGTAAATCTATTGGGGCTGGAATATTATAGTCAAGAGCGGCCAGTGGCAGTATATTTGCATTATTGCATATTTGAAACGTTAATATCTTCTGTTGAATTTCGAATTGAAATGCGAATTGGCTTTTCGTTTCCGCCAATTCACATAATTCTCAGCTCTGTTTTAATTGTTTTTAATGTTAGCTGTCAGCTGCCTTTGAAGTGATAAATGACGCTTGTGAGCACGAATCAATATTTGCACATGGATAGTGGCCAGCTTCATTTGTTGTTTTTACATTATTATTATCCTTATTATTTTGTCATCCACATTGCTTGGGCGATGATCATGATTGATTTAGCGTGCCATTCATTGTTTAGTGGCCGCGTGTAAAGCACTTTTCGACAATCTTGAGTGTGGTGTTTCTTTTTGTATACATTACATGAGGCTTTTACATCTGTTGTCCACAATGTTGTTGCTGGTGGATTGTTTCTTGGTGTAAATGTTACGTGTGTTGTTGGTTTTCTCGCGAAAAACAGGTTCTAGGGTTATGAACCGTTTCTAAAAACTTAATAAAAATTTCTTAGCAAAACATCTTAGGAGATGCCACTAGAAAACTTAAGAGGCATTCAAATCTCTTAAGTTTTCTAGTGGCATCTCCTACAATCTCACTGATTGACTATCGAGTTTCCTTGATAATGTGTAGATGATAATTGGATCCCAATTCTCGGTATTTTTTGTACGAATGGCTGTTGCATATTCATTATTATTGATGGTGGGTTATGTCATCTGGTTATGGTATCTGGTTACGTTTGCACGCCGATTATCGTAGAAATCTTTCATTATCGTCCGTGTCCCCATTAGAGTGCAGTGTGCAGATGTTTGGAAGTTTATTCTGTTGTAAATCCTCCGTATTACATCTTAGATGGTCTAGTGAGGTTTGCACAGGTATGACCTGGGATTGTTGTTTGGAATTACATATTAATTTCCCCATGCGAGTGAGTGCTCATCTTAGAACGTGTTCAGGTTTCCCTTCGTTGGTAAATTTTTTAGTGACATCAGTCTCTTTCTATAGGCAACTCCATATGGCTCAGTGAAGTGGTGTATTTGTTGTCCGCTTCCTTTTTTTCACCGTGGTATTTGTGTTGATTAACTATGTAATGGTCACAGAGAGGATATCTGCTGTCATCACTTCCGAATTTATTTGAATTACTTAAGTGTCATTCTTTATAGTTTAAACTGCTTACTAAATAATTTAAGTTTAATTAAGGTTTTGAATAAAATATAAAGATTAATTAAAAAGATGACAGTTCCAAAATTCTTTAAGTGAGGCTTGGTTTAGTCGGTTCATTAGACTTAATTAGGTTTTTGAACACTCGTCGCAAAATTTCTTAAAATTGGCAATACCGCCATGGTTCATTGGCTGCAGTAATAATGCTGTGTTTTGAGGTAGGAATATCACTTTGATGCTATCCGGAATGTTATTTAGTTTATGGCTGGGGGCATTGTCAACGATTAACAAAGCCTTGCTCCAAATATTTTAATGAGCTTTGAATTTTGTCACTGAATTTGAGCAATCATAATTTAGTCAATCTTCAAAAAGGCGTGTTGTCATCCAGCCTTTTTTATTTGACCGCCAAGTTATCCCGAGCTGTGACTTATCAACATCTTTAAAAGCGCGAGGATGATTTTCAGAATGATAAATTAGTAATGATTTTAATTTATGATTTCCAGTAGCATTTCATCCAACCAATATCGTAATTCTATTTTTGTCTGCTTTGAATCCTGAAATTGATTTCTCTTATTTAGAGATAAAAGTCCTTGCCGGCATTTGCTTCCAGAACAGCCCGGTCTCATCGACAATGTACACATAATTTTTAAAAATTCTTCTAGATACTTTTTCGCTCCCTCGACTTTTGCACTAGCGGCTTCATCTACTGTTTTTGTATTATGCTATGAATGCCGATCAATCCAACCTTTAGTAGCTAGAAAAGCCTCCGCCCAAAATGATTCACCAAGTTTACTTACCAATCCTGGGTGAAGGTGTCTTGCTTTCCCTTGAATAATATTTGTGCTTAATGGTACATTTCTGGTAGTTCGATGGTCTATGCACACACTAAGCATCCGTTCCATCTCCTCCATAATCTCACTTCTCTGCCTAGAAATATTTTTTGCAGTTAAAGGAATTACGCTTTGTACACTTGACAATATTTTATCTCGGTTATCCTCTATTGTGCCTACTGTTGAAATAGCAGGGCCTAGAACACACAAAAATTAAAAATTTTGACGAAAAATGATGAACGAAAAAGGAAATAAATATTTTGTCCGTAATTGATATCGAAATTCGTGGCCTAAATTTGTTATGTCCATAACTTTGAATTTTCGTAAAGCGAGCGTCTGTAAACCGCGGGACAGTGTTGTGCAAATACGCGTAAAAATATGTTTTTAAATTTGTACGTAAATAATGTAATATAATTAATTAGCGACATCTACCTGAATATAATTAAATTAGTAAAAAAATTAAAATACATTATTTTCTAGTCTAATACAACCATTACATGCAACTACATCTATCGAAATTTTTTCAATTAATGTCTTACAGATTATTTTGTGAGCCTGAACCACTATTGGACGCATAAATTACATGATGTAATTTACACGGTTATTTATATATAATTTACATGTAAATTACATAAGTTATTTTTTACATTATGTAAAATAAATAATGACTTTTTCATGACAAGCGCGCTGTCTGTTATGTAATTTAATAACTATTTAATTATTATAAAAATTAATATGTGTAACGTTAAAAATAAAACAAAAAAATGAATATGTCAAAAATTTGAGGTTATAAGTTTTCTTGTGTTGTTCAAGAAATCATCATAACTTCCGTTCTAAATGAAATTAAGACATTCTGTAAAGTGCTCTGAACTTGTCGACCCGATCTGATTTGTGTAATTGTTTTTATTACGAGTCAATTGTGTCTTTATTCCTATAGAGTATTGTTATCTATTAACCATTGGCTGCGTACCAAACTCGTTGCAATAAGTCTCGACTTACATCGTGCATTATTTTTTGATGAATTATGAATTATGATTCAGATTTTATTTCGAAAAAATAAAATGAGATTCCACTTAATAGCTCGCTTAGGTACGTACGTTTTATAGGTGGCAAAAGTTTGCAATAATTTTAACATGAGCTCCCTAAAATCTAAATTTGTTGCGTTAAATATGGATAAAACTGCTGTAATTCGTAAGCAATTGGTAAGCATATTTTAATGGATTTGAACTGTTACGAAATACAACCCACTAGAATATATTCGAGTAAGCACAACTCGTACCCGAAACAAATTTTTGTGAAGCCCATCTCGACACAGTATAAAGTACCGGATGACCCATTTTTAGCGATGAATTCCATCAGTTTCTTAAAAATTTCCATAGTTTTGGTAAAAATTGAATTAAATCGCTAACAAAATCGGTCGATGAGATGTTAAATGCGGCTCTTCCGTACCCGAGGCCGAGGTCATTGCCTAGATTTTTATCTTTTATTTTCGGGCCATATTCAGTATTATCGACAGCTGTCGCTTTCATATTATTGGAATATATATATATATATATATATATATATATATATATATATATATATATATATATATATATATATATATATATATATATATATATATATATATATATATATATATATATATATATATATATATATATATATATATATATATATATATATATATATATATATATATCAATGTGTTTTCTGTTCATCTTCACTTTCGTTTCTTGATTTTAAGCTGAATATAAATTTGTCTTGCTTGAAGAAGTCCCTCGCTTGAGATTTTGTTTTTCCCAGATATACCTTATCAGCTACCTAAGGTCGTTCCCCTGTATGATCCCGACAATGATATATCGCAAGTTTTGATGTTGATTTTTTTGTCACAGTTGGCACACTCATACGGTTCTGGGCTGTTGCGCCATAATCGATGTAGTCGATATGTAGAATAGTGGATACATTTTGTGCCAAATATATCACTTGTGTATTTATGTACTTTAGTGTGTATATGCATGTGCTCCTTGAAGAATTTGGCACTCCTGAAACCATGTGTAATAACACATATTGCAGTATTATAGATAATTCCCAGTGTGTTTGGGCAGGTGGTACATAAGAGTCGACCATGTATATGTCGCCCCTTTCTTGTGCTCGTACTCGTCGTGTCTGAGTGTTTTAAAATTAGAAAAGTCGTCGTGTTTAAGGTGCTCCATTAAGAACTCTTCATTAAATTTCAAACAATTACCCTTTCGGTTTCCAGACAACCACAATTATGGCAGCTGCTAAATCTTTTTTCCCCTCCAGGTGTATCTCGATCAAATGTTGAGTAAGATCATCGTAATCGAAATTGTTAACTGGGACACTTTAATTCGCGAAGTTTATTTGCTTGCGTCTCTAAAACATTAAGGCAAGTTCCCTGGCAAGTTCTTTCAAAATACCTAAACCAAACTGATTTTGAGAACACAAAACTCCGAAATATGACAAAAAATGTCAAAAAATTTCTATTGACAGTTTATTTTGTTGTGTACGTTGAAAACATTGGTCACTTCCACACTTGTATTCTTGCATCAGCCTTTTGTATCGTCTTTACATACAAACTATATTTGTGGTGGGGATAGATTCAGTTTTTCTTTCTTTTATTTGCTAAAGGGGATATAATTACTACAGTTGTATATCGTTAAAGTCTATAATTGGTGAATATGGCCCATTTCAAGTTTTCAAGTTATCGTAAAAATCTAAAACTCTCTTAACGTTTAAAATTGTTTTAATTTGAAAACTTAACAAAAGACGTCACCATGCTTCTTTGAAGCAGTTCAATTTCTTGTCGTGCAACAGATGATTATTAATTTTTATTTTATTTTAAGAAATCTTTATTTCTGTGTAATATTACAACTAATCTCATTGATTATATTGTAATTGTTTTATTAGTTTAGTAGTCTATTTCTGTGGAATCGGTTCATCAGCTCTGCCAGTTCTTTGATTTCAGCTACTAAGGGAACAACTAATTTTACAGGTTTAATTCTGTTTCGGCACTTCGATCCGTTGGTGCGATCCAGTAGGTTCCACAGCTCCTCATTGTCATGCTGCTGCGGTCACAGTACATGACTCTTTGCAAATTTTTGTATTTCATCGCTGACGTTTTCCATGTTTAAGTCTCGATGAAAATTGTAATTTCTAATGTACCACTGCTACGTATAGTACTTTGTTTTGAAATATTTGTATGAACTTAACTGTAGTTTTCTTTGCGCAGCAAAGCTTCAGCTTTGAATACCATAAATCCAGATAGGTTTTAGGATTGGTTTATATAATAGCAGTTTGTTGTGCGTTGTCAGGTCAGAGTTTCTTCCAATAAGCCAGTGCATTTTTCTGAATTTTAAATTCTGTTCTTGCCTTTTCTTTTAACATCAGCCTTCCACCTGAGTTTAGAGTCTAGCATCATGTCGAGGTACCTAGCGTTATCAGAATATGGAATTTGTTGCGAATTCAGGCAAATCGGAATATATTCTAGTTTCCTATTTGTAAAGTTGATATATGTTGATTTCGATTCATTTAGTGTTATCCTCCATTTTTTGTCCAGTTATCAGAGGTCATAACTGCTGTGCCATCAGCAAAAGTTCCTTTTCTAGCTTTTACTGTCTCACTAGGAAGTAACGATCGTTGATTTGATGAAGACTTTATCAATTCAAAACATTGTTTTGGCAAATCTCGTTGGAGTTTAAATTTCTCGCCTCGGTGCTAGACCTTATCAAATGATTGGGCTACGTCTAAGAATATTGCTGAACATACTTTCTCTTTTTTCCAGCGCCTCTTTAATCGTATCCGTGATCCAAATGTACTTCTTCCATCGCTGATATATGATTTTAAAATTACATGATTTTTGAAAACTATTTTAGTTTATTACAAAGTATTAAATGAATATTAATATTCTTTTTTTCTTCTTTCAGGTAAGTTTAAGTTCGCATCTCTATAATAGCAGTCTACAATTTTGCAATTGTAAGTAGTTATGTATATAAATTAATGAACATCGATTAAGTCTGTTTTCACGTTCTCTAAATAAATCTAAACCCCTAAAGCCTTTTGTACTACAATAATATATAATTGTAAATCGATGTAAATTTACTTTCCACACACCGCGTTCCTCCTCCCCTCGTATGATCAACAAATTTAATTAAAATTATTCGATTTTTTATTTTATTTTATTTTATTCCAACCACCAACCAATGAACGAACGAACTCCGCTGGAGAACAAAACAATAGACTCATAATTTTGTTGCCTAGCTAATACTGTAACATAAAATATATGAGAGGGAATACAACAACAACAAAAGTAACAAAGCACAGAACTAAAATTAAATAACAATACACATTGACATAGTCAGCAGTTTATATATTTTCGCTCGGTACATGATGGTAAATACATATATTCCATACCTAAATGCTTATATATGAAGTCTGATTTTCGTTTCACAAAACCAACAACCTCATCTAATCATGTGCTGAACGTACATGTACATGAAGGTACATATATTTGTCCGTAATTCTTTTTTTATCTTACAAATAAATTTTATTCTCTGATTTATCTATTCATGAAGTCACACACAAAATGTATTTCCTTCTCTTTAGCAAAAAAAAAAGCTTAAAAAGCTCTCAATATATGAATGTTCGTACAGAGCACATAAAGAGATCTATATACACATATATCGGTATAACCTGAATGATGAAGTGTTCTGAACATATAAATACAGCAACAAAAAATTATGTATATAATTCTAAAAGAGCACACCTTTTTCTGATTTAAAAATAAAAAAAAAATTTGGAAAAATATCAGAAAATGTGTAAAGGAAAATCGTGGGTAGAGGCGCTGCTATCACATATACACACAGTATTCGAAAAAAAGAGAAAATTATATCGTTACCACTCTGTGGGGTAGATTGATAAAAATAAATGTAATTTTGCTTTTTTAAAAATTTGCTGAAATTAATCGAACACAGAAATCAATATCCTCTATGTACGGGGGGGTACATAATGGTATGTATATAACTTTGGGTATGTACATATATACAGTGAAGAAAGAATTGACCGATTAATTTATATTTTGAACCCCATAATTGGGAAAAAAAATTTAATAATTTTGTGTTGATTAGATATTGAGGGAAAAAATTATTCCAAAACACGCGAAAAATCGATAATCTTCGTTTTTATTTTGGGAGGTGTATGTAGATGGGTAGGTGGTAATAAAAGAAAAACACATAACACATGGATTTATATATCAACAAAAATTTCCTCATTTTTAAAAAGAAAATTTATCAAAAAGGTGTATATACTCGTACTATATATAGTATATGATATACACACATGACGGTTGTATATAAATTGTCTGATCATCTTGAAAAAAGAAACGTAAAACGAGAGATTGAAACAGATAAATTATTTTTTTTTATTAAAAAAGACGAGTAAATCATTAGGAAGATTTTATGGTATTTAGGGTTTTTTTTGTGATTTTTCGTTTTTACTTATATATGGTTGCGTGATACACCTAAGTGGTATGGATTTTGTGAATGACCTGACTGATAATAATTAAAAGGGGTAATTTTCGATTTGATATATAATTAAATGGCGTTGATGTCAACACCGATCATTATATTATATATGTACTTGGGGTGCGGTTTCTATTTACGTATATATAGGGCGATTAAAAATTTGTCTCGATTTAAACTGGGTATTTAACAATGATATTACACATGCCGTTAAAATTGGAAGACAAACATGAAATTAGAAATATAAATGAAACTTTGCATACTTCAATGAGTTTTTAAATTTTGCATAACCTTTAGGCAAATCAGTCGGTTTGGCATTAGGCTACGGGGAACGAGAGTCTTAAAAAATTTGAAACTTTTCAAGCCAGTGAAGTTGCTTGTGAAATGTATATAATCGAGGAATACGAGACCAAAAATAGTTTTGTTCTGCTTACCCAGTTCCTTAAGAATACTTCAGACGCTCCATGTTAACTTAGGGCAGTGCCATGTATGGTTAAGTTGATTGATTGTGTGAAACGTGATGTTTTCGATATGGGTACCCATGGGGTTATATTATGAGATACAATGCAGGCAAATGCCGTTGATTTATCAATTTAAATTTAAATTTATTCCACATAAATAACCAGAAATAATAAAAATAACTTTCTCGAAATGTCATTTATCTGAGAATAAAATGTCATTCACAATAATTGTCTTTTCATTGACGATTACAAGCTGTCTAATCAGCTCACATTAAAATCAAACAAGAAATACCTACGATTAAGCATAAACAGGCAATCAAACACGTTTACTAATGGTCCCCACTTTGAGCGCAACACTTTTTGAAAAATTCCTTTTGGACCATAGACAGTTGGATTATTATTCCAACAATTTCATCCATTTTTTGGCGGCTTAATGCCACAAATATAGTGGCCAAATTCAACAGGGTTCTTAAATTTTAGCAAATTAAGCGTCCAGTTTCCTATTGATCGTATAGCTGTGGCAGTTTTTTGTATTTATCAACCAATACCTAAAACTAAGTGTGTTTCCAGAATTATTGGATTTAATGGGTAAAACAAAGTGCCATGAAATCCTTTGAAAAAAAAACAAAATCGTTGGAATGAAAAAATTATGAATCAGATTTTAGCTGCCTCTCCAACTCAAAAGATGTGCGATATAATCAAATATAACAAGTTTAAAATTATTTGTTGAATAATTAATTTCTTGATTTTATGATGTACTAATATTTACCCATGAATTGGTAACCCTGACGTGATTACAAAACAACGATCCATGCGCGTAATATTTCTGGACACACGTTTTTTTTTATTTGTCATGATATCAAATTAAACTTTATTAAATTTATTTAACACATTTGTGATATCGTTGAAACATCACAATGTCTGACTCAGGTAGTGACCACAAAATCGATTACAATATTGGTGTTACAACAATTGTATACAAGGTATCTATTGAATATGCACCCTTCAATCGAGAAGAGCCTGAAATATGGTTCACTCAACTTGAAGCACAATTTGTAATAGGGTGTATCACTTCTGATCCCAATAAATACGGTTATTTGATCGCGGCACTTGATCCACAAAGGGTCCAGTACATTCGTGATCAAATATTTAAACTACCAAATAATAACAAATATGATACATTAAAGGCTACAATTATCGAAAGATTAAGTGAATCGGCAAAAATAAAGCTCGATCGCCTTCTTTCGGGATTACAGGTGGGTGACAAAAAACCATTTCAATTATTACGGGAGATGAAGTGTTTATATGATCAGGTTACTGAATCGGCTTTAAGAAATGTGTGGACGCTACGTCTACCAATCCATACTAAAGAGATATTTTCTAGTATGGATGAATCTAATTTGGTTCAATTAGCAAATACTGTCGATAAAATTGTGAAAATACAAAACCAATTTACTTATACAGTGTAAATACTCTCAAAAACATTGATAAATCGAAGAGTTGAAGAACTATTCAAACAAGTTGACATGAGAGATTCACGATCAATAAACCACAGATCACCATTCCCATGGTCAAAGAGTAACAAACGACATCGCAGTTTATCGTGATCCAATGAACAAGTCACCAAATTTCCAAATTGCTGGTACCTTTTTAGATTTGGTATTCATGCAAAGAAGTGCATAAAACCGTGTAATTCCGATCGGTTAAATACGGTAGTGTCGAAATCGGAAAACCATTAGACTCAATGCTTTTTACGACGGGCGTCGGGAGTCTAAATTATTTCCTAGTCGTTTCATAAACACCGATCATCAAAATAAATTACAATTCTTAGTCGATACCTCCAACAAGTTCACAAGTAATTAAGCTAGTAGAATTTAAATTATTCGCAGCAAATTCATTAATCATCGATACGTTTAGTCAAAGAAATTTAACTCTTGATTTAAGCTTTCGCAGACCTTTATTTAATTTATAAAAATTTTTTTTTTTAAAAATCCGTGAACTACGTCTAACGTAAGGAGTAATTAAAATAACGGATTTACAACAAACGACAAACGAAATAGTTGTAGAGCTAACAATGGTTTAAAACTGGCTGAATGTGGCAAATCACAAATATATCTTCCCAATTTCTTTTATAACCTTCGGTCGGCAAAATCGGCTAATGCGGTTCGATTTTTTTCGCCACTTTTGTAACTGCCATATAGGAAATTACCCAAAACATTACTCACTACCAAGATATTGCTTTGCATTTTTCCCATACGCTCGTTTAGTATATCGTTTGAAAGGTATTAGATCAAACAGCAATTGTCGGTATAACTTTAGTTCATAAACCCGTAATTTTGGCGCTGGTAGCTAATGTTTCATTTATTATAGAATATTTACTTGTCGTATATCGTTGAAAAGGTCTGGAGAATTCCTTTAACTTTTCTGAACACCTTAGCTAATTATTCATTTATCATTTAATGTGTACATGTTGCATATCATTGCGAAGGTCTTGAAGTACATGGTATATTTTTCTGAACGACCGTAATAGCCCAAACTACCGTTGTAGCGCTTGAAGCAGTTACAATTTTTCTCATTCCCATAAAATCTCTTGGCATATAATTTTAAAGGTCTTAGAAAAACAACAATTTTGTTACCAGTGCTTTAGTTGATACATCTACCATTTTGGCGCTTGTATCTAATTATTGATTTATTATAGAATAAATAAATGTCACAAATTTAACTGAAACATACTCCAAATTACCATTGTGGCGCTGCAAATACATTTTTTCTCGTTCTGATATAATCCTGTGGCATATCGTTTCTAAGATATTTGTCCAAGGAAAGTTTTTTTAACAGCAATTTATTACACAAATTTAGTGTTTTGGCGCTGACGGTATATTATTTCCTTGGTTTAGAGTATATGCGTATTTCATGTCATTAAAAAGACCTTAAAGAATGTTACAAAATAGTTGAAACATTTACATTAGCTCAATCAATCATCTGAAAAATAAATCATTTATGGTTAAAAAGTATTGGAAAAGTAGCAACTTCACTACCAGCACTTTCACCGCAAATGCACCGCTTTGACGCTGGTGACAAAATTAATTCTTTTTAGAATACAATAGCCGTTCTGTGAAAAAATGTTTAATGGAAATTTTCGATTTCCATTTTAAGAGAATTTTCCGGGTTAGCAATTGAAATTGTATTCTTAGAAAAGTTTTTCTTTAAATACTTAAACATCTTACAAATTTTTTAAGCAAATCAGAACTGTGTTAATATTTCGATTCATTGTGTATCACGAACAAATGTCAAAACTGGGTCGAATTATCCAAGACAATAATAATCATTATATTCAAAATAAGATCATGTCTGTCGGAGTCATTTTGTAATCAATAGTTTTACTGGAAATTTGCGATGTTTTCCAATTTTTTGTGAATTTTCGGATTTATCAATTCCCAGACTGAATTTCTAATTAGCTCTTGAGGTTTCAGTATCTAGCACTCTTTTGAACTATAGTTTAAACTTCGTATTTCCATGTATGTGTTTTTCATTCCCTTTACTTGTTTTTCCGTAAATAGGATAACTACAATTTGCCTGATTGGAAACCCGAATCGTTTACTACCAAAATTATTAAAATTTAAAATGTCCCATTAGTTCGAAACCAAGCTAACAGGCTTGGTAATCTAACCTCAGCTAGTGCTTGTGAGTATTCAATAAACTGACATTTGATCGCCTTGAACAGCACAAGCTTTTGATATGTGAGTGAAACCATATATTTATACCAAAATAGCTTTTCGAGTGCAATAGTGGGATTTTATTTACAGCACAGAAATTACAGCTTTTTATATCATGGGCCAAGTTTCTTTTGCAAATTTCGGAGCATCGCGTTTTGGATTCCAAAACTAAAATAAAAACTTGGCGATAAATGTTAGAATCAGCACCATTCATGCAGTAGTAAATTGAAGTGTTTTATTTTTTCTTTAGAGATAAATAATTATTGATTCTGACCCACAGGATTACATAAACCGTTTAAATACATCTGTGTATGTGCGAGCGGGGATCCGCGTTTTACTAAGGGAAATAAATAGAAATAAATGAATCTCGTGGTGTAGGTGACAACATGATACATGGGTGAAAAAGTGAAGCAAAATGTAATCAAAAAAGCCCTCATTTGCCAATAGAGGCGGACATTTGGCAGACATTGTTTTTCATACATAATTCCAAACACTAAATAAACGATATGTAAACATTAAATCTATTTTCTTTTAGTTAAAAAAATTTATAGGCAAAAAAGTAGTAAAGCTAAAGTTGTTAAAAGTTGTAAAGCTCAGTTAGACACCGTTGTATTTAATAAATTTTTTTTTCCTGCTATCTGTTCTGGGGCCAAGGCTCTCCCAACTCTTTCGCGGTTTGCTTATTTACGTCCTTACCTTTACGCGTGTATTGGCCAATTCGTGGACGTACGGATATAGGTCCGATTTTATGCTCAAGATGGGTCGACCCTTGAGTTTTGCACTCCGACAGGGGGTCATAGATGTGTTCCAACAAATCGTAATTTGTTAATGAAAATTCCCTTTGTATCCTGGCCCTTTCGGGGTTCGAACCCGGTACCTCCCGATTCAAACGCCAAAGCTTTAACCACTATGCCCTTTGGTCGGTTTTAATAAACTCTTCGTATTAATTTTTTATATTGAAAAATTTTCAGTTTTGAATATTAAATGGCGTAATAATTGATTATTTTTCTACCATCGTTAAAAAAATACTTCAACAATTGATAAACTTCACATTAAGTGTGTTAATTGGAATAAAATTCTAGTGTATTTTGTTCCGCGCCATCTAGTAATAACTAGTACGAACTATCATTAAATAAGTCTAGTCAGTAATTTTTTCGAAAAAATAGTATTAGGCAGACATTATTAGAGTTTCGAACACGAAATTCGTTCCATATCTTTAAAAATTGTAAAAAATTCGAACCAAATTATTGCCGGCATCTATTGACATTTGGCCAAACTAAACTAAATTAAATCATTTAACAGTTGGTTAAACTGGTTTCTTCCTTAAATATGGTAAGTAAATCTGAACGAAACATACTATATTAGGAATGATACTTTAATCGTAGTCCGATACGAAAGTTTATAAATTCATTTTCAAGGGTGCACCGATTTTGCAAAAACACGATCACGATGTTATCCTGGTGAAGTTGTACTCATTTTAACGGCACGTTTAACGGAGTACGTTGTAAAATCGTGTTTTTTTTTATATCCAAAGAGAATATAATTTGGTACTTCGAACAATTGATTATCGCTGCTTTAGTGGATGTTCATTATCTTCCCGTGACGTAGCGGTGATTGACAATATACGTCTAGAGTTCGATACACATCTGGAGAGTTTTTTCATTTTCATAATTCACTATAACGAATCCATAATAGAAAACGGCAATTGAGGCGCATCAATTTGTATTCAGATTACGAAAATATATGCAGCGTGTGTCTGTTTAGTCGCGATCTCCGATATAACATTGAACTGATAATGTCTCGTTGCCCATAACCATTCGAGAGTAATTAGTATCCCAAGGATAAATTTCCAGGACCAATTTAGTCTTCTTAAAATATAGTGGGCTAGTTAAACATGAGAATACTAAATTACCGAAAAATCTAGTGTTACATTTGAGAACTTGTCACATAAGGCTGACTCTAATTAATTGGAATTAATTTAAAATCTCTAATTAACTAGCTATATTTATCTCAAAATATAAAATAGAAGAAAGAGTTTGGAGATTTTTTTTTTCATGTAACAGTCCACTATGACATTCGATTTACGATGGTTTAGAATTTTTGCCGGACTGCAAGTTTAATATCTTGAAGATGATGTTAAAAATGCGCGAAGAAAATGGATAGAAGAGTCACTATGTAATATACAAGTATGTTATCTCACCCCTTAAGGTTTATGGCACGTATGTGTGCCAATACTTGTTTTTCATTTTTTTAATATACTAAGGTGCTAGCGAATTTTGAAATGCACTATTTTGATGCTTAAACGTTATCTCATTCACTTCGTTCGTAAATTGCTCTGAGTATGTCTGTTTTGACATATATTTCGTTATTTAAAAGTAGATATTTCATATGTTTTATTTTGAGTTTAAAACAGGGCGCACAGTAGTTTTTGAAATGAAAAGTTTAGTTTTAATAGTGAAATACATAAACACCAAGTAATTAAGGTAACATTTATTAAACAACATTTGCAAAAACAATATAATTTTTTTTACATTTCTATTGCATTTTGGCACAAAGCTGTCACACATTTACAAGTGTATTGACTCCATTAAAGTGATCGATATATCATTTTAGCAATAAACAATGAGTAACATTACTTTTGTCGAAAATAACCGTCGATTTTGCTTTCGGAAAATGAAATTATTCAAATGTTAGGGACAGACAATAGTGAGGACGAAGATGGCCATCAGCTTGATCAAGAAGATCGCCAATTTCTTCAAGACGATATTGAAGCTGTTGGCCTAGGTAAAGTTATAATTGAAGCACCACCAGATCATATTGAACTGGTTATATCGCATGAAGATGAGCTTGAATTAGGAGTATCACAACAAAATGATTTTGATGGCAAAGATGATCAGCAACAAATACCTCATTCACAATATATTTTTTACTGGAGAAAACAATACCAGCCAATTACCTTCCAAATTTGAAAAATAATTGGATTTTTGTAAAGTTTGTTAGATTGTTACCCAAAAGTATAGCTGCCGTCAGTTTTCCAACGACGCTGGAATTCTTCAATGCCGTTGCGGATATGGATGAATTAAATGACTTGTTGATAAGGAAAAATAAATTATATTGTTGCCAAAAAAGAATTCAATTTCAAATTGACCCCTCAGAACTTCGGGCATTTTTGAGCTTAAACCTTGCCATGAGCGATCACGACTTGCCTTCCATAAGAGACTACTGGTCTAGCCAACCAGACCTAAAAGTTCCATTTGTTGCGAATACTATGTCCTCACATCGTTTTGAGGAACACCGACCCCAATTTTGGATCGGGCATATAAAGTTCGACCAATAATTGAGCATTGCAATGCCGCATTTTCAAATGGATACTCCAACTCAGAAGCTCAATCGATTGACGAGTACAGGATTAAATTTAAAGAGCACAATTCTCAAATATTTTGCATTTCCAGGTATTAAAATGTGGTGTAGATGTGCGTCAAAAATGGGTATTTGTACCAATTCGATTTTTTCACTGGAAGAAAAAAATGCAAATCTACCGATTCCTTAGGGAGAATTGTTGTAAATCAACTAACTAAGGATTAGTCTGGACTGGATACCGAAATTTATATAGACAATTTTTTTAGTTCCTTAAAGTTGTTATATGCTTTATGGAACCGCAACATTAAGTCGTGTGAGGGACTGCGAAAAAATCGAAAACAAATGCCTATTTATGAATCCAAAGGAAATAAGGGAGGCGATATTGAATGTCGAAGCTCTAACGGCGTATCCGTTGTAAAATGGATAGACAACAAAGAAGTTCTTATGTGCTCAAACTTTATATCTCCAATTTTGAAGTCGTCAGTAAATCGAATAGTACAAGGAAGCAGTGACAAATTAGTAGTCCGGTGTCCATGGGGGCTGTTGACCTAATGGATCAAAAAAAGTAGTCTATGAAATTGACCGACGTTCTAAAATAAAATTTTCCCTTAGAATATTTTTTGACTTAGGTAACTTGATGTTTTTTAAGTTTTAATGTGATCTACATATATTTTGTGATACATGACTATTTTGTTATGAATGATGTAGTGTATGATTCTTGAATTAATAAAACTAAACTATAATAACCTAAGTATAACATCATTTTGAATTTTATTTCAACTTTTCTGTAGTTATTGGAAATGGGCACTTAGATGTCACTTGCTATATCTTCCAGATTAAATACAATTTTTATTAAAACTTTGTTAATTACATTAATTTAGACCTAGCAAGTGTAAAACCCACTACAAAAAAGAACCAGGTCTCCCAATTTTTTATAAACTTGAGAGGGTTAATAGTGCACAACGTACGTTACAATGTTGAATAGAACCAAATGAAAATCATCTCCGGCGGTCCAATTAGTTTAGGATCAGTAGGAATCGTTCCTTATACGGACGAAGAACTTATGACATTTGGAATTCAAATCTAAATTTATTTGGCCCTTAGAACAAGTAGTCGAAATAGCTAGACATCAGTTTTATCAGACCAGTTAAAGTAAATTTAAATGAAAATAATGAGTAAATTGAATTTTTAATAAAATCTTCTAGGTTACCGACGTTGTCTACATTGTCGCCGTGAGGAATAGTTTACGTGTTGACAACCCTGCTGATGATTCATTTGTGTGTCGCTAATGTCTTTCCCGCTGGATAGCATCCAGATAGAGAGGATATCTACCGCACACTACGATACGGATATAAGCTATAATGATAATCAATTATGAAAGCACCTTTAAGCCTATTTGTGCTTTTCTATATTGTGAATTGCACAAGTTTCAAAAAATTTATGAATCAATAACTTAAGCTAATTTAAATTTTAAAAATTAAAATTATAAAATAAAATTTTTTTTTAAAATTAATCAGACGACAAAAAATCCACGCTTTAGTTACCGGTGCCTCGGGTTCAGCTTGAACTTCTTGAAAAACAATTTAAAAAATTGAGGCTACAAAAATTGTCAAATGCAATTTAACTCGACACAATTTTGCACTGAACTCAATTTTGAAAATAAATAGTTTTTAAAAGTTTAATAAACCATAAAATTCTTTAGTATACCAGGTGATTTTTGTAAGCTGAGACTTTCAAATATCTCGAAAAATAAGCACTCGACGAAAAAATGTCCATTTTAAAAATTTAATGATTCAGGGGGGGGGGGGGGGGCAAGATATATTATTGCTAAAATTAGTATCCCTCTTCCCCTCTTTGTAGGTGGGGCGGGGGTAACTTGGAAATTAAAAAATTTAAATAGGATCCGCTACCTTTTATTGCAGATTTCTACGGCTTAAAGTACGTAGTATTTTTTTAAAACATTTTCTTCGATTCATGACACCTCATACATCTCCCGCCCCATCTACAAGAAGGGGGAAGAAGAGTACTAATTTAAGCACTAATGTATGCCCCCCCCCTCCCCCGGAATGATTAAATTTTGATAATGAACATTTTTTTCGTAGAGTGATTATTTTCCGAGAAATTTGAAAGTTTGAGCTTAAAAAATCACCCGGTATAAAGTACCGAGTTTGAAAATAATCGGCTAAGGCTAAGGCTAAGAATATATATATTTAAATGACTACCCCTAATTTACTTTGCTAATTAGAAATTGCTGTGCCATGTGCACCAACTATAAACAATATTTCATATTAATTATCCTATTTACCACCCGTGCGTGTCACCCACGCACACTACTTTTCACAAATTGTATTCACGAAAAAAATTCATTACAAAAATATTTCACACAAATTCTGTAATTTTATTACTTAACCAAAAAATAATTTATATAAAACGAGGTTTGCTGTTTAGATATGAGATTATAAAAATCAACCTTTACTGCATATTTTAGAGATATCTTTAGAACTTTTATGTCTTTAGACAGCCACAACAACAAAAAGTTATGTCGATTATATGTGTGTATAGGTAAGTATATATAATATACACTCATACCAACACCGAAATACGAAAAGTAAATAAAACTCTGTATTTTGTGTATTTTTTATATAATGTAAGGCTTTGTTATACATACGAGTATATACGAGAATAGATCGCATGCGGGTAGATAAATATACGCACATTACGATTGTAATCGTTGGGTGGGTGTACGAGCATATATAGGGGTTTTTTGGTATATAATGTAAGTCGAGTGTATATATACATACATATTTATGTTGAATTCATCAAACATGAAAAAAGGGATTTTAGTCTTTATTCAATAAACACTTAAATGTCACCCTTATTTTAACTTTTCTTGGCGTTTCCATCAAAAAGGTGTATATACCATATAGGTATAGAGCTACACATACGCATATTTTAATGATAGACAAACATAATCAATTCGCATATAATCTTTTAATTGACAATATATTTAGCATTAAATACGGAAACAACGTAAATCATGCATTAAGGAAGGGAATATATAGGTAGATAGGTACGAGTACGTAAATAAATTATAAAACCGTATACAAAACTATACGATACCGAGAAATAGCACAAGGCAGATAGTGTAGGATTGCATGTAAAAATTTACATGTTAAATTTCTGGTGTGTATGTATGTCAAAATGTATATATTATTTGTGGAATTTTCCTTACCTACATGCCATTTACTGTGTGTGTGTGTGTGTGTGTGTGTGTAGGGTAATGTGTTGAATTTTTTAAGGGTTTTCCATTCGTACACTGCTCTGCATATTGATTTTCTCAATATTATTCGATTTAAAATAATAAATAAATTAAATCGTTATACAATTTGGACATGGTTAATCCATTTTCTCGATCCAAAAAACATAATTTAAATGTTGTATATTATTTATACGGTACAGATCTTAACGGATATAAATACATTACATTAATTTTTCATTACCAACCCACTCATATTTTCATTACCTTTAATTTTGTTTTAAACCTTCTATCTCATTTTTTTTTGGTAGGTACTATAAAATATACATAATTTTTATTTTTTTTTGCATTGTTCGTGTACGCAAATAACAATAAAAATTCCCAACCACTTAAAGAAAATTCTTTGGAAAAATAAAAATAAAAAATTCCATTGCAAAGTGAAATGATTTTTTTTTTATTTTGCTCTCTCTCTCTCTCTATATATTACAATATGTGCGATGTTGAAGATGATGGGTTTTCGCCGTTGTTGTTATTATTTTTTCTGAAGTGGTAGCGGTGGTGGTGGTGTTGCAGTACAGAACGGCGTAGGGTGAAGGCGGGACCGATGGTATGAGACCATCAAATATATAAAATACAATAAACATGTATATATGTTATAATAATTGGTTTTTCCTCTTTTTTCATACTGCGCGCCTTGTGCGGGTGCCGTGGGTGGGTGTATTGGAGTGGTGGCGATGGTGGCAGAAAGTTAAAGTTGAAATATGTTTATATATTGTACTCTATATACACGTATGAGAATTGTGGAGCTATATATGCATATATAGAAAGTGATGTGAATTTAACCAACTGGGAATTTGTATCTTAATAATTTGGTGAGATTTGATTTTGGGTTGTTTGACTGGATCTACATAGTTCTATACGATGGAAATGTTTTATAATAAAGCAATTGATTCAAAAGTACTTGATCGGCTTGGTAATTAACATAGGCTATACGGTCTTTCTTAATAAAGGCAGGGGAGTTCCTTCAATATTTTGAATAAACTTTGAATTTGATTAGTTTCAGCGGTTAGTTTGAATAAGTAGTTCTCTGAGATTTTAAAATTATTCTAAAAGCCCTCTCTAGAGTATAGAACTTCCTCCAATTTATTTAGTAAACTCGAATTTCATTTGTTTGAGTACTTTAATAATTTTATATAATATTTAGATATCTGTATGGAAATGATGTTCATTTGTCTGTCTAAAACTAAATTGATCCATATCCGCTCTTTCTAAACGGATGGTATGGTTCTAAACTATTAATTTGTCTTAATTAATTCTAAACAATTTTATTTTTTATTGAATCATCCAACATGAAGATAAAAATACCATAAGTTGTCAATTCTTAATAACTAAGGTAATTGTGTAAATCTGAGGGAGCAAAATCTACTTCTTTCCAATAAATAAATTTTATAATGTTATAATTTAAATTGTCACAGCCGTCGTTTTCTTCTTTAATCGTGAAGACGATTTCGCGCAAGCAAATTCGGATGAGATGCTAGTTTCCTTGCATCGCTGAACCGCACGTTTTGTAATGCATATTTTTGTTTTTAACGAACCAGCATGTTCCTGTAATCCTTCTGATAATTTTTAACTGTGTTCGTTGGACACTGTCAATATTAGATTTGAGGTTGATTACCATAATTGACACCCGTACGACCAAATTGGTTTATTCGTTGTGTTATACATCAGAAGTTCGTATTCTGGGTCAATGGTTGAATATTTCCCCATCAACCAGTGCATTTTATCCAATTGTTTCATTTCAATATATTTTCACCAAGTTAACCGTCGGCCTAGATGGACGCCTAGGTATTTTGCTCCATTTGATTGAGGGATTTGTATTCCGTTCATTGTGACCGGCAGATATGTATCATTTATCTTCATTGTTATGAAGTTGTTGCAGAGTTCCGAACGCCGTTTATGGATTTTTATGGGTACATGCAATTTCCGTACTGCAAAAATGGACGTCATAATTTGCGAAGACGTTGGAATTTCTGACGTAAAAATTATAATTATAACGTTGGGCCAAGCACACTTCCCTGTTCCAGTAAGAATTGTTGTGATATTCACAACCCCATCAATCTCGTTCCCAAATCTCTCGAAAACATAACCAAAATCCCATCATCAATAAATCGTTACGACAATATAAACGATACCGCATATGTATATCAAAACACATTTAACATACATTCGGGCGTCCATTCTTTCGCTGGATTTAGTTTCCCTGCCGTGGAGGGTGGCGTTGGATTGTCACACATCTTTTAACGAGATAAGTGAACACTTCAATATCCACTAGGTCTGGGTTCCGGGCCACTCTGATGTTGAGGGAAATTGCAGTGCAGACGAATTAGAAAAATACGGTACTATTCTCTAACTGGAACCTGGGAGAGAATGTGTAGGAAGCCCTATGTCTGGGCTGAAAGCAGCAACCTATACTTCCTATAGGAAAGCAGTTGCCTTGGCAAATGCTAGGTGGCTCGTCAGTCCAACTGGCAGGGTAGCGAAGCATGTGTGGCCTGAGCTGAGCCGGAAGCGATCCAAGATCTTAATCAGTTAAAGGAAGCGTGATTTAGGTAGATTTGTAAGGGTACTTACAGGACACTGCCTTTTCAGAGATCATGCGAGAAGGCTGGGTCTGGATGCAAATGACTTCTGCAGAACCTGCAAGGACGAGGAAGAGGAGGATACTCTTGTTCATTTTATATGCTCATGTCCTGCGCTAGCTGCCAGAAGACATAATCACTTGGGTAAATACACCATGGACAACCTCTCTGATATCGAAAGCTGTAATGTGCAAGATCTCTTACGTTATGTGAATAGCACTAAATGGGTTTAAAGGGAGTTTAATGATGTCGGATCCTGTGGTATCACAATGAGCCAAAACTGCCCTACGTGTGCGATAGCAACCACTGAAACCTAACCTAACCATACCACCGGATTTCTATTTCACGTTACCTGAGTAGTGTCTCAAAAAAATATTGTCAAATTCAAACTCGCAGAATGTGTTGATTCAGACGTCATTTAACATGGTTCGTACGGATAAGGTAGGAATCTTGTTGTCCAGTTATTTCGCTTAAAGTTGCAGTTACAGTTGAAACCAGAGTAAAACTTTCAGATTTTTCTATAGTCGCCAGTATGTTTCTAAACTATTTAACATAATTGTTCGAGACATCGCCATTAGTTGACCATTTTATTTACGTCGTTGTTATTATGGAAGCATCCTTTAAGCCTGTGCGTCTTGTCTTTCCAGTGCTTAATTCTAGTTTTAACAACCGATAAAATATCGGAATTTATGATACGATCGTCCTGCATAATTTTGCTTTTGGTTTACTGGGACTTGGTTTTAATTCCCGTGTGTAAACATCAGCATGGGTACGTGACTGCCTTTCCGACGAACTATCTTTCTCTATTTGTATGCAATTATATTATTTTTGCTCCCACTCAGGGTCAGCAACATTTATGTTTCTTACTAGACATTCCACTTCGCCTTAATGACCGTTTAGCTCTTTAAGAGGGTCCCGCTCTTGAGATTGACTCATCATTACAACTATTATTGTAGGGTAACTGAGAATGTTTTTCTCGCCAGATTTAGAGGTATTATTTGACATAATATCTGCGATTTGACAAATACGACTTACAACTTATTTGTTGGTACATTTCTGCCAATTGAATATCAAACGTTATCGAATACCTGTACAACATCTAAGAAGACGACGGAGCTGTATTTTTTCTCTATACTGACCTTATTTCTGTACCTACTCGGTGCACTTGCTCTATGGTTCCTTGCACGGCCCTGAAACCAAAATGATGATTAGGGATGATATTTCGTAGTTCCGGTTTAACTTTCGAGATCTTTGCCAGGCTTCGGAATCATTTTTATAGTCGACAATACCCAGCACTCAGGGGGGGGGGGGGGGGGGCTTTCTTTATTTAAAATTTATGTGAAATAATAAACTTTACTCAGGTCTGTTTACTACATTTTCTGTTTGAACCACCGATAATCCAAGGTTTGGAGTGAATACACTTTCAATGTGATCAGCGAAGGCTTTTTCCTTGTCACTTCTAGCCCATTCATCTGTAGAAAGACGAATTGGCGGGTTTGGTTACTGAGGCTATTTAAAGTATTTAGTGGCCTTTCATAGTTAATAATTTGTGTCCGAATGGGGAGATAATATTTTAAGACAATTTTACATATAATCCATCTTGTTGTTATATGTAGTAGACTCTGCAGTTTTCTATTCGCCTGGTTAAAGTTGCGTTTTGCATCTGGTGATCGATTAATTTGCCAGATGCGTCTTAAGTGGCGTTTCTCTGTTTACATTTCTTCTATTACAGTGAATGTTGTGATGTGTCTTGTATGTTTGCTCTTTTGTTTAGGCGAGGCTAAAGTAGCTGCGTTCACCAGTAAATCTTTGAAGTTTTCGATAGCATTGTTTATATCGTAGCCGTCTGCAGTGTAAACGTCGACGTGAAGTTGTTTGTTAGATGGTTGTTTGAAGAACATGGCTTTTGGTCAGCCCAGTAATGTGTTAAGATCGGAGTAATGGTCAGCCCAGTAATGCATTACTGGATTATTTCTGGGTTTATTTTACTTGTGACTGCAAAATCAAGGACGTCAAAGGTTTTTCGACGATCGCAGTAGACCAGTAAGTTGGGCGGCCCACGATGCAACATCGTAATTGTTTTTTTTGAATAACATTTATTAATTCACGTCTCTTTGGAGTAGTCAATCTTGAATCTCAGTAGATATATTTGGCATTAAAGTCGCCACCGACTATAAAACGTTGAGCCAGGGTTGCAATTTTTTTTGTAGTTATATGTCGAAATAATATTCTTTGCAGGGCAATATTTTGAAGCGACGACTAAGCTTTCTTTATCGAGGTCCACACATACATAGGTTGCTTTGCTCAGTGTTATATTTATTTAGAACATAATGGTAAAGTCGCTTTTTTATAATATAGCAGTTCCTGCTTGACTTTTGCCCAGGGGATGTTTTGTGTCATAAATTTCGTAACCATTTATTCTGAAATTGTGTTTATATTTTAAAGTGGATTTTAGAAACTAGCATAAGATCAATTTTGTGTTTTATTAGAAATGTTGTAACTCAAGTTTATGTTGGCTTATACCGTTTGCGTTCTAGTGGCATATCTTTAGATAATTTGTCGGAGAGATTCTGGTTTCTGGATGATAATGGTTTGATTTTTTAGCATTGCTTGTAACATATTTTGCATTGTTATTGCGCTTGCGTGTGTTTGTTTGCAGGTTGATGTTCTGAGCGAACGAGAGTCATTTGGCGTATGCGACGGAATGCATCTATGGTGTAGTTTAATACTCCCGCCTGGAACGTGAAAATTGAATAATATTTTTATAGACTGGGCATCTTCGGCAGTTTGCAGTGCGGTTTCCACCGCAATTGCTGCATTTCTTTTCTGTTGAAGAGTTCTTTGGTTTTGTCCAATTTTGTTTGGTGTAGTTCCCCGCATACGACGCACACTGATATCAACTTGCAATAAGTCCTTGAGTGACTACATTTTTGCCAGTTTAACCACTGTATTGGTCCGGATCTTTTCTTTGGTTCTTCAACGTCTGTGTATGAGGTACTTTAGTTTATTTTATTTATTTTTGGATGAACTTCTCGCTTTCTTAAAATGCTTTCGGATGGATTCAATTCAACTTTGACCATTGGTTGTGGTTGCTTCAAGTGGTTTATGATCCTATATACAGTCTGTATCTTAAATCCATCTTCAACAAGCGCGGCCTAGATTTTGATTATTTCAACATGGACATCGATGCCTTTAGTAACGACAGAAAAACCCTTTCTAAATGAGCAGAGGATTTCTTACAAGTTGTTGGATAATCTTCGAATTTGATTTGTTTACTAAATATTTTGTTAAAACAAAAATCTTAGGGATTATTCTAAAATGCGTCTCTCTGAAAATGATGGCCATATGTCTGTTATTCAAAAGCAGGCCCTACACCGTTTAGTGAAGGGCTGGGAATTTTCTACAAATTTTTGCATAAAATTCGAACTTGACAGAGATTTGATCACCTTATTTCTAAGGTTAAATAATCAATTTAATTTTAGAATAATGAATGATTGGATTATTCAATCGTAGCCGGGTACCGTGTCTGCTAGAAGGCGATGTTGCTGCTGTATGAAGCATTCGAGCATTCGAGTGATGATCTATGTTTATTCCACTTTTACAATTACTTGCATGCTGTTTTCATGTGGTCACCCAAATTTGTACTAACCCTAGCAATGTTTCCTCGACTTTGTTGATAAAGTTGTTGACGTATTTTCTGTCCCTGTTACGCATCTCTCGAGTTTGACTAGTTTCAAACTAGTCTGTTGTGTGAGTCAAATTAAATGTACCATAATAATATTAAATATTAATATTTTGTTATAACAAAAACTATGTCCCATTCGGCTAAACAGATATGGCCGTCATTTCCTTAGAAAAACATTTTTGAAAATCTCTGTTATTTTTGTTCCAACACAAGATTAATTGTTTACCTTCTTAGAACTGTTTAAAAACGAAACAGCTTCTTTTAAGAATGAAACTCTATATTAGCCATCCGAGATTTTGCCCTTATAATTGTGTTACAATATATCTATTAATCTAATATCGGGTCTACATATTACGCGGAACGGAACGATCAGTGCTGACTAAATGGTGCTAAATTTTAGTGTAGCATTTTCTAGAACTCTTTACTGGTACGAAAAATGTTCAAAATGCAATTCTTAACATTTACTGCTTCGTAATGGATTTGGCCACAGGGAAAAATTTGTACTTCAGGGCACACAACATCGGAGAGTTACCAAGGAGTTGGTTCGGACTTTTCACGTGCACACGACACCGAATAAACCCGAAATGGGGATTACGGTCATTAATAATTTACCCAAAACAATCTAATTTCCTTAGAGCTTGCTATTGCGTTATTTAGTTGGCGGTAACAAGTTTTTCTCTGTTTTGTCATTGTGCCTTTCCACAAGTGTATTGCAATTGTGTATTTATGCCTCAATAGGAAGAATAAAAACAATTATTCTTACTGTTAAGCATAAATACACTTTACATTTTCTGCAATAATTTGAATCCTTGATTTACCAAGACATTTTGGCAATTTGCATCTTGATGCATTTAATGCGTTTTCAGGCAGTGGTAGATGGTTCATCTTTTCAAAACGGATCTCATCTATTGGGCGAACTTCATATTTAACGTTTTTTGATGTGCTGGAAATTTTAGGCATCAATTCAATTGGATTGGATAGCCGGCGACCCAATTTTTTAAAAATTTGATTGGTGGAAATCAAGATCTTGGCAAGGTGTTATCTAAATTTATAATGGTCATCTATTTGGTTTAAATTCCTTTTTGTATTCGATCCACAATGAGGCAAGTGAAAGGGCCAGGAAGTGAGAAACCATTGTTACCGTTAATTTTTGGCTTATTATAAAAATTCTATAATATGCTACTAACCGATTCAAAAGATCCGCTCCTCCCATTCCAAAATAATATTCGGCTACTACTGTGCCTGGCTGCTTCACATCCACGTACTTTTTAACATTTTTGTGCTATCGGCTTACAGATTTTTTATCACCAACACCCACACGGTTTGATTCTAAATAAAGAGGCTTATTGTCTTGCCACTTTACAAATACATATGCTACCATATAAGTTGGTCGCTTTATCATAAGAACCTCATCCTTTTAACTTTAACTGCTTATCATTTACATGTGGAGATCCGCAAACAGATTAACTCTTTTCGTGCCAGATGCATTTGTCTTGTTTTTTTTATTTGTTTTCGTCTCTCAAATAGTTGATAACTACTGAAGAAAATCATCAAAGAAAAGTGAATGGTCATTTTGTGGTGTGCGTTTAGCTGGTTCTAGCACAGCAGCTGGCCCAAATCCAAATGTGTTTTTATTTGCTAGGGAAATTTATGTATTTGAAACTTGGTAACTAAAATTTTATATGGTAACCCACTTTTCCCACAGAGAGCGAATACCTTTATAACCCACAGATACGGCTTGCCCTTTCCTCTAAGGTATATTCCCAACATCTTCTTAAAACAGCGAGTCGATTTGCGGTCGGGCTACCTTGAATTCATCATTGTTGTGAGGATTTAAATTTGTTTTGTCCACAAAATGCAAGCAAACTTTTAATTGTTAAAATCAATTGAGACTCATTAAATTCTTTACGGCATCAGGAGTTGCTGGGCTTACACATTAGTATATTCACTATAAACATAGTTTGCTGGCGAAACATCGATAGCATCCTTCGATGAACGATCGGTAATATTTACTTCAAACGGAATGACTTCTCCTTCAAACACACGTTTACGCTTTTTGTATAAACCAATTCTTCATTTTAGGTAGCTGCAACGGTCGCAGTTTTAAATACCAATTCACTTTGTTCGTCATTCTGTAAAATATTTTAGTCGGTTTCGTAGCTCAATCGAATTTTATTTTTAGATAATTGGGTATGATTCAGACCCACGCATTCATCACATTCTTCGTCTGAAATTTCCAGCTCTGAATCGTTTGTATTCAGCAGCTCCAAAATAGGTGAACCATTCGTTGTACTTTATGCCTTTATATTGTTTAATAATCGTGTTAGTATTGAAAGTATTTATACCAATTTATGGATTAATATATTTATGTTCTGAAATCAGGACCCCACCCTTGAAAGATTTAGTCCTCAAATGAGTAAACTACTTTTATTGTCGAAAAACGAAAGTTTTTGTATAAGAAAATTCGATAGTAATATTTATTTTAATGAACTATTAATATTTTATAATCACAAAAGTCTAACATACCACCTTAGAATACACAGCACTAAATAAAAAAATATATAGTAGTTCTTACCTGTTTCGACGAGAACCTCACACTTTGAATCAGACTACACAACTAATAAATGGTTCTCATTGAAATTCGTAACAAGACAAAAAATTGGGGGTTTCCCTTTTTATATATTTTATATATTACATCAAAAAGGGTGTTGCCAGCATTATACTTGACTAATAAATCCATTGAAAACTTGACTTGTATGAATTTCAATTGTTTTGTAACTTCAATGAAAAAAATTTGTTTAAAAAATATTTTAATACCGACCAAATGGCATAGTGGTTAAAGCTTTGGCGTTTGGATCGGGAGGTACCGGGTTCGAATCCCGATAAGGGCAGGATGCAAAGGGAATTTTCATCATCAAATTACGATTTGAGTTGAGAAGGAACACATCTATGACCCCCTGTCGGAGTGCAGAACCCATGGGCCGACCCATCTTCCATGCCAGTATAGGCTGGCATGGAGCTATGCAATGTGCAGATGGTAACAAATCGGACCTATATCCGTACGTCCTCGATTTGGCAGACAACTGCGTAAGGTAAGGACGTAAATAAGCGAACTGCGAAAGAGTTAGGAGTGCTTTGGCCCCAGAAAAAGATTGCAAAGAATAAAAAAAAAAAAACAAAACAAAAAAAAAATATTTTAATATTAATTGAACCGAATCATCTAAATTTTTTAATACAGATTTTGGGCTGAGAACATGAGTATAAGATATAAAAATCGAGACATATCTTACTTTCGTTATAGTACATTTTGTGTCGGTTAACCTCAAAAAACTTTAATGACAAATTTTGGTTGATAGACGAGTATCATTTAAATGTCGTGACATCAAATTTTTTTAGGCTGACATAAAATATGATACAAAATTTAATTTTAGTGTTGCTGTATCATTTTTTTGGGCTGACTTTTGGGTCAAGTTCACATACATAACTTAGAGCGGGGGGGTTCCTCTAATCTATTGCTTAATTTTTAAAGAATTATTTTGGTTCGCTTGTGAAAATTTACTACATTTTACTCCTTCCTGCATACAATTTGACGTTGAGAAGGCAATTGTAAAAGCAGCTAGAACATATTTCCCGAATGTAGTATTCGAGGTTTGCCTATTTCACCTTAGTGAGATGTTATGCCGAAAAATTCAATAGGAACAATTGTCGGTAAAATATGAAGATGATGAAAACTTTTACATACAAATGGGGATGATGCGTATGAAAGATACCAATTGGCCAGCTTACTTTATAAATTTATAACACGGGCAAAAAATTACCAAGTTAACCAAAACTGTATAAGCGGGCAAAACGAGAATGTTAGAATTATAAAACCAAAATATTCGCCCATGTTTGGGTCAATTTCAGATGCCGCGAAAAGAGCCGGCCAAGGACTCGAAACAATTTAGAGTTATGGATGTCTACAAGTTATAATCATTAAACCTCATGTTGGAGTATATAAAATTAGTAGTGAGCTGTCAAGAGAATATATAACGGTTAAATTAAGGCTAGAATCTTCCATATAACAACAACAACCTTTCGTCATGTTATTTTGCCTTACTTGTAGTTTTTTAATATGTCCGTATGTTTGATTTATTAAAACAAATGGTTATTCGCATACATTTTCTCTAAATAGATTTTGGAAAAAGGAAAATCAAATTTTAAAAAATTTGATCGGTTTGTTTTTGTATGGCATGATTTTTAACGATGCGGTCTTTTGCTTAGCAAAATTTCCATAAAATCCCTCCTTAAGTTTATAAAATTAAATTAGGTACATTGAAAAATTACCTGTTCATCCTGTGAGCGGATGATTAAAGCTGGAAATCTATTAATTCCAGCAAATGTGTGGATTTTCCTATCCTGCTAGAACCATCCAATAATAGAATTTGGATCCCTGCGTATAAAGTGTTGGTCTCAAAAAATGAATCACTCTTTTAAGAAAGTAAAATAAGAAAAAGGGTCACGAGAACACTTTATACCTACAATTAGAAATATTTTTTGTATACAGGTGCTACAATTTTAAAAATTTTATGAATATTTTAAGCGAATAGAATTCAAAGCATTGAATACATAAAAATGTTGTACATCCACCAAACTAACCAGATACAACAAGTATATAAAAAAATCGTGTAACGAAAGCCACCTCCACCGCTGTACGTAGACGTTGATGATGATGGCTGGTTAAAAAATACACAGCAAAGGTAAAATTATAATAAAAAGCAGATAAAATGTAAATCCTTTTTATAAAAATTATAATTATTATTTAAAATAATCTCACAAAAGATAAAAAAAAATAAAAAATGAAAATGTAAGAAAATCATTTTTAATGTTTTACATAAAGATGAAGTTTGTTATTTTCACTATCTCTTTATACCATGCTGCGTTTTTCAATTTCATTCGCTTTGTTTATTTATTTATGTACATACACATTATTCTGTAGACTTTTTTTTTAAATATTGCAAACAATTTTTTCTTCTATTTGCACTAAAAATACATAAAAAATTATTAGTGAGACTTGTACGCTTTAATATATAGGTATAGAGCTTTTAGGGTTGTTCTTGCTTAAATTAAGCTTTTGTTGTGAACGTTTACTATACATGTTCGTAAGTATAATCTAAAACGCTTGATTTGCATTTGAAATTATATTTGATGTTGTTGATCATCATCATCATCATCATCATCATCATGTTTCCTTCAAGAGACAGTATTTTCTATGCTACATACACGAGTACATCATATTTCTCTTCAAAAGATTTTGTTGGTATATAAAATATGTACCCAAGTGTGAGTATGTATGTGTGCAAAGAAACACATGTAAAATTTGTATTTGATAAGTGGTTATGATACAGAGAGGTAAAAAAAAATTAGAACGGAAATCATTATACATCATGGAAAATACTTATGAATAAAGGTATAATTTTGAGGTTATATTCTTAATGATGTAGCTTTTTATGCTGCTGCCTTGTACTCGGGTTGGAAGAGATAAACTTTTGCCTGCGCGCATATTAGAACCATATTTTTACAATTTTTATTAAATAGACTTTTTTTTGTGACGGACGAATAAAAAATTAAGTAACGAATAAATTCTTAAGCCCTGATAATGTAAGGAATCATTTATAATATCTTTTTCGAGGAAATATTAAATTAAAATTTATCTCTTTGGGGAAGGGAGGATATGCTTTTTTGTATATAGACGCAAAAAAGGATTACACCAGAAAAGTTTATACTAAAATAAAATTGATTTGAATTATAAATAAGTTGCCAATTTACGTAAGTAAATATATAATTTGCGTCATGGATAGCGTCGCTACCATTTATTCACCTACACACCTACCATTTCGTAAACAAATAAAAATGCGGACCCGTTATTACCAATACGCGCTCGATAACGGAATAAATTTGGAAACATCAATATTCATAATCATATTTAGTATTAGTTGTGCATTAGAGGCGGTGTGCGTCGTTTGATTTTTTGGTTTCGGGAAAAATGATTTCAGTTTCTATCGGTGAAAGTGAGTGTAGTACTTGAGTGTAGTGTGTTACCATTTTTGTTGTGATTTGTATTTGTTTAAAATTTATAAACTGTGTAATATTTTTATATTTTGTGTAAAGTGAAGTATTGTGTGAGTGAGGTAATCTAAATTACCATTGAAGGGTAAGTAATAACACCATTTGTATATTTTGTAATCACATTTGATGAATTTAATACTAGTCGAATACTAATAAGCAATTTTACTAACTTAAATTACTACATTTTACTGAATTTAAGGGTTCATCCATCGATGTACTCCTTAGCTTTGATATTTATTATTTGATTGCGCTTTTTCTGTGCGCTAGAAAGGGATTTATTTTAGCTGGTTTTACCTTAACTCTAAAGGCTTTACTCTTTTCAGCCTTCTAACTAAATCTATATTATCCAGTAGCTGAATGGCCTCTATGTTGGCATGGTAAACTAGCCGTTGTTCATGACTTCTAGCAAATTTCATAATTTCGGTTTTGATGGATTATATGCCCAGATCTTTGTGGATGTCGCTATTTGTGACAAACCATGGTGCGTTGACGTTGCTTCTTAGCACTTTAGCGACGCTTATTAGGGATTGATAGATGAGAGTTTCTTCCCAGTAATCAATACATTTTATTGTGTTTTAATCCCAACTCGTCTCTTTTCTTCTTTACATGAGCTTTCCAGCGAAGCTTAGCGTCTAATGTCATACCAAGATATTTGGCAGTGTTTGCATGTGGTATTTCTTGAGTATTTAAATATACTGTTTTGTGTACTAATCCCTTGTTTTTAAAGTCGCCATTTTTCTGTCCAGTTGTGTACTTTCTCTATGGCGGTTTGCAATTTCTCTGTTGTATCTGAGTTGTTATCACCTACTCCCATGATGGCTGTGTTGGCTGTTATTTTGTGGGATTGGAACTTCTCGGCTACAGAAGTAGCCCAAGTACACTTCCCCATGGGACTCTTGGTCTTATTTTCTTAAGATCAGAATATCCATTTTCTTGCTTAAGCCTTAAATATCTCTCCGTTATATACGATTCCAGTGTTCCGGTGATTCGAAATTTGGTTATTTTTTTCAATTATTAGTTTGAGTCTTTTTGATACTAACTTTTCAAAGAGTTTAGACATTATTGGCAGCAACGATATAGTCCTATGTGATGATAACCTCTGCCACTTTCCAAAATTTTGGCACATATTTGAACCTGAATGCAGCGTTTATGATATTAGTTTACTTTACCTTACCTTTTATCGGTAGCTGCTTTATTATTTCTCCGGCAGTCAGATCAAACCCTGGTGCTTTCTTTAAGTTTAAATTGTTTTTAATTTCGTTTGTTACTTCAGTAGGCGAAGTAGGTGTGACATCTTCGTGAGTTTGTATTGTTTGTTGTTCTTGAATATTCATGAGGCTGAAATATGTTTTCAAGATGATTAGCAAATCCTCCAGCTTTTTCTTTGTTTTTCCTTGCCCATGTTCCATCAATTTTCCTGATAGGATGGATCGGCATTTTTGGCCTTTTCAGAGTTTTGTTTGCATACCAGAGTGAATAATCCGTATTACTGGCATTCGTCAACTTACTTCAGTAGAAATTAATTGACTCATTTTTTAGTTTTTGAATTTCTCATGTTAATTGTTGTGTAAGATTGTACAGTCTTTTTTTGTCTTGTGGAGCTCTAGTTTGGTGCCACTTTTTTCTGAATTTCCGTTTATCCATAAGGAGATTTTTAACTTCTATTGGATAGTTATTTCGGTCTAGCCTTGATTTGATTTCTGGAGTACTTTCATATGCTGATTGTTGAATACCGTAATGAACTTTTCTACTTCTTTGTTCAGTTGATCCATTGTTTTTAAAGGAACTTTCAAAAGCATTCTTTGTTCCACTTGTACTTTGAAAATTTTCCCAGTCCGTATGTTTGTTGGTTAGTACTGGGCTATTTCCTTTTTGGATGATGTACTCGCTCCGGACTATCGAATAATGATCTGAGCTCATATTTTGGCTTTCTTCGACTTTCATAAAATTATTAGAAATATTTTTGGTTATAAAAAATTCGATCAGGTTAGATATTTTCCCTGGGCCAGTTGGCCAATATCTTGGTTTTCCCGTTGAAATGATTTCACATCCATTTTCTTTAATGGCAATCAGTAATTATTTTCCTTTAGTTGTAGTTAATCTAGAACCCCAGTGAGTATTCTTCGCATTGAAGTCACCACGTATTATGAACCTTTTTTCCACACGCTTGAAGAAGCCTGAGTATTGTTTGTTTTTAATAGAATGTCTTGGTGGACAGTACAATCCTGCCACAACAATAGGAAAGTTGTTGGTTTCTGTATAAACCACTGTGGCCTGAATTTGTTCTCTTTTATACTTTGCTTCTTCAAAATGTTGAATATTTTTTTATGATAACTGCACTTCCTCTGTTGGCTAAATTATCTAGATGAGCAGTGTAGTGTGATGTACGCGTTAGCCTTTAAATGTTATGTAGGATTGCTTAGTAAAATGTGTTTCCGGAATAAGACACACATCTATATTCTCAATATCGAGGGCTGCTTGTAGTTCTTGCTGATGCCGGAGCAGACCATTAGCATTCCATGACATGATTTTTATTATCTGTTCATTGTTGTGACGATTTGGGTTTAGCTCCCAATGCGCTATCTTCCAATTTTTATAGCCTCATCAAATTTTGTTAGTTTCATGAGATTATCTTGTAATGTTTGACTGATGTCTACATCTATTGATTTTTGCTATGGCTTGTTGACTACGCCTCTCATTTCTTCAGCATATGTAACACCTTCAGTTCTCAGATGGCGACCAAATGGTTGCCACACATTTGAGTTTTATTCAACTTTTGGATTTTAACTTTCTGAATTTCCTTTGCAACAATACAGCCTCGATAATTAGCTGGATGGCCTTGTCCACAGTGTACATACTTTAGATGTGCTTATGGGTTGTCGCATTCTCCAGTTAGGAGGTGCCCGGTACATTTAACACACCTTGTAGTTTGCCACAATATTTTTGCGTGTGTTCATATGCTTGACATTTTTTGCATTGCGAAATTAGTTAAGACTTTCTAAGTAGTTGAATTTCCACTTTTCATCCCAATAAACTAGTGGTCTTATAAATTTTAGTTATATTTTCGTCACAGCTGAATGTTAGTACAAACATGTCTAGCTTCTTTCTTCACCAGCTAATTTTGTACACTACGCTGATTATTTTAAATTGTTTTGATAATAATTCATCTTTTATTTGTTCTGGGATGCATGTAAAGGGTGTCCCAATAAGAAGTTCAGATTTAAAAATTTAATAAACCAAAACCGCTTAATATATTTCCAATTTTTTTTTGAAAGTACCATGCTCCTGGTTATTTATGGAAAATGATTTCATTCTACTAGGAGCCGCGGCAGTCCTTTGCGTACTCCATTCGGTCGGCCCAATTTCTGAGCACATTTTGGATTGTGTGCGGATCTATTTCGGCAATGGTTGCTTTAATATTGGCTTTCAAATGCTCAATTGGTTGTGGATTGTCCGTATAACACTTGTCCTTCACGGCACCCCACAAATAAAAATCCAAAGACGTCAAATCACAGCTCCTTGCTGGCCAATTCACGTCACCATTTCGACTGTTAATGCGGCCATCGAGCTTTTGACGCAGTTTCGCTATTGTAACGCTCGTTGTGTGGCATGGCCCACCATCTTGATGAAACCAAAGGTGGTCCAAACCGATATTTCTAAGCTTTAGCCACAAGGAAGATGTTAACATCTGGCGGTAGTTCATTCCGTTGACCGTAACGGTCGCGCCAGCCTCATCTACGAAGAAATACGGCTCAATAATGCCGCCACGTCACAAGCCGCACCAAACAGAAACACGCAATGGATGCATTAGCTTCTCCACATATCCTTGTGGATTTTCCGATCCCCAAATGCGACAATTTTGTTTGTTTACTAACCCATCGAGATGGAAATGCGCCTCGTCTGAGAAGATGATTTTTTGAGCAAAATCCTCATCTATTTCGAGTTTGTCGCAGGCCCACACAGCGAATCGATATCGAAGTGGATGGTCAACTAGAAATAATATATTGAGTTTCTGTCAAAGAAAGAATGACATAAGTGTTTCCAGAGCCAAAATAACCGATATGTCAAATCTGAACCGGTTATTGTGACACCCTATATGGTGTAAGTTCCTTGCTATGACTCTGATTGGCCTTTCTTGTTTATTTTCATACGTGTGAAAGATAAATTAGCTTTCGAAGTTTTACTACGTTTCTTTATACATCTCCGCTATTTACGTTGATGCTAATTTTATTTTGATTCATAAATTTAGTGATGAATGAATCTTCTGAAACACTCGCCTAAATTATATCATAGAACGCGTGATAATTGTTAACATCAGCTTTTTAACATCATCATCTAGGTGGTGGAGTGGAAATCTTTTTTGATGTTTGTCTTAACCTTTCGAGGCTGACTTAGACTTAGCACGAATCCATTCTGTTTCTTTAGCTAAGTCTTCCTCGTCGGTTTGATATTCAACGTTTTTATTAACATTATAATTGGTGTTTTGATTCTGTACCATTGGAGATTCGGTTTGATATTTACTATTGTTGACATTAAATTTAGTATTCTGGTTCTGCTTTAACTGCATCATTCCTTTTTTTAGTTTGTCAATTTGTTGCGGTCGATTGAAAATAGTAATGCTTTGCTGATTTCTCAGTAGTTACTTTTTGCCATTCTTTGTATAACATTCGCTCCTTTTCTGAGGCACAACTTTCAAGATCAGATGTTAGGATTTTCAAATGAAAAATTAATAGTTTGCTCAGGAGATTAGTAGCCCTTCCTCACCTTTGGAACGGGCTGCTTATTATTTGAATGTTCTTATGATTTTGTGTATGCAAGGTTCGGCCCTCCCCAGAATCCTTAGAGCTATTCTCATCAGAGAGTGAATTGCCCAATATCTCCATTGGTGTACCACCTAATCAAATTAAATAAATTCAAATGTGGGTTAAATCCACTTTATAAGGAGACAAAACTAGGACAGAATTTCCATTCGTTTGTAAAATAGTACTACATGTGTATAACTCATACTTTAGCCGATCTGGAACCCCAGTTTTATAAAAAATAATAAGATTTTAGGTCTTCAAATAAAGAGAAACTTTGGGAGCCGAAGCAAATTTAATTTTCCAAAATCCACTAAAATAAAAATCACTTAAATTCTATATTCACATTTTAGTTAGTTCTTCTTTATAAATACAAAACAATTATTATTTAAATGAGATATTTAATTTATAACTAAATATTATATGCTATACGCTGCAAAAACTCCGGTATGTCCATCTTATCTCTTTTTTTCATGATCCAATAAATTTTATTATTTATTTTATTCTAATTTATACTTGCAATTAACCATTTGGTTTGTGAGTTTTACAACCTCTTTGACCATAGATGGGCGGTTACGAGTCATCTGCTAATTTTTACGTGATCGCGTTTCCAACTCTTCGATAACGTCGATATCGTCGACTACTCATCGACAACGTCGTCTTATCTTTGTAATCTGGAAAGAGGAGTTTCTTGGTCAACTTTCGGAGGTGGTTAACTTAAGAAAAATTATGGAAAACACAATATCTTGAATGTGTAGCTGCAACCTGCAATCTGACCAGTTCTACTCGCTAAAAAATCAGTATCGTTGCAATCCAACCTACTGTATTCTACGAAATTGAATACTTGGCTGCTTGCTCTATAACAATGCCATAATAGTGATTTGAAATACGTCATGGTTGTAAATTGTTGTAATATGTTTTAAAACACTTTATAATCTCAGTTTGCATATTTTTAACAAGATATTTGCGATATTTAAAGGTCCATTGGTAAGATTATTTAAACACTTTACAAAGCCAAAAATACAATATCAAAAATGTACACTGGTCGACACAAATCTTCCATCGCGATAAATAAATCTATTTGATAAGAGATGGCGCGCAAAGCAAATAATATATTGGTATATATTTATCAGGGGTAATATTGGCAAAAAATCAAAAAATGCTGAATTTTTGCGGACCATTGTTACAAGCGAATTTCAAGGCAAATAAATTTAAGTCTGGTGGGACCCACATACATTCGCAATTCGTGTCTAATTAACGCATTGTCAATTTTAATTGACAATGCAGCAGCAGTTTAACACAATATTAATATTCTCGACCATGTTCAATGTAAACCAAGGAAAAACTAACAACAGCATTTCAAAAGTAGTGGAATTTTAACTGTCGAGTGCCAATTGAAATTGCGCTATTCGTAACACTCGATTTTACTTGAGAAAATACTGTAATCTTTTAATTGGATGTGTGTGCTGTTGTAGACCCGCATAGCTCGTTTGATAATTAAACATTCGATAAGCTCCTTAATATGAAGCAATAATCATCGTCGTTAAATCAGTCCTAAGTAATTATGGGACTGCTTTGAACATCTAATTCAACTGTAAGTACAATAATTTATTGTATATATTGTAATTTCAAAATCAGGTTTAGATTGGAGTGATTAATTTAATGACAAATCATAAATCAACTGTCGTAATGGAATATCAATTTTGCTGGGATATTAACCCTAAAATTCCCGCTGTTAAAATCGTTGTATACAAATTTTAATTCTCTGCATTCAAAACTAATTAATATATGGCTTAGGGGTGGTTATTCTATATCTGAAAATGTTCACTCGTCTATCTTCCTATGTTATGTAATCCTGGTGCTAGGAGCCTAAATAATTACAACAATTTTGATTGAAAGTTTCTAAATTTAGTTAGCGATCGTTTAGACCAAATTACTAACCTTCGCGTCCAATGCAATATAACAAAATTTAAATGTAAATATCTCTTTAAAACGAATGGCTAATATTTGCCATTTTTTGGCATGTGTTACCTTATTTCCACAGTTAAACATTACATTCTTTATGAATTAGGCACTTTTTTTACTATTTTGGCAAACATCGCCCCCGACCTATTAGCGAGATGGGATTAAACTAATCGCGATCACTTAAGGACTTCAATACGTACACTTCTTTACTCCTAACGTGTTTTTCTCATTACAGATTCATATAATAAAGAATAATTTATGGGGTTTAGTATCAAAATATGAACTTATTTGGCCTCTAGGTTGTCGACGTCGTCTACATTGTCGACACGCGAACACTGATTTGGTATTATCCAACGCCAGATGTTGGTACATTCGAGTAAATTAATTACCTTTCGTCTAAATTGTGATTTGATTGAACTACGGGAGCTCGGTAGTAATGATTTTTTAAATTTGTTTAGTTGTAGCACTTTCAACGATACTCTTTAATAAATTTTTGAGCAAAGTAGGCATGTCAGCAAAATTGAGTTCTTATAAAGGATATTGCATCCATAACTACTACGACTAATCTAAAAAATTTCGAGAAATTAATTCCAAAAAAATATCGAAAGCAGACATACTGATTCGTCATGGAAAAACCCGTTTTAGGATTCAATTGTTTTGAGAAAAAACAGTTTTCTTTCAAAATTGCTTAGTTACATAATTATATAACCATAGTAGCCTTTGATTATATTTTTCTCGCTAAGCCTAGGTTAGGTTTCAGTGGTTGCTTACTGCACACTTAGGCCAATTTTTAGGCCCATTGTGATACCACTCATTCACTCCACATCATTAACCCACCTACTTCACCTACTCACACAACTACAGTATACCACCTGCACATTGCAAGCTCCATGTCAACCTGTACATTGATATGGAAGGTGGGTCGGCGCGTGACACGGAATTCTGCACTCCATCAGAGGGTCTTAGTTGTATTTATTAGCATCACCGATCGTAATCGATGATGAAAATTCGATTTGCATCTGGCCTCTGATGGGATTCGAACCCAGCACCTCCCGGTCCAAGTGCCGAAGCTTTAACCACTGCACCACTTGTCCGGTTCGCTAAGCCGAATAAAATTAAAATATTTATTCATTTATTCGCTAAGCCTAATAAATGAATAAATATTTTAATTTTATTTGGTCTGCCAAATAGCAAAAATACTTATCGGCCGAGCACAGTGGCAGAATTCAAGCTTTTTCGGAAAAGTTTTTTTTTTTAAACAGAAAGAAACTTCTACTTGCGATGCACCCCTGTTTCATAGAGTTGCCGTTATCTGAAAGGTGCCCCATGCGATTTCGGTTCCCGCAGTTCAAGCCAGTAAGGGAAAACGGTGTGGGTCTCGGGGTACCCAGATCACGGCCTACATTACGGCATATATAACTAAACAAGATGAGGAAAAAATAAATAAAAATAAGATTAAACCGTTTATTTTGGGCTTAAGGCCCCATTTATTAGTAAGTGATAATTTGGTAAAGCATTCCAGCTGAAAGAAACCCGCGTGAAAGAAACGCACTGGCGATATTTCTGCTTCTAATGAAGCAGCGGGTGGACCCTTTACCAAATTGGCCCGTTTAGTTAGTAGTTGATTATTATTACTTAGTAAACACACCTACCAAAACCGGTTTCACTCCTAGTCAATCAAACCACTCCGAATTTTAAACAACAAAAAAAAAATTATTTATTTAAAAAAAGGAATAATTTATTTATTTACTTATAACAAAAAAAACACACTAAACAACCATTATCGGGCTTAAAACTTATTTATTTATTACTACGACCTAATGACCACGGTTTAAGCTCTGTGAGTTTTTAAGTTGCGCGACTTTTTCCAAAACTTGACTACCTCAACTAAAAATGTGAGAGAAGGGGGGAGGGAGTAATTTAGTTCTGTAAATGTACTTCTCTCTCAATCATTTAATTTAATTTTTCCGTAATCAGCAAAATTTTTGTACAAACACCGCACATTAAAAACAACGTAACTTAAATCTAATTTACATACACTTGTGGGAATTAAACGCAAAGAGCATATCGTCGCAATTTTAATGTCAGCTTAGTTGATCGTCACCACCAACATGGCACCGTAAAAAATTAGCCTCGAACCGGTAGACCACGTTTAATTCGCACTGCGGAAAATATTGAACGTGTAGAGCAAAGTGTTAACGAAACACCAGGAACATCTACCAGAAGGCGGTCTGCTCATCTAGGAATGTCTCGTACGTCACTATGGCGCATTTTAAAAAACTATTTACTGTTATCTCCATATAAGGCGCAATTGGTGCGAGAATTAAACACAAGAGATCATCGGCAACGTCTAAATTTTTCAGTTAAGTTTCAACAGTTGGCCAGAAATGAAATCAATTTATTGAACATCTGATTATGAGTGATGAAGCTCATTTTCATTTGAATGGTTTTGTTAATTAGCATTCATCAACGCCAATTGCACCCCATTAGGTATACAGTATGGTGTGGCATGACATATGAAAATATCATTGGGTCTTACTTCTTCGAAAATAACGATGGAAGTGCTGTAACCGTAAATGGAGAGCGGTATCGCTTTATGATAGAACATTTTTTATTTCCTGCTGAAAACAGACCTGAGATGGCTTCAGCAGGATGGAGACACTGCCCACACTGCCCGAGACACAAAGGCACTTCTAAGGCAAATTTTTGGAGTGCGAATAATTTCCAGAAATTCGGATCAGCACCCGACTATTTTCTTTGGGGTTATTTGAAGGAACAAGTATATGTGAACAAGCCCGAGACAATCCCTGAACTCAAAGCCAACATTGTTGCAGAAATTCGAACGCTACAGCGACAAATTTTGAAAGATGTAATGGAAAATGCTCTAAAACGAACCCATCGTTGCGAAGCTGAAAACGGGGGTCATTTAAGTGACATTATTTTCGATACTTAATGTAAAAAAATTTCATTTTGTATATTTTATAATCTGAAACAAAAATTTAAAAAATTTATAAACGAAAAAGTTATTAAATGTTTAAACCCCACGGTGACTTTTGGCCCACCCTGTATTGTACAGAGACAGGACTATATTTATTATAACTAACCCAACTAAAAAAAATTTAATCTGGATGAGCCAGATGATATTTAGTTCTATTGGAGGGATTTTATAAAGGAACCAATGTACTTCTCAAAGCAAAATTTTGGTAGCGGAAATCTTATGGTATGTGGTTCTTTCTCTTAGAAGAAGAGACTCGCTATAGCGAGTATACCCGCTTTAACCTTTCCATCAACTAGAATGAACAGCGCGGAGTACATTGACGTTTTTGAAGACCACCTTTTTCCTTTATGTACATTCACCTAGAAGAGAACTGGATTTTCCAGTAAGATAATGCTCCTACAATAAGATTCAAACTACAAAATATTGGTTTGTGGAGCATATTACATACCAATTGGAGATTTGTTCTCCAGACCTCATCCCTCTAGAAAATCTTTGAGGATTATTAGTTAGAAAGGTTTACGAGGGTAACAGACAATTTAAAATGTCTGGAACGAATTATCGCTCGAAATCTTTGACTGGAAGAATGCCTAACAGGATCCTAGGCCGAGAACAAAGAGGCGTCGACGTAATAATATTAATTGTTTTTAATTTTTATTTATTTTATTGAAGTTTGAACATCTAATAAAAAAGTGGTTATGTACATAGTTATGGATCGCACTGTATAAATTTACGTTTCGCTTTATTAATTTTTCATTTTACTTCAAAACATAAAATTTAAAAGACATTTTAAAAATAAGTTTAAAAAAAACTTTGTCGCACCCTAATTTCTATTTATCTAAATTTAAAATTATACCATTTTGTTTCTTCGTTTCTATTTTTTGCAGATAAAAACACAATTGAAAAGTTTGTAACATTTAACAAAAACGTAAAACCAAATGTGACCATCGAACAATTTTTTTTTGTGTTCAAGAAATATATTCCTTTTTCCTTCCCCAATTAACTTGATTCTAAGGTGTATAATTATTTACGACTCCACACCTTTTGTGGATAGAATTCCGTATCGTATCGCATCATAGTGATATTATTATATAAAACCAAACCAAATCAAACTAAATTAAATAAATAAATACGCGCTACAAACTTTTATGTACAGGAGGTAGGTATGTATACGGAAAATCGAAAAACCAACTTGAAAAAGCCATTAATTCACCTATAAATATATAACTTCGTGTATGTCTATGTAATACGAAAGCCAAACAAAATTTTCCGTTGGTTTGTGTTATTCGGGTATTTTTGATAAGAAATAAAAATTAAAAAAAAATAAAAAGAAAACTTTTTATGTTGGATAGAAAATGAAAGTATCCATTTTAAGTATTACATAGAGTACGGATATATAGATATTTTCTTATATATAAGCACACATTACATACCCACTGTAAGGGATGATGAAAATTAAATACGCGCACGCACAAAAACTTTGACCAAATAAATAAAATTATTTTTATATTTCGTTATTATATTTTTTTTAATTTCGAACTTAGTCGATTTTTTATTTATTTTTTTTTTTGTTGTATTCCGTGGGTAAATTTGAAATTTATTTTTTTTGTGTGTATATTCTTAGAAATTGAAATCGAAAAGTATATAATACTACATAGTAGTATGTAGTACTACATAATAATGCCGAAGAGTACACACAAAAAAAAAATTAAACGGAAAATTTGGTTTGGTTGAGTGGATACTATTGACTTTTTTGTTCTAAGTACGAACATTTTCCGTCTTATACATTCCTCCTTCTATAATTGTTTAGTCCATGGTGCGGGGTAATAATTAGACATCGCCCTTTTTCTGATATAAAACACAAAAATTAAATCTTCTTTTAATACTTAATGAAACAATGTTAAAATAAATACGAAATACCCTGATATCGGAAGCAAACGGCAAAAAAATAAAACTTAATTAAAAAAATAAACAAAACAATTTCAAAAACTTACATCTTGACATAATATTTTTCTGCCAAAAAAAAAACGAAAATAATTTAACTTTCAAATTGCAACAATATTTTCTACGGAAGCAAACACAATATTTTTGTAACTAGTCTAGTTTAAATTGTTGTAAATCATAAACAAGAGTTTCTCCTCTTTACACAACAAATTATTTTTTCGTCACTCTCCCCTCCCCCTGTTTTACAACAGACTGCAAAAATAAAAATTAACTGAGTGTAGCATAGAAGAAAATTTTAAAAGGCAAATAAAAAATATGAATATAAGAAGTTGAAATAAGTTTGCATTTGAATTTAGATTTGAAATATTATTTGTTGGGGCACAAATCTGAAATATATTTTTTTTGGAATAGTTATTTGTCTTCCTAGTATGACATTTATTTTGTATTGATATATTTTTGTAATTTTTTTTTTGAAAAGTTTTTCTCATTAAGGCTTGTATTGAAGATGCCATAAAAACTGCAAGACATTGCGATTTGAGGTTATTGATGCATCGAGAAACAAGACTTTAGATGGCAAAGGTTATACAATTTAACCCGTTCTCAACACAACACATAAACCCATCTTTAACACAACATAGCTAATTATGAGTTTAAGATTTTTGAAGCGTTTAGTTACTGCTTAACGACACTTGACCTTTCGAACTGATTTTATCACTGAGTAGTTACTCAACGATGAAATATTATCATTTAAATCAACTAAACCCTCAATAAATCGTGTCGCAGAGATGACCAAACGAACTCAACTGGTAAATAATCCTCAATGACAGATAAATAAACAACTTTGATCGTTGGATTTGTGAAAATATTAGGATAGACCAGAAGAGTCAAGTAATTAGTACATTTTCGCTTAATGCGAGGGCGTAGTGAGAAGTCTGGTAAAATTGCAACAGAGGGCGCAGTGAGAAGTGTGGTAAAGTTGCAACAGAGGGCGTCACAATCGCAAATCCCAGTTGTCATGCGTCAATACCATCTATCACTAGACCAAATTAAAATTTTCGGACAGATCTGCCATTTAGTTCAGTTTTGACAGCCATTGAAAACAGACAACCCATTGTTTTTTTGCAAACATGGAAAAAAGTAAATTTCGTGTGTTAATTAAACATTATTTTTGCGTGAAAAAACCATTACGCAAACCAAAACAAAGCTTGATAAATATTATGGAGACTTTTCACCATCGATTAAAATGATTCACAAGTGCTTTACTGATTTCGTTGTGGTCGTACAAGCACAACTGATGCCGAACGTTCAGGACGACCAAATGAAGTCAACCACACCAAAAATGGTTGGCAAAATCCATGATACGGTATTGCAAGACCGCAGAGTGAAAATGGGCGAGATAGCTGAGATAGTAGGCATCTCGGATGAACATGTGCGCAATATATTACACGAACATGAATATGAAAAGGCTATCCGCGCGTTGGGTGCCGCGTTTGCTTACAATCGACCAAAAACGCACACGTGCGACAATTTCAGAGACAGGTTTGGCGATGTTCAAGCGTAATAAAAAAGAGTTTTGCATCGTTCCATAATTGTGGATGAAACATGGATCCATCATTATATACCGGAGACCAAAGAACAGTCTAAACAGTGTATTTTTACTGGCGAAGAAGACTAAGGCGGTTTTATCGGCCAACAAGGTCATGGCCAGAATTTTTTGTTTTCATCGATTACCTTCAAAAGGAGACAACAGTCAACGGCGAATATTACTGCAACTTATTGGACAGTTTCAACGACGTTTTGAAAGAAAAACGACCGCATTTGTCGAAGAAAAAAGTTCTCTTTCATCAAGATAATGCACGCGTGCACACGTGTGTAGTTGCCATGGCCAAAATCCATGAATTACGCTTCGAATTGCTTCCACATCCACCATATTATCCAGACTTAGCCCCCTGCGACTATTTCCTGTTTCTGAGAGATTCGGCTCTAATGAGAAGATCATCGATGCAACAAACGCCTATTTTGAAGGGTTGGAGAAATCGTATTATTCGGAAGGGATCGAAAAATTGAAAAAACGTTTGACTAAGTGTATCGAGCTAACAGGTACTGACTCAACGTAGTCAGAAAAATAATATTTTTTTTGCCGAAAATATTATTCCTTGTTTCATTTTTACCAGACCTCTCACTACGCCCTCGTATTCTAAAGGATGTTTGTCGTAAACTTTATTAAGTTATGAAGAACCAAAAACTGAAATTTAATTGGTGTTCAACTTCTGATGCAATCCTTTGAAAAATGATTGTTACATTTATACTATTAAAGTTACCCGAAAGATTCCAGCCGAAAGATTAAAAAAACTATAATACGGATGGTGACTTCGCATACCACCCGTTTGGTAACATTTCGCTGTTTCAATGTACTGAAAACTCATTGATTGGTCTGGTCTGGCGCTATAGATAAACGATCTACTCTATTGATGCCACTACGCCCATTTTATAAGTGATATAGTTGTTAATATTTGGTTCAAACTTGGAGAAAGTTTGATGAACAGTTCTTTTTCGCGAACTTTCGCTGTTTCAATATATTAAAAATATTGAAGGGCCTGGCGCTAGAGTTTAAGAAGCTACTCCATCGATGTACTATATACTATGCCCATTTGACAATCGTATGGTTGGTCAACTTCGGCCTAGATCTGTAGAAAGTTTGATGGGCGTGCGGGAGTGTAAATATCTCTTTGTTTCAATATATCCATTCAATGAGTTTTCATTAATATATTGAATATATTCAATATATTCAATATATTAATGAAAACTCATTGAATGGTCTGGAGCTGCAGATAAACGAGCATTGACGTCACTATGGTCATTTAATAGGCAATATATATGATTGCTCAACTTTACTTTAAATATAATAAATTTGAATTGCAATATATTGAAAATTCAATGGTATAGTTGAACGAAAGTTGACAAACATTATAACCTATTAAAAGGCCATAGCGACACCAATGGAGTCGTTCGCTAATCAGTAGTTCCAGGCAACTCAATGAATTTTTAATATATCGGAACTGTGATTTATTGGCAAAAACAGTCCCCGCATATCAATCAGACTTTCTCCACATTTAAACATTGGTTGACCAACAGTACGACCTATCAAATGGCTTTAATGGAGTAGCTCGTTGATCTGGAGTGCCAGATCATTTAAAGGACTTTTTCAATCGGGAATCAGGTATAACTTTTCTTTAAGAATTTGTGACGATGCAATGAAAACTTCTTAACTCCTTAAGTTTTAATAAAATACTAAAATTGAAAATAATATTTTGTAAAATTTTAAATATTTATTAGGTGTGCCAGTTGAGAGAAGAAGAGTTTCGGCTTTTTTTTGTCAAATTCAACGTTATTGAAAATATAATTGTTATAAAGATTAACTATCGAAATATTCGCCATTACTATATATGGTCTTTTGCCATTTAACAGGTAGGTGATAAACGCCTGCGCAATAGAAACTTAATGGTTTCAGCATGCATGAAGCAAACTAGAATAGAGAATACGCAGCATGCTGTAAAACTTTCCCAGCCCAAGGAGAATATGAGTTCCTGGGTTGATTTTTCTGTATGCGAGCGTTGTCATGCATAAATATCACCATCCGCCTTCCTTGGCCCCGTGAATGGTCTTTTTCGTCCAGAGCATCACTTAACTTATTCAATTAGGCCTGGTAATGCTCAGCTGTAACAATTTCACCTGGTTCCACCAGACACACTGTAACACTTTGTTGTCATATTCATTTTTGCAACTGATGTTGATGGCTGGCCTACAACCGCTTTTCATCACCTGTAATGATATTGTGCTAAACATTCTTTCTTTTGTAGCGAGAAAGCAAATTCATGCAGATGTTAACTCTTCGGTTTTTATTTTGTCCCCAACTGTTCTGCAACCTCTTTTTGAGTTTGACACGGATTTTCATCCAGTAAAACATTAAGTTCTTCGTCTTCAAATTGTTTTACTGCATTTGGACGTGAATCATTAAGACTAAAATTGCCTGCTGAATGACTCACAGAATGTTCACTGAAAGTTGAATTAATCAATTTCATAGCTTGGACAGCATTTATTCTTCATTTATAAACAGAATAGATTGCAATGATGTAAATGTTGTTTAACAACATTTATCTCTTAAAATTACTGCACACGGAACGACATCTTGTAAATGGCGGGCCGTTTGGAAGCGTTCAATGCAACCCACTTCAGAACCGAGTTTCTTCTTGCACGCCTAATATTTATGTAATGCAATGACTATAAAAGATATTACAAACTCTTTCTCGACGAAGTTTGGACGCCCTTACTTTACTAATTGTTGGGATTATGTGCATATTTACCAGGACTTATTCTAAGTGGCTCATCAAACTGCATAGCTTACATCTAATGAGAACTTCCATGTCCACAGAGAGGTTCTTCAATTTATGATTTCAGTTTTTGAGAGATATTTGGATGAGCGGATTATTTGTGCAGCGAATCTGAATCTAGGAAATTATTTTGAAATAGTGGTCAATACACCTGTCACTGTGATCTACGAAACATACCTCGCCGAAATATAAAACTAATAAAGTATAGTAGCAGACCAGACCACATAAAACGTAGTGGAGGGGGGGGGGGGGGTGGTAGGTCTTCGATAACCAAACAGCGTATGCAAGCGAGTTTTAATTCCTGGGAGATCGGTTTAAAAGCTCCGTCCGCACAACCAGATTACATTTTTTAACTTCTTAATGTACAAAATTTGGTAGGAAGCGGTTTTCGAGTGCAAGCAATAGATTGAGATGCACCCTGATTTTTAAAAATCGTTAAGGAAGTCATCAGCTGATACTTTCGGGATAGTTGTAAAAGATTTAAGAAACCCTTTGGTAAAGCCCATTTTCCCTTTTAAAACTTTCCCAGTTTGAAGATTTTAAAAAAATTTCTCGAGAATACTTTCCGTATGACAACGACAGCCGATTGAGATGTATTCGAATTTCACAAAAATTTATTCCGGTTTAACGTTTTTTCACCTCGATCGATTTTAATAAAATTGTAACAAGTTTTCTACTGCCAGGAAGCTATTGTGTAAACCCTGATTTTAGGATAATTCGTTCAAAGGATTCTATGGTAGGACCCAGAACTGATTTTAAAAACTTTCGGCTCGAAAGAGTTTAATAAAAATTGGTGAGAAATGAGTCCTTATTTCTGAAAAATTTTGTAAAGGATCGGTCAGTGAAAACCGGCAGTAAAATGAAGTACAGTAATCGGAAGTATAGTTGCAAAAAACCTTGACTTCGAGGTTTTCCAAATTTACCAGTTGCTATATCGCCGATTTACCGGTTGCTATATCTGCTCGGGATAAGCCTTTCTCTAAATAGGAAGATCTAAATGATTTTTGGTTGAAATCGTTCCACCGGAAGTAGCAGCCTCCATAGGAGGTTTTTCGCTTTTTGCAAATATTTTAAAATGTACGTCATTTTTAAGAAAAGCTATTAAACAGTAAAACATTTTAAATTAATTTTGCAATAACATCGGTCCAGCCCATTTTTCCACAATTTAAGCGGAAATAATAATTTTTGACAAAAAACTGTATATAAGCAAAAATTCTACCCCTGATCAGTCTATACGGGGAGGAGGAGGTTTTAGGAGATTTTACATTTTTACATTTCTTGCAAATATTTTAAAGCATATCATTTTGGAAGGAAAACGACCTTGAACTAAATGATTCTAAATTAAATATGCAACGATACTAGGCCAGAAAAGTTTTCAAAATTTTAAGCGGAAATGACGATTTTTGAGGACACCTGACTTTTTTACCGAAAATTAGGTCTCTGTATACAACCCATATCGATGTATTGATCGGAATGAAACTTCATACTTAACTTTTTACCATAAATTCGGAGGCTCCAATGATTTTTGCCGACATCGGTCCACCATAATTTGCAGCTTCCAAAAGAGCTTTTTCGAAGTTTGCCAGTATTTTCAAAAGTTGTACATACGAAAAAATTATTAATAACAAAAAGAATGGGAATTAAATTTCAAGTAAAATTGGTGTAGAACATCTTTTGAATTTTACCGATAAATAAAAATTTATTTCATCAAAATCCATCTCCTCGTCTATACAGAATAAAATTTCACACTAAAATTTTTTCCATTAACATTTGCGAAATGTGGTGGAAATCTGTGTACCGAAAATGGCAGTTTCAATCGAAGCTTATTAAATTTTAACCAATTATTTTTAATCATCGGGGGTTTAATATTATTCCTTTTCTGAAATTTAAACAGGCATAATTTTTTGAGTATAAAGGGCTTAAATTGGGCTTAGTGTTAAGCGGTTGACTGTGATGGCCGGATATTCCACCGATAATCAATTGTCAGTGAGTTCTCCAAGCGATAGGAATGCGCTTTGATGTTCAACAAATTGAACGGTCATCCGCTATGTCTACGTTCTTATTTTTAATAACATTATCTCCAACGATTTTATAATAGTTGGTCAAATAAAACCTCCATCTAGTTCTGACCGGTGTGAAGTTTTAATCAATTATCAAAAGTGTAGCTACACAATTAATCATTTTTCAAAAGTGTATTTACACAATTTAATCAAAAGTGTAGTTATACACAGAAGAAAATGTAGAAGGGTTGAATTTTTGTTATTTAATTAAAAAAATTATTTTTTAGGTACTTTAAATTTAAAACAGATGACAATATGATTCCTTGATTATGGCCTACAATCCACCCCTACACTTTCATATTAAATATGGCAAGTGGAGCGGTTTTCTTAAACGGGTGAGAAATTTCCCGAGGGTCGCGTTAATATGGTGATTAGTAAAATTAGTCCATAAGAATACACACAACCCGAAGGCATTCACAGATCTGAATAGAGATCTCTAAGATTCCTTGATTATGGCCTACAATCCACTCCTACACTTATTTATTAAATATTGCAAGTGCAGTGGTATTCTAAAATCGGTGAGAAATTTCCCGAGGGTCGCGTTAATATGGTGGTTATCAAAATTAATCCATAAGAGTACACACAATCCGAGGGTATTCACAGATCTGAATAGACATCTCTAGAATTACTTGATTATGACCTTTAAACAACCCCTACAGTTTCTTATTGAATATCGCAAGTAGAGCGGTTTTTTAAGATCGGTGAAAGATTCTCAGAGTGTAACGTTAAAACGGTATTTAACAATATTTATCTCTAATAACACACAGCCCAATGGGATTTACATATTAGAATATGCATCTACCTATTAACAACTACATACATAATTTAACTTTACATTATTTATCAAAATATATTTAAATACCTTTAGGTATGGTATATATATTTTTGTTTGTCATCGTTTTTAAATTTAAAGTACCTAAAAATAATTTTTTTAATTAAATAACAAAAATTCAACCCTGCTACATTTTCTTCTGTGTATAACTACACTTTTGATTAAATTGTGTAAATACACTTTTGAAAAATGATTATTTGTGTAGCTACACGTTTGATAATTGATTAAAACTTCACACCGGTCTAGTTCTGTCACATTATGCCTTATAAATCCTTGGAACTACGCTATTTCTCAATCCATTAGAGTGTGGTGTGGTCTACGAAAAGAAACGAAATCTCATATAAGTTCCAAAGATGGGCGATTACGCGTCATCTACTAAATTTTACGTTATTGCGTAAACAACTCGTCGACAACGTAGACAACGCCGACTAGTCGTAGACAACGTCGACAACCAATTTTAATTTTACCAGTAGTGATTGAATGATCAACATATTTTTAATTTCTGTTAACATAGTTCCAAATAACTTATATTGTGTACCTCACACCATTTTTTCGTTAATACTATGTGCCCGACATCGATTTTTTGTCTAAATTTCTAACTATAAAATTATAATATGAAGGTGAGTTCATAACAGTCAAATATCTCTAATAGTTTTAAACCAAAATATTCATAATATTTAACAAATTTTAATTGAATTCCAGACACGATTTGATTTGCGCCATCCTTGAAGGTCTAGTACGAACCTGCCATTAATTTTGCGAGTCGAAAATTAGAGAAACAAATTGGCGTGAGACAAATACGTCTAATCGATAATAAATACTTTGACAATTAATAAAACTCAAATTAATTTAACGAATTAGAATAACATTTCAGTGCATTAGGATTTACGCCATCTATTGATAACTGGTATGAACTAATATCAAGTTAGTTTATAGTGATTTTTTGTCTAAATTTTCGATGGTTATTGATGGTTATTTCATACTAGTCGTTCAGAGATAGTGCTAAGCAAATCACGTCTGAAATTAAAATTTGCTTAATAAAGTAAAGTTTATCAATTTAATTTCCAAATTGTTTCGAATTATTGATAAATCCGAACTAAGTTTGCAAGTTTTGGTTTCTGAACCTTAGAGACACATATCAATAATTTGTAAGAACTGACCATCAATTTAGCTAGTCGTAAATTTAGAAAAAAAAGTCGGCGTCAGGCAATGGCTTTCGTCAGTAATTTAATCGAAACAATTGGTAACAGGCACAAAATATTAGGGGTTTTAATTATGTGTGTCTGACACCTAGGTAACACTTTTTAATGCATAAAGTAGATAACACAGTCCTCTATGTATTACAAAAAAAAAAATTCATTATAAAAGTTAGATGGTTTTCTAGTAATATTCTTGATTAAGTTATGTTATTATACAGAACTATTCAGAACTGTTGAGAACAACGCTTTTTTGTGTTATGCAATTTCATTTAAGACATTTAATTTAAAAAAATAAGATTTAATTTTTAATTAAACAAAATTTGACTTAAGCTATCGCGACGTCGAACAACTGTTTTTAAAAAAACGCGGCTAAAATTGCTGACTAACTAAATTAATGGTTAGTTCATGCTAGTTATTGATAGATGTCTCTAATATTCAGAAACCAAATTATGTCCGCTATTCAATTAATCTTAATTTATTTAGCAAATTTTATCAGACTAAATAATTTTTTTATTAAACATAGCTGCATAATATAAAAAAATGTTCGTTTGAAAACCATAAATAGGAATTCAAAGTGCCATGCCAAAAATGGTAAACAATTATAAACCATATAAATTTTGTTGACCTCTACTGACATTTGACCAAACTAATAAAATATGGAGTTAAATTGAACTATAAATGTTTTGTTCACTGAACTGACATATTTGTTTTAAGCTTAAATTAGCTGATGTATTTCTTCCTTACATATATAGTGAGCCAACTAAATATGAACCAGATACATTAGGGATGAGACCGCATTGGATGATGGAAATGGGTGTTAAATAAAATTTTTTATTTGTGGTGGAATTTTAAGTGTGTTCATCATACTGATGTTTGTCATGAGGATGTTGCCCAGGTTGACCATATTACTCACTATAATGAACGTTTAACGTTGACTGTTGTAAAATTGCGTTATTTTACGCCCAATGAGGATTACTTTAGGTCAACGTATGAGTCGGTACTACAGAATTATAATAACATATTATTTTAGTATAATAACTAATAATTTACGTGTTTCAGTATTAAAATATAAACTTATTTTGCTCCTTGTAACGGGTGTTTTTTTAGGAGGTTTGTTTTTCCGATAGATGTCGTTTTATTTTATGACAGTTGTTTTGACAGCTCAAAGTGGCATTTCTACTCAGTATTGTTTGGCAAATCATTATGAATAGGTTAACTCCAGAACAACGTTTTCAAATCGTGGAAATTTATTTTCAAAATCAGTGTTCAATTAAAAATGTTTATAGAGCACTTCGTGAATTTTATGGTGCACATAATCGTCCGTCAGAGACCACCATAAAGAACGTAATTACCAAATTTCGGTCTACATTCACTCTTTTGGATGCCAAGCCACCGACAAGAATGAGAAGAGTTCGTACAGAAGAAAATATTGCTGTCGTTGAGGCCAGTGTCGAAGAAAACGACAATTTATCGATTCGTCGTCGTGCTCAGCAAATTGGACTTTGTCCATCGACTTTATGGAAAATTTTACGTAAAGATTTGGGTTTGGTGCCATACAAAATTCAATTGGTGCAAGAATTAAAGCCACACGACCATCGTTTGCGCCGTGAATTCAGTGATTGGTCGTTAAATCAATTGAACGAAGATCCATTTTTTTACCGTAAAATTCTCTTCAGTGATGAGGCGCATTTTTGGTTAAATGGATACGTCAACAAACAAAATTGTCGCATTTGGAGCAAAGATAATCCACACGCCGTTCTAGAATTACCAATGCATCCTGATAAATGTACTGTTTGGTGCGGTCTATGGGCTGGTGGGATCATCGGTCCATATTTCTTTAAAAATGAGGAAGGACGACGCGTTACCGTGAATGGAAATCGATACAGAACCATGTTAAATGAGTTTTTGTTGTCAAATCTTGAAGATATGGATATGAATGAAATGTGGTTTCAACAAGATGGTGCCACTTGCCATACAGCACGTGAAACAATCGACTTATTGAAAGAAACTTTCAACGACAACATTATTTCGAGAAATGGTCCGGTGAATTGGCCTCCGCGTTCGTGCGATTTGACGCCACTCGATTACTTTTTGTGGGGATACGTGAAGTCATTGGTTTATGTGGATAAACCTCAATCGATTGACGCTTTGGAAACCAATATTCAACGTGTCATTGCTGACATACGCCCTCAAATGCTTGAAAAAGTGCTGGAAAATTGGACCTCCAGAATGACATTTGTGAAAAATAGTCGTGGTAGCCATATGCCAGAAATTGTGTTTAAATGTTAAATGCCAAAAAATTATCTACCAAATAAAAAAAAATTTTGGTCATTTCATAATTTTATATGTGTTTTATTCAAAAAAAAAATCGGCAACCTCTTAAAAAAACACCCTTTATAATAAGACGAGTACCTCGACAGACAGTAACTTTGTCAAAAATAATGATAAAATTTAGATTTTAACGTCATTTCTTAAGTTGTTGATGTTGTCTACATTGTCGACGTCAGGGACGGAGAAAATCGCTATGTAGTCTACATGGTAGATAACGTGACGACAACTGCGTAGATTGAATTGCGTAATCTACCTCGACCAACCCTGATAAGTTCTGAATGTGACTCTGAAATGTTTCCTATTGGAACCCGAACTAAGCTATTTTACAAGCGATGAAAATGGAACTCGACTTTTACTTATGATAATTATTAACGATACTCTTTACCAATCGACTTTTGATTTTTCAAAAAATTGAGTGTTTGAGATGTTTATGACCAAATCTACATTTTGGTGCTGGTGGAAAAAAAGTTTGTTATAGAATATTTGTATACGTGCCGCATATCTTTGAAATGGTTTTGCACGACGTCACACATATCGTTAATACTTAACACTACCAACGCTGGAGAAAAATATATTTTTTTTTCATGCCGATAGAATAATGTAGCATAACGTTTAAATTATTAGTCGATATAGAATGTTTAAAATGTTTGAGAAGCTTAATATTTGGCTAATGACAGTCACGGAACAATGGAATTGCTTCGCTTCTTATCTCGGATTTATAATCAAACATTACAGTATTTGTAAAAGTAAGCGTCATATTCCACAAAACTCGTTTCAGCTTAATCATACTCCGTATGATTAATTTTTTTTTTTTTTTTTTTTTTTTTTTTTTTGCTCAGGGCAAAAACACCATAAAACATTTCACCAGATTGTCGCGTCCTTAAATATTATTTTCCACTCCGATACACAGTATTCGTATAAATCAATTTAATACCACGATCTTTATGCAATTTAAGAACGAATATAAGAATTATATTTTTCTACTTTTTCCGTAAATATACATAATCCTATTTAACCCTATGCTGAATTATCTCTGGTAGCGGTGAAATATCCTTACAATACTCGTAAGAAGGACACTAACCGCAGAGTAAAATTATGTATAATGTACAGAAAACGACTAACAATAAAAAAATATAAACAGGAAATATTTTTTTACAATTAATTTTTTTTATAGCATCCGTTCGAAGACGAAAATCGCGCACCAAACGAAATATATTCCCAGTTTATCTTCAGGAAAAAAAAAAAATGAAAAATTTTGGCCTAAATTATTAAAATAAAAAAATAATATTTTATTTAGATTATAATCTGTATATGTCCGTTAATTTTACTAAATTATAATATTTTTTTACGTAAATTGATAAAAATAACATTTTTTGTTGTACTGCTAAGACATTACGATTTTCTTCAGTGTGATGTAATTAATCTAATTTATAAAATAATTGATTTGTTTTTTGCGTGTAGGTAGGTAGGTCGTTAAGGTACGTGTACACACGAGGTAGGCCAATGCGATAGTTAATTGATCAATTTTTATTGTGTTTGTGTGTGTGTGTGTGCACTATACAGTGCTATAATTTTGTGTATGTAGTAAGAGATAAAATCATTTTCAAAGCTGACACATTTAATGACTGTCAATTTATTTTGGTGTGATCGTCAATCATGATAAGAAAAGGTTTTATTTCCTATCTTTGTATTTATATTTATACATTTGACATTAATCAGATGATTTTTTTTTTATAAAACTCTCTATATAGCTACACGTTGTGTGAAAAATTTTATGTTTTGAATCAAATGGAAAACGAAAATGTTGGGGAAACGAAAATGTATATACGGAAGAAAATAAATGATTATGTTTTTGATTTATTGAAATTTATGCTGTAACTGAAGTTTGAAAAATGAAAATTTATTTTATGAAAAATTAATGATTTCTCTATTGTAAACGAGAAACTGTGGATATAAATGTAATATTCAGTGTATATAAATAGTATGGTGATGTATAAAGTTCGTGATCTTGAAAATTTGATTAAAAACTTATGTCAATCGTTTTTTTTTTATTTTTGTGATGGGTTTGGGTGTTTTTAGGGTACTCTATAAAAAAATAATATGGTTTTGTAGCACCTTAATCAATCGTATATATTATTATGTAATATAACCAAAGTTTCAATAACACTCATCTGAATATCCTCTAAACACAAAAATAGAATAATTTAATTTTACTTAGAAGTAAACTACTTTAGTCTAACTAATCAAAATTAACGCTTGAATAAACTTAGGAGTTTTATTCTTCTATGTAGGATTCTCCAGAATACCAAAGTGAAAAAAAGCTTCAAGTAATAAAACTTATTTTCATTTTTTATTATTTCTTTCCATTTTCCTATCTTATACCATCGTTTTGTGTGCGAGGTATATGTGTGTGGGTATATTTTCATTTCATTTCATATTTTATTAGGTTTTCTTTATATTTTCCATTCGTTTTGTTTCTTGTCTCAACACAATTCATAACATTTATATTTTCAAAAGAGGTTTTTTTGAGGGAAAATCATTTTCTTTTCAGAATCATCATAATCATGTTCAATTTTTTTTTGTTGCTGCTTCTTTCTATTTATTTTCTTATTCTACTTATTCAATCTTGCAAAGTACATAGAATCCAAGAATAAAAATGAAGATGAAATATATTCCATAATCTGGGCTTTTTTTATATTGTTTTTTGTGCTGGGGAATTTTTTTCTGTTGTGTGTATACTTTGCACGAAGGAATGCTTTCCTGGAGTGTAATATTCTTTTATCTGATTATCTTCAAGATGCGAGAATAAAAAAGGAATGCGTATCTGTGTATATACATCCTCGTAGATATATATTTGAATAAAACAATCATATTTTTTTATATATTGTGTGTTGTTTTAATATTCTTTAAATTAAAGTGTAATGTATTGATTAAAGAAAAGACGGGCGCTAAAGAAATTTTCCAGTATTAAATTTTGTTTTCTTTAATGAAATTTTTTTTGTGACAGTATACAATTTAAATTTACATAAGTTTAAACACAAGACAAAAAATAATCAATACCAAGTTTCGGTATATAAAATTTTTTTTCAGCAACAAATTGCTTTAAATTTATAAAAAATATGCGAGGCGCAAAATACGCGTGAAACATTCTTTTTGCTTACATATTATAAAATTATGCAAGAGGTGGTATTGGTCTCCGGCTATTTTTTCGGTGTAAAATGCGCGCAAGAAACAAATTCTGAAAGGAATGCGAGCAAATTAAATTATAATTGTGAACAGCTTATCAGGGTGCACGATAAAAATTTCCTTTTATTTTGATTGCTCTTAAAAGATTCAAGTTTAGTCACCCATCGGAGAGTCGTTTACCAAGCTGTAGCAAAAATAAAAATAACATTAAAAAATATACATACATTTTTTTTTTTGGAACACAGTTGGTTGAGAAAACAGCAGAGGAACTCGATTTGTTAAATTTTTGTACACAACATGCATTTTCTTAGATATGGTGTTGTTGTAACAAAAAAAAAATTTATATAAAATATTAAAACTAACAATTTTATTCTATAAACAAAACACAAATAAGACTTTGTGCAAAACCCTCAGGAGTGATTTGAAAACATTTCTTGTTCTTGTGTTGTGCACAAAACAAAAATGAAACAAATTGAATTTTTATTTCAGCTTAAGAAAAATATGAGCTTTTTGGTTATTCATTATTAATTTATACGTTATACACCAACAGTCAGCATAGAATTTAATAAGTTAAGAATATCGAAAAATTCGATTGTATTATTAAAATAATTATAATTCTATTGTTATTATAATTATATGCGCTTAATTAAAAAGTTTTTCCTGATCGAATCAGAAATTATTTTCACTCTCCAAACTTCATGAAATAATATTCGACGAACCAATATTTTCAAAAATAATTAAATCTAAAACAGAGTTGGGATATTTCTGAGAAGTGCAACATAATATTCTACGCCAATTTAATTGATATTTTAGTGACAAATTTATTAATGGGTAGTTAGGCACTTTTAATATATACGGTTAATATATTTAACTTATCTAACTTTTAGAGACTAACACCAGTAATTATAGTGAGTTGATTGCTAGCGCTGCGGAAACCAAACGACTTCTTGAGGACTTTAAAAATGAAAAAATAAAAAAATGTGTAAATAATAGAATTGCGGTAATTGATGAGAACGTCCTAAACAACAGTCAGTATATTAGTAGTCTTCAGTCTGAAGTAAATTACTTGAAACAATACTATTTGGAACGAGAACTGCTTGTATCCAGTTTCCCTAATAATGTAAAAGATAAAGATGACAATATTTCAAAATTGGACAGTTGATTGAATGATTGGACTGTAGGACCAAGTACTGGACAAGTGTCTCGGATAACGCCAGGCCTATTCCTTCAGCCTGTTTACACATAACAATAGGAAGGAGAGGAAAGGTTTTTTTGGAACGAACCGACCTGGTTTCAGACACCTAGCGATCGTACGGCACAACACAATTCTAATCTACTTCTAATCTACTAGAGAATGGATAAAGGCTTAATAGGTTAAATGGTTAATGATGGTATTGGTCATCAATAGTTGCGTCTTTAAATCAGCAAACTAAGGAAAAATTTTATTATTTCATACATATCTGGAAATTTCCTGAAGATTTTATTCTAAATTAATATTTTTCGACTTCCTAAACAAAATTAATTGAAAGAATCGGCCCGGTTACATACACCTAGACAAAGTCGTCACTTAGTAGCGCAATGACAATATAATTCTAATCTACACTATTAGCAATGAAAAATATAGAAGAAATATTATTACACAAGCATCTGCAGGTTTTCTGAAATCTAATACTAAATTAATATGTTCCTGATACCTAAATCAAATAAAAATTTATTAATTTAATTCTCTCCTCCTGCAACTCCACAACTTACAATAAAATTTCCAGAAACCATAGTTAATTGATTATTTAGGACAATATACGATATAATAAAATTAAACTTGAATAAAATCAATGTGAATTAATGATTAGTATTAACTAAATTAATTTGGTTCTCTTAAAACAAATAAAAGAAATCGAGTCCAAATATTGTATTATCAAAGCAGGAAAGGCACGCACGGCCTTCCTAACTTCTAAGTCTGTTGATTTGATGGATTTATTTCTAAAAAAAAATATTTATGGAAGTCACTTGTCCTTGTCATCCCTAATCTAATACAAATATGTTTATTTATAAAAATAGAAAAGGACCAAACGAAAACTGGTTCCAAAAACAGCTATTCTGGAATCTGTAAGGTAATGTATTAATAATTAATATTTTTCACAGCTTTAGAATCCCCAATACCTTAACAAGTTAAACCAAAATTAAATAAAACTATTAAAGTACTCAGGAATCTGTAAGATGACAGAATTAACAATAAGTAGCAAGCACATCTGTAGGATCCATGATAACCAATTAACCCAATTAATTGTTCAATGCTTTAATTATAAAATAAATAACTCAGAAAATATTAAAATAAGTCATTAAAAATTAATCTACCATAGTTAACTATATACAGTTTAAGCGATAATTATTTATCCAACCTAGAACAAGCTAAAGAGAAACCTTTACCAATTTACAGTCTTCCGAATAACCTACAAAATAATTTAATTAAAAAGTGCATGATTCCGAAAAATTATCTAAGTACAGCAAATTTGACTACATTGCAAATTTACTCCGTAGCTTCCAAGATATCTGTAGTTCCAAAAATTCAAATATTCGTTGAAATAGCAAAGTTATTAGCAAACCCACTAGCCATTATAATTCCTAACTTGTTTGCTCCCATAAAAAGTTTTATTGTATCCATTTAAAATTTAAATTTCGAACATAAAACTAATCATACTAAAACTAATTAATACTCTAATGCAATGGGAGTATGATGAGGATCGCCATTTGTCCAAATGAATTTCCCTAAATCTAGAGATTATGCAAATAAAATCAATAATTGTAAACTAAAAAAATAGAATTGCTTTCTAAAATAACATTAGTAAATTGTTACGACCACCCGGTGACTACACGTTTTTGATAGGGTAGACTACAATGGTAGATATAGGGGGTTCCATGTCACCGGACAATTTGTGATCGACAAACCATACGTGTATTACAACAACAAAATAAACACATTAGTAAAACTCAGGATTGGCCACAAGCTAATAATCATCATCACCCAAAAAGGAAACACACTATTTCATGTTAATATATTAAATAATTATTCAAAAAAAACATAACTCATATTTGTTAATACCAAAATTAAAACTTGTACATATGCTTAAGAAAACAACAAAAAAAAATCATAGGGAATTTAGTAAGAACGTAAAACACTCGTGTGAAATAGCGACCTGCATAAATGCAATTTATTTTCAAGAAAATTTTTATAAAAAAAAATCAAACGAAAACTTACGATTTACCTGCCTCCAGTAGGTCTGACGAGCGCTCTTCAGTTGGACACAGTAGCTAAAAGTAATGTTTTATTAGTACCGCGCACCGCTTCTTATTTTTTTTTATACCGTTTATCACTATTTCGACTTTCTTACCAAATCACTTATGTGTATAAATTAAATCAGAATTAATAAATTTAACAAAACAAAATGAATTTAGAATTTATAAACGTGCAAGCCAATTACACTTGGCCGCAAAAAAAAACAGAGTTTTCAAATTAACAAGCCGAACTATCTCTGACGTCACGTCAGAGCGCAATTATTCCACACTAAAATTAACACTGTTTGTTTCTAGCGCTCGAGTTCAATTATTGGTGCTGCTAAATCCTTCGTGTGTCAGCATATATACTTCGCGCAGTAAGTTCAATATGAGGCCCCAAAACTCAATTATCCGAAATACCTATATACTAGTACACGTTGTGTTTTTTTAATTACGCCCGACTTGAATATTAAATTCCCTAAACAAAAAAAAAAACGCACTGAAAGAATTGTTCAATAAAGTAAATAGAAGTTTTTTCTCAGAATGCAGTTGCTTATTTACCGGTCGATGTGAAATCATCCGCGTATGGTATCTTGAAGAACGATTGAGTAGTTTGCCACTACCACGGCGCTTACTGGCAGTAATAACTGGGTACTTCCAACAAATATACTGTAAATTATTTAACTAATAAATCACAATTAACCAATAAATAATTGCGAAAGAAATTTACCTTTACGAATTTCACTGACCTTAGTTCTTAGCTTATAGGTTATAGTTTCCAATTAAGCTTTTCTAAATAGAACTACTTTTTCACTTGATACACTTTACAGTCACCACTAGAGAAGTATCTCGATGTGAGGCCTCAAATCAACTAACTACCTGATTTATTATTGCAAAACAAAAATTAGATTTTTAATCTTAAAACAAAAATAATTATTCGGATGTATTTGTGTAAAAATAAGAACATTAACAACGCAAAGAGAGCAAGCCGTATAATGTCGCATCTCATTTAATGCAATATTAATATTTTCTATGCACAATACATCGGATAATTAATAATGTTGGTGATAAGAACAAACGTTGTAGTGTATTCACTCATAACCAGTAATTTGAGAGATATTTTATATAATTTAAATATTAGGGTAGAGCAAAATTCATAACCATTTCCATTTACGCAGGTTTCATTTGTTTCAAACAGAAGCTAACTATTCCATCCGTAACAAAATCTAGAGTAAATACTTCCGAAAAATTATAATTTTAAAGTTAAACCAACAATTCCAAATCGATCACAGCCGCCTACCTATACATGTCCTAAACCAGAGTTTCAAAATTCGGTAAGTTATTATTATCACGTTTAAACTAAGAATAATAAAAAATTTAACAATTTTAATTTTACACTGAAACCTAAAATTCAAATTAATAAACTATTAATGTATATTTCTACAAGAATCTATATATATGAATGAGATAACAATTAAATAACCTGACTCCTTCACTCCAATATCCGTATATTGATGAAGCTTTATTAATCTGACAACACTCCAATCACCATCTAGAATTATCGGAAATGATCAAAACAAAGGCTGGAAGTACATATGCATTCGCATGCATATGTCATAAAAATTTAATAGCTTTCATACAAAATTGCTTTATGAAATCGAATCTAATAAGAAACCACCCGCCGGTATATTCTATGTGAGAAAAATTGTATTTACTATGAATCACTTGAGAAAAACATCTTGCCTATAATAAAAGATGTCGCCGAAGAAACATCGCATGCAACACAAGAGCAAGCACCGATTACTGTTTCCATCCATCAACCATCTTTGGCTCTCGGTCTCGACCGCAGACAAGCAAAATTTGGATAAAATAGATCAGGAGCAGTTCGCTTCATTAACGCAATTTACATTTACCGAACAACTGAGATAAAACGGAAAAACCGCAATTCCCGAACATGTAGACAATTCCCGAATATGTAGACAATCACCTCGTCCAGCGGCCTCAAAATACACGATCAAGAAAGCATCGGTTAGTCAAATCGGAGTTTCGAAGTTTTATTAAAAAAGTTTGGGCCAATAAAGGGTGCTTCTGGATAAAGCAGTTGTTTCCTGAAACAAAATCACCGAGAACCAACCCAAAAAATTCGTTACCAACGAAATTCCTACAACCCGAAGTAATTCTTTCCGGATTAATTATTTCAAAATTGGACGGTATATATAAATTTGGCATCGAAAATAGAGAGTCCTTCTATTTGAAAACCTTCGCCGTCAAGCAAAGTGGCCGTACCGGCAGTGGAAATTTCAAACAGTTAATCATAAAATTTAAACGTGTTGAAGCTAAAAAGACCACTATGGATCAAGTGAAAACTAATGGCCCGCTTAAATTAAAAAATATTTACCGTTGCCTAACGGAGAATTTACAATTAATTTACGAGATAAACTCACTCTTATGAACCAACAAATTATGAAACAACTCTTGGACTTAAAAAAGTGAAAAATCATTAAATACCAATGAAGATGATCAACCGAAAGATGTTTGGACACCACTTGATGCAGACAAAATAAAATAAATCTGTTTTCAGAATAGGATCGCATCTGTTCAGTAAACTGGTTATTAATTGACTTGTAACAGTTCATATTTTGTTATTTTCTTATCTCTTATTATAATTATTTTTCTTTTGATTGATTGATTGATTGATTGATTTTGAATGTACGACCAAGTTCTAAGGCTTGAGTTCCCGGATGACGCCGGGTCCACCGTACACCCTTTTTTACACATAACAAAACCGAAGGATTGGATAGGTTAGTTAAGTGGGACAGAATCGGCCCGGTTACAGACACCTAGGTATAGCCGATAGTTAGTAACACAAAGACAACACAATTCTAATCTACTAGATGAAGGATAAAGGCTTAATAGGTTAATGGATGACGATGGTATTGGTCTTCAACAATTGTTTCTTTAAAACGGCAACCTAAGAAAAAATATTATTATTTCACATGCATCTGGAATTTTCCGGAAATTTAATTCTATTAATACTTTTCGGCTTCCTAACCAAAATTGGTTGACTCGACCCGTAACAGACACCTATGTAAAGTCGTTAGTAATAAAATGACAACACAATTCTAAACTATACAATCAGCAATTACAATGAAGCATTAATTCACAAGCATCTGTAAATTTCCTGAAATTTAATTCTAAATTCATATTTTTCGGCTTCCTAAATAATTGAAACATTTATTAATTTAATCATTCTGCAACTCCGCAACTTACAGTAGAATTTCCTGAAACCAAAGTTATTTGAACTATATTCAACTCTAAAATTCATTAGTATTTAACCGTTGAATTGGGCGAACACGAAATAGCAAAAAAAAAATCCAGATTAACTAGATTAACTACCGGATTGCATTCAAATATCCCTTAAAATATCCATCCATTAAAATATCCTAAATAATTTAGAATTCGCAAAAATTTCATATGTTTACTACCAAATTTTTATAAATCTGATGAATTTTTCCCGACGCCCATCCTTTTTCACAAGGAAACAAATACTTTTATCACTACTTTTGCACTAGTTCTGGAACTTCTTCTACGTTTGCTGGGGATATATCACATACAATTAATCTCAGACATGACACATGCGACTCGTCTATGACTTGTCACCTCGTATTAGACTTGTCACAAACGATTCATCTCAGACTGGTAACAAACGTAAATTAGTAACTAGTGTGTCGTCAATAGCTTTCCTGCTGGAAGGTAATATTTAAGTAAAGGCAACTAGATAAAATTTGAAAAAATTATTCTAAAATAAATGATAAATAAGTTTATTTTATAATTTTTATAATTAAATATAAATCGTACCAGTATCTTAAAAGAGGGATAATATGTACTCGTATATTAAATATATTTGAATGAGATTTCCTGAGAACCGAATAATTTAAATATAATAGCTCGGCAGTGTACATGTAGATTAATATTTAGGGTTGATTTGAAATTGGGAATTAATAATTATAATTCTTGTATAAAACAGTCAAGATTGGCAACGTTGCATTTTATGACAAACATCCAGTCGTTGGTGTATTGAAGTAAATTTATAATAATTAGTTAGTTATAATGTTAGTTAGTTAATTAGTTATAATTATAATTATTTTTCTTTTGTAATTTTATTTTTTTAATCACTTTCACTTAATAATACAATAGTTCAACGAACTTCAAAGCAAATAAACATTGTTTAAATTTCTCGCAGTATGGCCTAAGGGACACAAGTAATGCATTAAGTCTAAATATATTTTATGTAAATATAAATCGACTTCAAAATAAGACAACTGAGCTTGAAATATTATTATCATGAAAATCCATGGTATTGTGTTAACTGAGACCTTTTTATTGAAATCAGAAATAAACTTCATTAAACTTAACAATTACTTTGGTTATCATAATACGCGTGAACAACGGATTAGTGAAGGTGTCTCAATATTTGCTCATTGGGATCTCGATTTTTTGTTAGTGGATTCTAAAACTTGTGATGAGAGTATTGAAATTTATTATAAAACATTAAATCTATCCATAATTGCTATCTAGAAACCACCACATACTTCATTAACACGTTCACGACCGAAGTGCTTATGCTAGGGATAGCCACAAACCACATAATAAATTTGCACGAAATCAGCTAATTGAAGCCTAATGGTAGAATAAATGTTTTATTTATGTGTTTTGTGGGGTTTGTGATGCTATTAATAGTATGACGCATATACGAGTCGCCGGTGTATGGAACAAAATTTCGTTGTATAAACCACAGGACGCACATATGCGTCGTTATAAAATAAAGTTGAACGCGTTGTTTTTGTAATTATTTTATTCTTACAGATAATATTTTTCAATATAAACTAAAAATCAAATAACAGTTCCTTCACAAAAAATACAAAAAATATAAAAAAATAAAAAAACACCGGCTAATTAAATAATTGCAAAATGAAACAAACATAAAATTAAAAATAATGCAAATTATTGAATTGTGTTGTTGAATTGTGCCACAATTTAAAACATGGATCTACACCTAATCCAATAGGCTGACACATGCTATCTACACATGTATCACAAATAAAATATGAGTATCAGTCCTTTTTTTTTGTTTTGTACATTGTCGGCACTTTTTCCGCTTATCAGCACGGATTGCAAAGTGTTGTAAATATGTTTCGTGTGTAGTTTTTTTCGATTGTGAGCTAGAAGGATTCGGTGTTGTTGATGGACACGATACATCAGAAAGAGCTTGTGTATTCAATAAAGATATTGCAAGCATTTCACGAAAACTTAAATATGATGTTTAACTTCCTTTATGTTTGTTCAATAACCAATTGCTGTTCCATACTGAAATATCAAGTGTATGGAAAAAAACTTTTATGTACCATCGCAAACTCCTTCTCGGTGTGGGGTGATAAGATGTCATCTGGTCGTTGCGGTCTACACCTGACATGTGTTTAATGTAATCTGCAACCATTACGGGTTTTTGTGATGTAATTCCCCTTTTATTTATATATTCCGTCATTTCAGCTTTATGCAAAGAAGATATCATCAAGACATACCGTTTATCTTCTAGCGGATTTTGTTTTCGGCTGACTCTCAAAGTTGCACATAAATGTGTACGTGGCTCAAAGAGATGTTCTGCCAAAATAACACTACTGTAATAGTTATCCATGTACAGTATGTGACCTTTTCGAACGTAATTTTTCATTAGATCTTTAACAACACTGAATTCATGACCTTCGACTCGAGGTTCCACGGTATTCTGACCACTATAAATCAACATATTAAGGAGAAATCCATCGTGCGTACCCATATTTATGCCTTTTATTGGGAATGTACTGCCGAAAAAATAGCCGTCCACGCCACAGCATCATTGCTTCATCCAGTGCTAGGTGTTGTGCAGGATAGTACACTTTTTTATGTTGACAAGTGTATGATCGGAAACGTTCGATATTTTCTGAAGTCTATGGCTTATGTCATTTGTCTCGCTATTATAAAAACACAAACACCGCAGAATATTTTCAAACCGATTTCTGCTCATAATTTTTCCAAAAACTGGATGATGATACTTTTCGTTTTTGCTCCATTAGTGTCGTAAATATGGCATACGCACATTTCCCATTATAATACACAATCCAAGAAATCGCTTGAATTCTGGAATACATAAAGCTTTCCATTTCAATAAATTTGATTTGGGCTTTAATTTTCCAGATTGTAAATTGGTTGCAGCCCGTAGGTTGACCCATTCTGTTATTTTTAAAAGCAAACTTTCATAAAAAAAAAGAGACATTTTTTCCTGGTGACACATTTCTCTCTAATTGTTCTTTAGTTCCTTCCAAACCGATAAATTCGAATATCTTTGGTTCAATTTCTAAATCAATACAATTTTCATCATTTTCAGAGTCATCGGTATTTATTGGTTCTACATTATCATCTTCAATTAATTCTGAGCCTCCTCCCTCAATTGATATTGATTCACCACTAGTACTGATTTGAACAAAAATATTATCATATACTACCTGTGTCAGAAAATGGTTCAGATGTACTGCTTTCACCGCTTTCATTTATTTCAGAATCAGTTATTTTGTTTGCAGCCATAACTAGGGAAAATAAACTAAATTTTATGTTTGATAATAATTTTGATAAATAATAAAAACACATTTCTCACCTCTACCGTAAATAATACCATTCAAAATTTCACTTTCAATCACGTTTTTAGTTACAACTAAGCTCTATAAATTCAATTTTTAAATTTAAATAAAAAATGAAGTTTTTTCTTTATGTCAGCTATTCGTCAACTATTTCTATATTCTAATTTTGGTTAGCAAATTTTCCTTTATATATTGGTAAATTTCGTTGTACGGCATGCTATCGTTCAAAAATTGTGGGTTGTTCCTGTGTTGATATATTTTATACTCCTCTATTCTAGTCGTTTTTTCGCCTTTTTTCATTTCTAAATTGCTGTCATGTCCTGTGTACCTGTGCTCAGTAGTGCTGTTGGTGATTCAGATGTTCTGTGTATTTCGATCGTGTTATGGTTTTCCCACATCTTTTACGTGTTCTTTAAAGCGTGTAATAAAACTCCGACCTATTTGTCCGATGCAGAAAGTTGAATTTTCGGTACTTCCCCTTAAAATTCAAGAGAATCTGTAAGCCAATATAGAAGCTATAATCTATTGCTTACATACAACAGTACGACGACGCATATATGCATACCTGGTTTATGGAGAAAACCATAGGACGCATATATGCGTCCTGTGGTCGTGAACGTGTTAAATTGCTTCTTGTCATTTCTCGATAATCTGTTGTCCTTAAGTAAAACTACAAATAAAACCCAAATCATTATCGGTGAGTTTAATACTAACTGATTAGTTCATTGTGCAACTATAAATCCACCCTGCTGTTAAATAATAAAAACGATTTATTTGCTGCTAGGATTAATTCGACATTCAAAACGATTATAGATCATATTTTATCGAACGTTAGTGAAACTTTTCATACGGGGATACTAGTCGTTAATTACGAGAGTGTCCTAAAGTCAATCTTAGATAAGTATTCGCGAAAACCTAACTGTGACTTGTTATTATTGTATTCTTCTATTACAGATGAGATTAAAAAATAACGGATGGGCAAGAAAATTTAGACAAATTTAAGCTGTATAAATTCAATATTTCAAATTTAGGAAACTGTATTTCAATTCATTTTAAAAAGTTGATTACATTTTCACGTTAATGTAAAAATTGATTTACGTTGGTTAGTTTAGCCTTTCGTACATATAAAGGGACTCTCTCCATTGCCGATTTAAATATCGATGTATCGAGTTCTCTGAGAGTCGCTTTAATTTTAGTGATAAGGCAATTTATGTTTTTTGGTTAATATCCTTTGCTATACACTTTCCGCTTAAGATTTGCCCAAAAATCCTCTATCCTCTCGCCGCATTTCATTTGTGCTTGCTTTGGAGTAATGGGCCGATGCTAAATACGGCCAAAACAGCGTCTGTTGGTTTGCATGGTGGTTTCTTATACATTTTTTAACTTTTAATAAACATTCGGCATTGTGCCTTTCACTGTTAATGGCTAATCCAGCTTTAAAAAATGCAGGTTCCGACATCCCGTTTTGACTTATGGCCAACCACACTAAAACTTTGTCTGGAAACTTCTCTTTGGGTATGAACTTCACCTTCTCGTCGATATTACATGTGCCATTGTCAAAGTAGGCTTTGGGTTGCCATTCGTTGCCATTTAAAGTAAAATAGGTCTCGTCATCTTAAATCACAATCACATTATCTTTTGCTCGTAACGAATTTTGTACAAGTTTTTTTAAACGTTGTTTCTGGACCTTTATTTGTTTTTCGGACACTTTAGGAACAATTTTTCTTTTCCTTAGCGTGATCTTCATTTCGTTAAAGCATTTTTCAACGGTATTTTTGTGGCACTGGAATTTAATTCCTAAAGAACGATATGATTTTGTCACTTGGCCTACTGTAATTTGCTTTAATGCCCTTCGTGCGTTGTTTAATGATAATGATGACTTCGGACCGCTTCCCTTTGAACCCCCGCTTTTCTTTGAACTGCATTTTTATTCTTAAATATTCTAATTAAATTATATATTGTGGATCTTTTATAATTTAATTTTAAGAAGTATTTTACAACATCAGAAGTTGCTACCTCTGGATTTTTTTCTAAAAAATTACACACGACTTTTCGCCACTCAAATTCGTTTTGAGACATATTTTCGTGGCTAATGTTTCGAATCGACTAATTTTTTCACAGCTTGTTATATACAAAATATAAAACAAAATAAAATTTTTGGGAATCCCCTAAATAAATAAAATGTGTTTTGTTTTTACTATCGCATTTTGTCCAAATTTTCTTGTCCATACGTTATACTCAAAATGCTATTACCAAAATAAAAACGTCAGCATATAAAAAGCCATGGCTCACTCCAGAACCAACGAAACTTGCGTCACTTCGTGATAAACACTATAAACTACAAAAGAAATATCCGTGAAATTTAGATTTTGTTACGAATTTCAAAAGTTTAAATGCTCAACTGAAAAAACTGATTAGGAATAGGAAAAAAAACTATTACACCACCAAATTCGAAAATAACATAACTAAATCTAAACAAATGTAAATTTTGGTCAATGAAACATTGACAAGTGCCCGTCTGTACGAAAACGAAACTATCAAAATTCTGATATCAGTCTGAAAATAAATGATATACTTATTTCGGGCCAGTTTCGAGTTGCTAGTGCGCTAAATGAATTCTTTGCGAATATAGGACTACAAATGTCGAGCTCACTAATGCCACATTATTATATTCCCATTCCACGGGTGATTAAAAGAAGTCTAACAACCGTCCCTCTTGTTACTACATAATGATGAAACCGCTATCTTAGTGAACAAATTAAATTCAAGATGCTCGCCTGGATATGACTGTATTTCTACACTGCTAATAAAAAAATTGGGCCACATAGTTATTCCTTTTTGTACCAAGTATATTAACAAATGCCTCGAAGAAGGGAATTTCCAGAATTTCTAAAAATTGCTCATGTCACGCCTATCTTCAAAACTGGTGATTCCTGGTTCCTTAACAATTACCGTCCAATTTCTATCTCATCGGTATTTTCTAAGATTTTTGGACGAATAATCCAGGGCATTTAAACTTTAACAACGTAGTTAACATCAATCAGTATGGTTTCACTACAAACCCCAGCATAGCTGCTGCTGCCCTTAATCTCGTCGAACTAGTAGATAAATATCTGGAAGGTAAAAATGCTAGGTCATGCTTGTCTCTAAACTAAAAGAAAGCGTTTGATTGCGTAAATCATGATTTTTTGCAGGATCAGCATCAGGTGCCATCAGGTGTTTCATAAAATCTTGGTCTATTTGTAGTATTGAAAACGCGAAGAGTCCCGCCATTGGCGTTGGTCTAAAAAAATTATAAAAGTTATTAAAATTGTTAAAATCATCAAAATCTGACATTTCAGTATCTAAATAACTGCTTCTATCAGAGTCAGAATGACTATGTTCATAATTCACTGTCTGAACCAGAAAAATCGGCATCGTATTCAAGTAAATCTGGATATTTTCATTTCTATTAATTCGGCCACATTTTGAATTATGCTAACATTTTCGCCAAACGGTGAATATGAATAAGTTTTTATAATTAATTCAGTTCCGCCATTTATCTGAGCAGCACCCAAATCACCGCTAATGTTCATTTTATTTCTTCAAAATACACAAATCATAACTAACAGCACAAATTTTTACAGAAATTTTCCCTCTCGACTCAAATAAATTTGTTTGCACTCAAATATATATATGACAAAACTTAAATTTGGTGAATCCCCGAAATACATAAATGATTTACATAACGATACCTTTTACAGGACGAGTGCATACCATTATGATTTACCGGTAAATAAATGGCCTGCGAAAAATTATCATATTATTATCTACAGGCCAAACGATTACGGATGCTAAAATTTAATAACAAATTAATTATCACGAACTTCATGAGAATTTGAGAACAATGCATAATGGGCTGGTGTTAAAGTGGCTTGGTGAAAGAAAAAATGCATGATGTAGGGGTTAATATCGGGAATATGCTTTAGTTGCCAAAAGCAGACGTAATCTCTTTTCCAAATGGTCTCGTAATTTACTTCTTGTAATCTTATCAAAAGAAATCCATGTTGTCACATACGATCTAGTAGCCATGCTGTTTTCATGTAGTGTAATTTTTGGTTCGATAAAATAAATTCAAAATTCTCTTTTAAAAGTTTCCTAGATTGTCAATGAAAATATTTGCTGTATTTTTTTTCTAATTACATTTAATAATTAATTTGCAAACATTACTAACTAAATAATTTATGAAATAAATTTGTGAATTTTAAATAATATTTTTCGCAAGGACATTAAAAATAACTGATAAAGTTTCCTTTACGATAACCTTGTTAAAACATTTAAACGTTGCTTATTTTGTTACTAAATTCATTAAATGTTGTGAAATAAATTTATGTCATCTAAATCCATCAAATTCGTATAAAAAAAAATTTTTTGTTTCATGTAATTTTTTACATGAATTTAGCAAAATTATAATAATTCGCTAAGTCATTGTGTTTTTATTTTATATATACGAGTAAGTGAAGTATTTGCAATAAATTTGCAGTTTGGTTACACTGCAGTCTGAAGAGATGATCGAATTTTTTAATTAAATTATTAAAAAATCTCATTGGTTTGAAACCAAAGTGCCAAAGCTGAACCTCTTGTTAATGTATAAAATAAAAAATATATTTAATTAAAACAACAACGTTCAATGAATTAGTTTTATAATTTCATTCCGAATTATAAAAAAATTAATTTTCATAATTATGCGTAAGTAATTTAGCAAAGTATTTATTTAATTAGAAACATTTTGGCAACAAATCAAACGAATATATTTAATTAAATGTTTTTGTTGAAAAGTTTATTTTATGGTTTGGATAGAATTGTATAATTGAATTTCATTGAATCGACTAATAACATTAAATGGTGAAAATCAATGCTCGATTTAAAAAAATTGATTAATTTTTATATGAAAACACTCTTGTTTTCCTCCAGTGTCGAATTTGAACTGATATCTTGAAACGCAGTAATGGTGCATATTCATATACAGTCGAACGACTTCAGCATTCGATGATGTTACTGTTTAATGATTTGATTGAGAGTAAAAACGAATTTTCAACCATTACTAACGAAATTCTACTTGTTGTATTGCCGCTTACGTGTACAGTTGGATGAGTAACTGCATTTTTGCTATCTTAATTCGACCTGAACGTCTTTGATTTATTTGGTTGTAGATCTACTTCTTAAAGTAACGAGCGTCTAAGTCTATTTCGGGATTGTCTGCGTACGTTAAAATTTATTCCAAATATTCTGAATTGTTTTCAGATATTTTATTCGCAATTTGTAACTTTTTGCTCTCCTAAGTATTTTTTTTAAACCACAAATATTACTGTTTGGCCCTTAAATAATTTATACATGGGCCACTATCGTATTCTTAAACTCGTATAAACATTTTAATTTTTATGACGACGTCATCATATTGACGTCCGCGATCATACGAGCAATTTAATAATTATTTTCATATATTTTTGTTGTTTTTGATTTGCTGCGTTTTATCTATGGAATGGTAATGACATCAGTTACAAAATCAATTGAGCCACTCAAAGATGTTGGAAACCGGCCAAATAAACCGCTATCACTCTATAAACTTTAATGACCTAAGGTTTGGCCATTTTTTTCAAAAATCATAATAATTTCGAAAAATAAATAATAGTTTTGATAAAAATCACTAAAAACCTCTACCTGCCTCCGGTAATTTAAACTTCGTGTACAGTTTTTATGATCAAAAATAATCAAGACATTATAAAATAAACTAACTTGAGCCAATAAACTATTTAATGCAATTTAAATTAGAAATAGTAATTTTGTCGCAGGTGAATATTATTTTCGAGATTTTTGGAAAATAAATATTAATGGTTTAAGTGCGGTAAATGCACTGATTAGAAAGAGTCGAGGTTGGAAAAAGGAGAAGAGATACCGGCGCTTCTGACGCGGTTAGCGCAAATAGCCTATTATACTTAAGGGAATCTTCGAACTTTTAATTTATGAGTGAATGTTGCTCATCAATAAAATTTTATAACTTAAATTTGTTTTCATACATTGTTTTTACATACCAAAAGCGGAAATTACACTGTTAATGTATGTGTTCAAAATTTTAACATCACAGTAATCCGCATATTCTACGATTAGGCAGAAAATATTGCACCGCATTCAATGTGATCATCGTTACTATCGTGTGGTAATTTTTTGGAATACTTTTCTGTTTACTGGCCAGTATCATTTTTGTAATTATTGGTCGGAGTAAATATAATATCAATGGTTATAGTGATTTTTCGGTAATTTTAAACTAACGCGAGTTCTTGACCATGAGGTTGATTTGGTTGTAAAATGTTTACCCTTGTAAACCGGTAATTCATGTAATTTTTATCCGAAGCATTAATCATGATACTGTAATAGTTCTTGTCACGTAATTTGTAGTATCATAGTACACAGGTAGGTTTGCGCTAGTGTGGAGTAAGATCGACCGAAAAACTACTACAAGGATATGAAAAAGAGATAAATTGTTACAAATTTCATAGAATTTCCCAGAATAGAAGGTCTAGTGGGGATTGCACTAGAAATTAATTAGTGTAATTCTTGTCGAAATTGGCATCATTAAGCATGAAGACCAAATATTAATGCCGTTATATGCATCGATAATAGATCCGCCTTTTTGCCACCCCAGCTAAAGGTTTTGACAAAAATGGTGATTGAATTCGTTGGGTCAGGATTGGTCACTAGTTTGGTCCCTAACGGAAAAAAGGTAAATAAATAATGAAAAATTCCAAAAAAATCCCCAGTAAGCACCTCATTGCAAGAAAATCATACCATTTTTATCTAATTTCGTTAGGTAATCGTTAGGTCAGGATTGGTTAACACATTTTGGCGTTTGGTCACCAATGGGTTATTTTTTATTACGAAAAAGCAAAAGCAAAATTGTATTAATTCAATAAAATCAAGTTCGTCGCTTATTTCGGAATTTCATTTTATAAAATTAATAACAAATCCAATTGGATTACACGATTTAGATATAAATATAGCGTGGAAAATATAAGGTAATAACCAATTCAATTTTTTGGTTGTTCATAACTAGACAACAGTTAAATGCAAAACGTTATTTAGATTAACATAATCCTAGGATTATCACAAATCCAACGATCGGAATGATTTGGTCGTTGAGGATTGGTCACTAGTTGTTTTGGTTTGGTTATCCCTGCGTAATGAGTCATTGCAAAAATTCGTTAAATCCTCTTCTTTCCGCACAATTCAACGTGCTCGGGTCTGGAAAGTTGACCAATACTAATAACTTTATAGATCCAATGATCAGGATCGTTTGGTCAATTTTCAATGAGGATAGGTCTCCACTTGAGTTCGTTTGGTCGTCCCAACATAATATTAATTGTTAATTATAATTTTACAAATATTATAATTGCGACAATTCTTTAAAACTGGTCATTTAGGGGCTAATATTTTGCTAAATTCGACGGTCGGAATCGTTTGGTCGACTTAATTGGGTTTAAATGGTTAATAATATTTATATTTGGTTAACAATATTTATACGAGCAATACATAGGATTTGCCAACTTTCCCGACCCGAACAATCCGAAGGAATTTTCGCAATAAATCGGTTCGTAGGGATGACCAAACGAAGACAACTAGTGACCAATCCTAAACGACAGTCGACCAAACGATTCCGATCGTTGGATTTATAAAATTATTAGAGCATCGGTAATTTTTTCAGACCCGAACACTTCGAATTGTCGGATTTATTAAATTCTTTGTATTGGTCCAGACCCGAACACTTCGAATCGCGCGGAAATGATGAGTTTTTCATAAATTTTCGCGCAATAAACCGTTACGTAGGGATGACCAAACGAAAACAACTAGTGATCAATCATTAATGACAATTGACGTAACGAGTCTTATAGTTGGATTTATAAAATTATTAGTATTGGTCTAGATCCGAACACTTGGAATTGAGTGGAAATGATGTTTTTATTTTAATAGATCATTAAGTACAGAGACCCGTCTGGTTTATAACGAGCAAAGTAAAGATGACCAAACAAAAGTATTAATGACAATTGACCATATGATTCCGATCGTTGGATTTATAAAATTTAATTTACTGAAAGATCCAAACACTTATTGACCTTAACTTCATCTAAACCCACTGCGAATATTTTTTAAATCTTAGTTGGCTGCCTTAGTTTAAATTTTTATTTATTTATTTGTCACGTCAACATTTCAAGTGATAGAAATTATCGTTGCAGTTACATGAAGCGATTGCAGTTACATGGAAATTGATTTAAAAAACAGCCACAACGAGTTTTGTAAACAATTATTTTGTAAGTTTCGATTTAACAATCTAGTAACCAAGAAGATGAGTAGTCACATCGTTTGAAGTGGGAACTAAGGGAATAGGGGTGATTCTTACCATTATTCTCCTTATTAAATGTTTTCTTAAAATTGATAAATCATTTTAAACTTGGCACAAATTTATTATATTAAATCGCGTTGATATTCTGTGTGTAATCTTTGTATATCATAGAACACGAAAAGTGTAAACCTATTTCGTTAGCAGCGAATTGGTAAAATTGTGTAGATCAATTTCTAAATCCAGTGACGGATTACGGATTAATTAAACGTTATTAGTGAATTTTTCTATTAATGCCGGTTCACTGATTTAAACATTTGCTATTCTTATTGTATTTTGGAATTGTACGAGTGAACTAATCTGTCAAGCGTAAAGTGTAAGATTTAATAGGTTTTAGAATTAATTTAATAATCAAGTAGATGTAATAATTAATTCGCGCTTTGTCTAATCCCAGATCTGCAGACATGTCGGTATTAATAACGCAAAGTCTTTAAGTTATACACCAGCTGCTATATATTGTATACTGCACACGTAGTTTTATTCAATTATTTACATTTACACAATTAAATACTGTACGAGTAATTTAACACATTTTAGTAATTTTATTTTGTTTTTTTTCTATTTCTAGGTAAGTCAACCACAATTTTTCGATATTGATGTAATCGTGAGTAAAAGCTATAAAAATTAAGCTTTTTATTTAATTCAAAAAAACACGAAATAAATAGTCTGGCTTTATGATTACATAATTACCCCAAAAAAATTACGGAGTGTTCACAATCAACGTATTGAATGTGCGAGTGTAATTAAAAAATTGTTTGCACAAATGATATAATTGTTTGTTAAATTATATTCTATAACTTAGGGTTTTACATACGCTTTCAGAATTATTATTCTAAATTAAAATCTCATTACAGTGTGTGTAATTGTATGTGTGTTGTATGTGTGTATGTGTTATATGTGTGCAATCATAAATTAAAAAATATTATTTTAACTTTTTATATTCATTTTTTATCAAAATTTTGTTGACTTTTCCATTTAATTAAAAACAATAAAATGAAAATTTTCTTTCCACCCTAGCTTACACATATTAAATTTATATATAAAATGCATTCATTATTTAATTTTGAAGTACAATAAAAAAAATTTCATTTAGTGTTAAGGTAAAAAACTATAAAATGATTTTTGTAAGTCACAAGTGTATAATTTTCCCATTTATATGCTACTAATCTATTATGAATTGTCACAACAACAATATTTTCGTACATCTAAAGCTCTCTTACACCCATCTAGAAGGAAATATTACAGTACCTATAATTTACATAATAAATAGTTGTACGTAGATTTGATACGAGTTATAAATTTTATTATTACGATTTTCATTTAACAAGTCTTCGAGAACTATCTAAGTATAAACAAAATGGAGAATGTTTAAAATAAAATTTAACATTTGAAATAAACGTGCTATTTTAAAAACGAGCTTTGTTACGTAGATATGCCATTTTTAATAAGTGATAACGTATAAAAGAAAAGCTCAAGGAAAATGTTATCTCTTGTGGATAAGAATGTGTGTCCGTGTGCATGTGTGATACTTTTGACCTGTTTCCATTTTTTACTCTACTTTTCAACTCATTTTGCCAGAGAATATGTTCGTTCGTAATGCATATATGTACATACATAGATCCATAAGGGATGATAAAGGAATAAATTCTGTGACATTGAGTATGATAGAGGATAGAAAAGTTTTAGCTCTGCTAGAGTATGGATTATATTATCATATAAGGTCTTTTTTTATTAGTTTTCAGCCCATTTGTTGAAAGTTTATTTTATTATTGTTAAAAATAAAGAAAAGATAATAATAATAATAATAATAATAACAATGAACCGAATAAGAAGAAACACCATGTAAAGGAAAAACTGAAATTGACTAGTTGGTAAAAAAAATAATATGTTTTGATAGTCTTCACCTTCTAGCATAATATTGATGATTTTTAATGTGGTGTATTATACCAAGCAACGTATTTCTTCAATATGGTGCCGCCTAATTTCGAATAATTTTGATCAGATAATTGGAAGGAAATATAAAAATAATAATGTTAAAGATAACAATGTAGGCAATAAGGGCATATCCATATAGCTAAACCATATATAGGAACAAAAAAGGGTGAAATCGATTTATATTTTTGTAACTTCGGGTATGTGAACACAAAATAATATTCCTACACATATTATAAGGAATCGTAAATATTATAGAATATATTGATTGAATTTAGATTTAATAAAATAACTAATAAGGTGATTTCATTATGAAAGTTAGACCCAGGAACTGGGTCACATTTAATTTGGGAATTATTAATCTATTTACGTTATGGTTTTAAGTGAACTGTAGCGCATGATGTGACCTTAATACCATCTTACTCGTATCATGTGCTACGGGAATAGTAGTGTTAACAACAGTACTGAAAAATTTTACCTTTCTAATTTCCATAAAGCCTATTTCGATCTGCTTAACGAGCTGCGCTGTCTAACATAGCTACCTCGAGTTTTTATTCTGAGGTCTACGGCTATTTTAAATAGGTTGTCTCGTATGTGGCAAACAAAATAGATTTCATCGCCTTGTTATAACAGATAACACGGTACTCAACTTTTTGAGAGCTTTCGATCCAGCTCTTGATTAATCTAATTATTTTAATTTAATTTGATCTAGATCAGTCGTCGAATGACCCTTGCGTCATTACCAACATGGTTCGACTAATTGTTAATTATAAAAACGCATTTCGTCTCGCGTTTTTTTTTCGTTGTGCAAAGACTCGTTGATTATTCACATTCATATGAAACACCCTACAAATCATATATCTTAAATCACTGACAACAATTCGATTCGTTTTTCGTTACTTGCGATCTATACCTTTATTTTAATCTGCGACGATGGAGCGCAGTCTGGCAGCAATGAGCACATAGCAATAGCGATCCGATAAGTAAACGCTAACAGTACCATATTTGACTATAAGTTATATTTTGCAAAAATTAATTATCTTTTTTTTTATTTTACTGTTTGTACAGGGTTTTCCAATAAGAGTGATATGATTTCTAAAAACACAAAAAACACACTAATTGTTAAGGAAATTGAAATGTTTTTTATTTAATGTGAAGTACAATCGATACAACTAAGTTCTGAATAAAACGTCATTCAAATGTCCTCTAAGACTTCTTCTGTAGGAACTTTTTCCACTAAATCAAGTCGTATGTCATGAATAGCACGTTAAATATTGACTTGTAAAGCTTGACGCGAGTTTGGTTTATTGCTAAAGACCAATGACTTCAAATAACTCCACACGAAATAGTCTAATGGTGTTAAATCATAACTTCTTGGAGGCCATTCAATATCACAATTTCTTGAAATAATCGAATCTCCAAACTTTTCTCGCAATAATTCTATTGTTGCACTTGCTGTATGGCCCCGTCTTGTTGGAACCAAATGTTGTCAAGATTAACTTCTTCCAATTTCGGCCATAAAAAGTTGGTTATGATTGATCTATACCGATCTCCATTGACAGTAACGGTGTTACCAGCTTCATTTCGAAAAAAATACGGCCCGATGATTCCACCAGACCCAAAAACTACACCAAACTGTCAATTTAGGTGAATGTAATGGTTTATTTTCTTTGCACCAGAATCTACAGTTTTGTTTATTTACCGCACCATTCAGATGCCTCATCGGAGAAGATGATTTTCTTAAAAAAAATCGTTATCGTTTTCCAGTTGTTTCAAGGCAAAATCAGCAAATTCTGAACGACGTGAATTATTTAGAATGAAATTGTATGATGCAATTATAAACATTACTGAATACAATGAAACAAAAAATGACAGATCATGACATATTACAAATGGCCGAAACGTCACTTAAAAGTCATATCATTCCTATTGGAAAACCCTATATTAAGCGGCCCGACTTCTCTTTTTGCTGCTTAGTCCATCGCTGTATAGAGGTTTCACTCATCTGAAGTTGTACATAGTTTTTTATTCAATTCTTCTTCATATTGCATTTCTTGTCTTTGCGGAGTTATTAAATTCTTACTTAACTCTTCATCTAATGTCAGTTCTGCGATTTTGATATTCCTGTAGATCGTTATCCCTAGTCACACGCTCTATTTTTAAATTGTATATAATTAAGGAATGCCCATGTATTTCTCAGTATGCTGATGATGCGCTTTACGATGTTCCGTATTTATTTGTTGCATGTGGGTTCTATGGTATTTCTTTGGATGTTGCGTTATGTTTTTGTGTTTACATAACTCCTCCCTCGTTGCTTATTATTTTTAACAGATCTGAATATGACGACTTTTCTTGGTTTGTCTTTGAAGTCTCTATTTTTGTGACATTAGATTGTTTGCGGGTGCAAATGTATAATAATAGTAAAATTATGCTGGCCGGTGAAACCGAGATGCCTCCCGATAGCTTCAAGATCTAATTGTCTCAGGTAAACATGCTTTAATTGTTTCCTGTTTTGGATATTCTCTTGTGTGAGTGTAGTAATGTTTTGGTTTTCTATCATCTGCCTTGTAACCTCTATATTGTGGAGAGCTCTTTGGATTTCCTCGATTTCACTTCCCCACTCATATGATTGAAATTCTTTTGGGTTAATGTTAATAGTGGAATACCAGAATGTTATGCCAAAATTTCCGTTTAGCGTTCGATTGTCAAGACCACAGTTTGCACTTTTGCACCGTTTATGAACTAAGCGTGAGGTCATGCTGGCTTCTGGTGTTACTCTACAATGAGTTATGCTCCCCGGATTTCTGTACATAATTGTTGTGATCACTTGTTGTGAACAGCTTTTGTTTGAACTTGATTAGGAACTTTGGGTAGTCGTGGATGATGCTACCATTGAGGATCGTTGGTCTAATCATGATTATCATTCAATTATCCTCCTCGAGTTTTGGGACTTGTGATATGTTTAACAAGATCTCATCGTTCACTATAATCTTCGGAATGATGTATTTTAGGGCTTCGCCTGGTACTGGTATTTCAATGCTTTGATCGACTAGCAGGTTCTTGATGGCGATAATTTTGAAGGTAAGTATTTTACTGCTCGGTAGGGCAATTTTTATTCTGACTATTGCATCCTGAATATCTTCTAATATTGCATTGATGGCGTCGATATTTTTGCTATCATTGTCAGCATTTATAATACTGACAAGACGACTCTGTTGGCAATTGTTGTACTGTCTAAGACCCTGCTGACAGTGTCTGTTAGTAGCTCCATTATCTTATTGATTTGTTCATTTATTAGGAACTGTTGGTTGTCCCCGTCTATTAGTGCATTTATACTTTTGTTAATCATTTGCAGTGTGTTCCACCGTTTATGTCTCTTGTGTGTTGGTGATCATATTTGGTATACATTTTCGTATAACTTCCTACTCTTCTGTGTAAAAATCGTACAGAGTTTTAATTTGTCGCCTGTGCTATCTTTTACAATATGGTTAATGCTTTCTACCGTAATTTCTAGATTAGTAAGGTTTATTGGATGTATTATTTTAATTATTCCTGTTTAAATTTTACAATATTTTACTCTTAAAATTAATGATGGATCTACATATAAATTTTTGATTTCACTATTTATTTTAAAAGTATTTTCTGTTATTAAATTTACTTTCTTTTTAACGAAAGATTCAGGGTCGCCTGCGAGGCATAATTTGTCACTCGCCTTCCCTTCTACTTTATTCTTTACGTGCGTTCATTCTCAGTTGTTGTTCTGAGACTACTCCCTCGAACATGCGAAGGGTTTCTTCGGCCGTTCTAATTATTTCCGTCAAAAGGCGGAATTGACTTAATGGGATCCGGGATCCTGAATAAATCTAGTGTAACACGAAGTGTTCCGCCCGCCGTAACGATGGGGGTTTTCTCAATTTTTTCTTTTCAAATTGTTATTAACTGGTCATGTTGAGCTTGTTCTTCTGTTAAATTTGAAAGTTGCGATTCAATTCGCTCCTCGCATTCAAGACTATTGTATGTCGATTTACACTAGTTTTCCACTATTCCTGTGGCACATCAGGATATGCAATATTTATCTTCTGACACAATATCACAACTCTTAGATACCTCCCTCAAAAGTTAATTAAAATGTTTGTAATATTTTTACAATTAATAAAAAAATTAATTAAAACTTCAAAACGTTCTCCTGAAGATCGACTTTTTCGATATCAGACATTTCTGGGGAGATAATTTCCTCTTCCACTTCTATATTTCTATTCCTTGAATAGGTGTCGAGGAACTTTCTCCTGCCGGAATTTCCTCTTTGATAAGCAATTGTGTTTTCTTATTAAGTCTTAGAGCTGGTTTGTATTTCGTTTGTTCCGTCTTTTCGCGTCTATATTATAGTGCGGGATGGTTAACGGGTTCCAACAATTGTGTACCTATTTTATAGTGCACAAACCTACCTACAAACTGTATCTATCTTATATTGTACAGTTTTCGAAAGTGATACCTCCGTGAATATTGTGCCTAGTAGTGCTAGGCTACTGTGTCTATCTTGTAGTGCGCAGAAAAGTTCAACAAAGAACAGTTGAACTGTTCTTTCAATCGTTAATTAAAAATTAAAAAAAAAGTTCTTACCTTATTTTTGAGAGTCGTTTTGAGAGCTGTTTTGAAATGACGGCTTGGTATACGCGGCGGAATCTCGAGTCGTCTAAGCAATTTTTATTAACTTTTAGCTTGGGACGCTAATGTTTTTTCTAAATATTTTCACTCTAATTATTTAGAATTCACTCGCGGATTCAATTTTAAATTGGTGTTTATTATCTAATTTATTTTCACTGTTTTTTACATACTAAACACGACACTTCACGGCTCGGCTGCGCCAATTAAGGAGTCCCTTTTACATAATTCTTAAAAAAATGAATTTCTAATAAAACGAATACACAACTCACTTAATGCAGGGTGGGCCATAAGTCACTGAATAATGCATTTTTGATATAATTTTTTAGTTTTTATTGAAATTGAATCATTTTGATTACAAAAGATAGTTTTAATCATGAAGACTTTTAAAAAAAATTTAATTTTAAAAATAATATCTCTCAGATGCCTGCCATCAGCCGCTTCGCAAGCTGCTCGTTTTTACTGTACCTAGTCCATAACTGAAGCCAAAACTGGTTGACCAATCGCAATAATCTCATTTAGTATGTTGTCTTGTACTTGTTGCAGTCCTTGCGGTTTATTTGCGTATCTTACAAAAATCTCTACAAAAAAAAATCTGGTGGTGTTAAGTCGATAGTGATGGCCAATTAGCATATCCAAATCGTGAAACGATACGGTTACCAAAAACCATTCGCAGCAAATTAATTGTTTCCCTTGCAGTATGGGACGTAGCTCCGTCTTGTTGAAACCGTATTTCTTGAGTATTATCAAGTTCAGGAAACAAGAAATTTTCTAACATAGCCCTGTAACGCTCACCATTTACAGTCAATGCATTGCCATGTTCGTCTTGGAAGAAGTACGGGCCGTAGATCTTGTCTGCTGACATTCCGCACCAAACTGTGACTCTAAGTGAAATCTCTCTTGGGTTTTCAGTGCCCCAGATTCTAAAATTTTGCTTATTAATATAACCACTTGAATGTAAATGCGCTTCATCGGTCATTATAATTTTTTTCATAAAATCAGGATCATTCGTTAATAATTCGGTCAATTTTCTTGACCATCAGTTTTTTTTGCCGTCTTGCTGTAAAATTTCATGTACCATTTGTATTTTGTACGGAAACAGCAATAACTTTTTCTTCATTATTCTACGCAGTGAAGTTCTGGACATTTGAAGCTGAGTGGCACGTTTACGAGTCGATGTTTCAGGGTTCTCATTAAAGCTTAGATTATTAGATATTTTCTTGGCTTCATGTTTCAAGCGGTCTTCCACTCCGAGATAAGTCACTAACAGATCTCGATGACTGAAAACGAGCGACTAGATTGCGTACGTGATGGTTCATTTCTGGAGTTAAAAAATTTCAAAATTTTCTTTGGGTTTGAATTATTGAATTTTGACTAGCAAAATAAAACTCAACAATTGTTGCTCGTTCCTTAATGGTATTCATGGCTACTGAGTCTCCCAAATAATTATTTTAATACTGAAAAATAAAACGAGAAATTCAAAATCAAAAATACAATGTTCAGTGACGTATGGCCCACCCTGTACTAAAAAATTTACTAAACACTTAATTCTAAAATATTAATTCTACATTTGATGATGAGCTTTACGATGTTCTGTATTTATTTGTTGCGTGTGGGTTTTATCGTGTTCCCCAATTGTGCTGGCCTTGCGTCTTTGTATGTTGCGTTATATTTATGTGGGTACATAACTTTATACAAAAAATTAATGATAATGTTGCTGGTAACTCCCCATGTGCGGATTACAATTGGTGATTGGTCGTAAGGGAGCACTATTGATATTATTACTTTAATTAAAAATTCAGGGCTACCATAAATTAGAGATCTTAGAAGATAAGAAGTTTAATGAGTTTTCTAACATTATTGTTTTGTTTAGTTATAAGTCGAGTTTAGGATTTCAAAAATTCGGGGCCCAAAATACGAGACGATTAAAATAAAGTCCTTAAGATATTGAATTCTAGTTTTCAGATTTTGTATTTTTAATACATTATTTTGCTATAATTCATAACAAGTTATGTTCGAACTTGAACTTTTAAGGTGAGGATGTTATTCCTTTATGAATCTTTGAACTTGGACATGCTGATTTAACTAGACTATTTTTAATATCTGACATGACCCAATTCCGTGTGCAATTCAGGATTGTATATCAAACATTTTGAATGAAGTTACATAAATTCGTTTTATTTCTTGTAATTTGGTCGTGCTTAATGAGATTTCAGTATTTTCTAATTAACTGTGGTTGAATACGATATCTAAAAAGGAATTAATATATTACATTAGCTTTGGATCAATTTCTCGATACAGATTTTAACTTGGCATATTTTCCTGGTTTCTTATTCAGAGACTTAATCGAATTCGACTTGAATGATGTGATAGGGATTTCTACATAATCTTGGATAAATTTTTGAAAAATGTAAAGTCGTATCCTTTCAACCTATGTAACCTATGTTTAAAGATATGCTACATCTCGGAACCGGGTTAGTGTAAAACATTTAGTGCATGTGGGAGAGGAGGGGTAATAAGAAGAGAAAAACCTGAAATAATAGACTAGAAATGTTTATACTTTCTATAAGGCTCGTGCACTCGACGATGTTTTATTACGACTTTTAAATATCCCAATTGTTTAACGGCTCATCCAAGATTCTGAAACCCGTATTTTTTATTAGACATTTGAAACCTGTTATTTAGATTGACTGTGTGGTGAAAAGATAAACATTATCTGTCGTATAATAAAATTATTCGCCACGCTTTAAATTTTTAACAAGATTTAACCGCGCGAGGCGATGATGAGAATAACAAAAATAATTTGTCTAGTTTAATTCGATACTTAGCCTGCTTTACTCATTCAGAATTGGTCGGACTCAAATTATGGCCTAAAATAATGTCAGAAATGTTTACTTTATCAGTAAAAATGGGTTAAATGTCGTTTAAAGGCGCGAAAGTTTTCCTTTGAAATTAATATTTTTTAGAAATGAGGGCCTGCTCTACAACGAGTTGACTGTTACATATTCGTTTTTTATTATCAATATCCTCCACATGAATCGATTTAGTTTCCCAATGAATACTGAGTTGCACCGAGTCAAAAAATATTTCTAGAAAGTATATGTTTCGCTTTAGACCTATTTCAGGTAGGGTCATCTATCAGCATGTCACCTTATTAGTTTTTAATTGTTCCTTACAGTATCCAGCGAGAGTTTGCAAGCTTAAATCATATTGTTCTACCACTAATGCCACTTATTTAACCGCCTTCAAAAGGCTTTAGTGTACTGTATGTGTCTCATGAATGAAGGGAGTCAAAAATATTTCAAATTTTACCCGGTTAAATTAGTTATACAAGAGAAACACATTTCGAATCGATAACCTTTTTTCGTATGATTATATATTTTTGCACGATGAAAAACTACGAGGTTACTAGGAACAGGAACATCCAGAAAAATGTTAAACTAACCTCTTTCTTTGGTGTTCCTGTTCCCACATTATGGAAATCAAATACAACTAATGTTCTGATATAATCATCACCATATTGTGAAAGTACACTAAAAAAATATTTAAATTAGATTTTCTAATAATAAAACATCTGATTTTCTCAGATTTCCTTGATTCCATAATTTTGTCTAGTTTGGGTGTTATATTTGGTTTTTTTGGAAGTGGTTATTTTCAGAAACTTTTCTAAATATCATGTTAGAATTCCATTCTCATCAAGGTTCTCTAAACCATGTCTGAAACTTGTAGTAGAACCTATTTCTATTATACACAAATATCAATTTCTATGAAATGGTACCACCGCAACATTACACTCAAATTGACCGTTCTTATTATACAACGTTCAAATTGGATAATTTCCTGAACCACATTTGGATCTCATCTCAAGTTCTACTTACATTTAACCCGAGTCTTATCCAAATTCAAAATGGAAATTTATAGAACCCAAGCTTGTTCAATTAAAATTTGGAATTTTCCTCGTAAAACCGCGTTTTTCCTTCTGCTGAAAAACAGTGGGTTTCATTCATAGCGTTCAAATTTTTGTTCAAGTTCAAGTTCCTTCCTAATAGGCTAGAAACTGATTTTGTTGCATATTGTGCAAAACATATCACATTGATTTTATTGGTTTATCTCAAGTAACAAAAGCCACCAATTGGAAATCAAACAAGTCTTGAATGATTACAAATATAAAAGTCGACTCAAAAAATTCGATCGTTTTCTAGAACCGCAATGTGTTGGTAAATGGGCTGGTTTATTATAAATTAAGATCATTTTTAAAATTCATGCCATTTAATTTTGGTTTACTGTATTTGAATTTTCAGTATTTTTGGGAAATTAGTTAGACGAGGTGAACTGTATAATATAGCGGAAAATTAATTCGTCACAACATGCAGCACAATTACACAGGAAAATTGCTGTTCATTATAACTAGTGGACATTTTAATTCATTTTATATTGCATTTTTCACAACAATAACAATACCAATAACAAGCAATACCAATAACTTTCCAGCGGGTCAACATTTTTAATGCTTTCCTGAAATTCCCAAATTGGTTGGCCTCCGAACTCTTGGAAGGATTTTATATAATTTAACTACCAACTTTGAAATGCCAGAAAATTCTAGTTTATATTGATATGTATGAAAACTTTTCAAGTAACAATTAACATTATGGTCAAGAAAATTTTTAAACAGCTCATTCTCATTCTGGGCTATAAACATTCATAAATTGTTTCCATAACAGCTTTTTGATTTGACGTATTTGAATGAATATTAGAAATTTCATAGGCAATACGTTGATCCTCTTCTGTCAATCCATTGCTGAAGAAATTGAATAACTCTTGAACGGGCTAGTATGTAATGAGGTGGATCTTCGTTTTGTTCACAACACAGAAGAGGCTTCCACTGTGGGTATCGTTTGAGAGACAGATTTGTTTATGAACAAAAACATCTAACAAAAGTTCGTTCTTCCGAGATAAGATAAATTTTATTCAATTCATTTGTGCACTAAGCACTTCTATTTTACTCAAATAGGTAGGCTCTGGCTCTATTAAAAAACCACCAACTCAGCAGCAACGGTTCTGCATAAATTTTTAAACTATAAACCTTATTTCATACATTTAAGAATAACGATTTAAGATAGAAACCTATTTCGTGAACAAATCTGCTAATTATTAATAAAGAAATTGATATTTGAATTATCTGCAAGACTTCTGAAATTTAAAATTAATATAAAATTTCCTTTTTCCACCTCGAGAATTTCAACATCGAGGAGATGGATATTTTACTTGTATTTCGCTTTCTCCTAAATATTCAAATCATCTGAGTTTAAAGTCACATTTAAATGACATATTTAAGAATATGATATTTAAAATACCTGTTCACCGATGCCTCGCTCGATCAAAGTTTGCATACATACAAACCTCCTTCTCTTAAAATTGACCAGGTTTATTTTCAGTGAAATAAGTAATTTTTCGAGGATCACTTTAATTTGTTCATATTGGTCTTATTGTTATCATACAAACCGATTTTAATTCAATTGCCCATTTCACATAACGCGCAGCATCATTAACGAAATTTTTGGAAAACTTAAAAGGAACCTAACCAAATAAATCAACGTTGTCCGACTCGTCCTGCAAAAAACTTCACAATAAAAACTCCCTCCAAAATATTTCATCTTAATGAATCAATAATTAGGATAGTTCCGTCCCAAATGATCATTTTCCAGAAATTCCTTTAAAAGTGGTATGGAAGTTCATTCCATTCACCGTAATAAACGGCATATTTTCGTAATAGTTAGTCATATTTTAGGACCTCCAAAATCGGCTGTTTAATGGTCTAGTTCCGTCCCAGTTAGCCATATTCCGGGATTCATTTCCGGTTCATTGAAAAAATTCACTTGAGCTAAGAATAATTGTAAAATAATTATCCGTATCCTGCAGAAGGACCTTTTAAACGAATTTCGCCGAAATTTTCGCATAAATTCTTAAATTTCTTTTGCTTATTTTTTAATTTTTGTTACCCAATTGGCTAAATCGATTTGGAATTATTCTTTTAGTATGGACACAAATATTAGTAAACTTGGAAACAAATTTGAAAAAATTATTAAAGTAGTCGACGAAACATGCGAATAATACAGGATGGGCCATCTGGTGGTTCTTTCTTGAACCGATGAATTTTAGTATTTAACGTTGGCTGTGCGAAAAAGCTGTTTTTCTTTAACAAATGAAAAATATGCCATTTATTATCATGGAGTCGCTAACAACACAACAACGCATTTTGATTGTCCAAATTTATTATGAAAATATTCGTTCTAAATAAAACAACAACATTTCGTAAATTACGCGAGAGTTTTGGTCGACATGGACGTTTTATTGAGCGTGCAATTGGCAAAATTATTGATCGTTTTAAAGAAACTGGTTCAGTGGAAGGTCGTAGATCGTATCAGCACGTTCATCCAAAAACTAAACATTTCACGAACCACATTACGACGCATTTTGCATGTTGATCTTCATTTGCATCCATACAAAATTCAACTAACACCAAAATTGAAGCCACCGGATCATTTAAATCGTCGTCGTTGTGTTAATTAGATGCTTCAATGAAATGAAGTGTTTTCATCACAAATCATCTTTAGCAATTAAGCTCATTTTCATCGTAATGGGTAAACGAACAGGCAAATGTCCTTACACTGAATGGGGGACGTTATCGTAACATGTTAACTAGTTTTTTGTGGTTCAAATTGAATGAATTGCGTGTCAACGACCTTTGGTTTCAACAAGACAGACATTCCAGGCAAGTCGTGCAACATTCCATTTTTTGTAAACAAAAGTTGCAAGTCACATTTCAAGAAACTGTGAAGTTCCTTGGACACCAAGAAGCCCGGATTTAACAACACTTGATTATTTTTAGTGGGGTTATTTGAAAGGTAAGGTGTACGTTAATCACCCATAAACAATTCATCAACTTAAATACAACATTCGAGCTGCAGGTTAGTAGACGAAGCCGTGGTGAGCACATGAATGATATTGTTTTTCATACATACATGGCATAGAACCATCTTTCCTTATCAATAAAAAATTTTCACTTTTCTTCCCAAAATGTGTTTTATTTACAAGTGAAAAAGGACTAACAGTTGACCCACCCTGTAGCTGTATTTCCTTGAGAAAACACATATTAAAGGCAAGTTTTGAAATTAGAAATATTGGTTTCTGAATTTATAATTACAGAAGAAAATTTTTCGTCATAGTTGGCTTTTTATCAGTTGTCATAAATATTCAAATTAGTTTTATATGCACTTTCAATTGTTTTGATTTAAATGAAGAAACTCGAATTTTACAACTACTACTGATAAGTACGCCAACTATGATCATCAATTTTCTTTTACTATGATAAATTAGGATTCAAACACTGCTTATTCGAAAACGGGCATCTAATATTTAAATTATCAACATAATACAGCTAATACAAAGATTTCTAAAGCAAATTATACTTCGTTTGGGACAATTTTATACGATTTCAAAAATAAGGCCCTATTTTTATTCACCAAAGTCCTTGAGCTACGAATCCCCACCATTAATAATTTTCATAAAAAAATGTAATCAGACCACCGTAGAACTCTATAAAGTTTCCCCGACAGCTAAACCCATGCAATCTATTCCTGTTGATTGACAACCTAAACGAAAGCCTGTGCTTCAATAAATTTAACAGGAATCATACGTAATCGCAATTGATGGCTGGTCGGTCATGAAAAATTTATTTTCAGATATTTTGAATGGAAGGAGTAACAAGCATAATGAAATAAATGTCAACATTCAACAATAAGATCCAACAGATTTAAATGGCATAATAGAAAGTGGTTTGTGCAAAATTGCACCGAAGTCATGAGGGTATTGCAAACCATTGATATAGCAGTAAGAAAACATCTTGCACAGGTTACTAAAGCTCTCCAAAAATCCAAACATTTTAACTTTTATACACAGAATACTGTGAATCCACCAACTGGTACATTTTATACCAACGTAACTCATTAAATTTGCGGTAATCAAAATTAATTTCTCCCGATGGATTACCAATATCGATTTTCACTCCCGTCCCAACCTGATGTACTTTTTAATAATTTATAAAAAAAAAATTCAACGAACAGCGATATCTTTTTTATCTTCTGTTTAAACCATAATTTTTCCAGCATAAATTATTAATTTGAATTGCAAATTGCAGATTTTATTTTTTTTTATAATTACGAGGGAAACTTTTTTAAAATTTATAATATACAGCTTTCACACTTTGTGTTCGATGGCATCGTATTTTTCAGTTAAAAATTCACAAATATTTAACCGAAAGATTAAAATATTAAAAAACAATAATCACAAAAAAAATGTAAACGAAAGTATTCTATATGACAGCTTAGAATTCATCAAAATATGGTAATACGTTAAATAAACGTTTATAGAGGAGAGGATTTAGGTGTAGGTGATCTGTTGTATTTGGATTAAACCCAAAAATATCTATTCGTATTTTTTTTTTGTTCATTCCAAATCATCAAATCAACCAAAGTAAATAAAAAAAAGTTAAATTTTCCTTTTTTCATTAATATTTTTCCTACCTTTTTTTACATCTCTTCAAATACCAAACAAAAAACAGCAACATCCAAAGTCAAACATCAATTTTGACGCCAATTAAATTCAAGAGATGAAAAAATGATAATACAGAAGAAATAAAACAAAACATCGGTATAAACCGAAATTCAAGGAAAAATTCTTGTGTGTTTTTATTGTTGCTGCTTGGGAAAAGGGAAAATAAATAAATAAATAAAATGTTGGGGAACAGCAAAGATTGAAAATCCGGATCGAAAAAAAAATATTTTTTTGCGCTTTAATCTTATCCACAAACATACACACGAAATATCTGTGTCGCTGTGTATGTTGCGTGTAACTCTGTATGTGTGTAGTTTGCATATTCTTATCCTTTATTGTTATTAGACACAGCATTTTTGTTGGGTGCTTTTCTCTAAGCTTATTCAAAGCACATACACACACACAAAGTTTGAATTGTAATCGTAAAGAAAGAAACTTATTAGTTTCACTGTTATTTTGGGGATATTGTAATTTCAAATAAAACAAAAACAAAACAAAAATAAGAAGTGATACTTTTAAAAGTTTCTTTTTTCTTGCCATGTCTTTCGAGTATATATTATACTGAAAGCGTATTTTTTCCACGTAATTTTACAAGTGTTATGTTCCAATAAGTTTGTTATATTGTTTTAAAGCTTTCCTAAGACGGAAATTATGTTTTACTTCGTGTTTCTTGGTATTAACATTTTTTCACGAAACGATGATCAATCATCGGGATATGTGTATATGTTTATTTGCAGGCTACGATAAATGGGAGAACGGGCTTCAAAATTTACCGATCATAACATTAGGGTACTTCGAGCAAATGTTTTAGTTCGAAATTAATACTTAATCACGTTAGCCGGTAAAACAAGAGGTGTATTATGTTAAAGCTTTTCCTGCAAGCAAAGCTGCCGCTTTCCTTAAACCACTTTAAAATTTAATAAAATTTTGCTCGAGCCGGGGTAAATTTTTGCAGATTATTGTATATTTTAATATATAACTTAAAATGTCTGAAATGGTAATCAAATTTAAAATAAACGTCATCTCTGATTATACAACTATGAAAGATATGGGGAATTGAGGCTCCACAAGAACAAAATTATAAGGGGATAATGAAGATTTTACTTATCAAACACTTGTATGTCTTTTTATGTTAGCCAAACCTTAACTATCAAATATAGAATTTTCATGATGAAATCAGTTGTACATAAGTTTAAATAGGAACTTTGATAATGTATTAAATTGGTTCGGCATCCTGGAGTTATGCTCATGTTCTAGAATTGTAATAAGGAAAACGCAACCTATTTTGTTAAGCCTTAACAAATAGTTTGGGTTTACTAAATATTGACACCAGTTTTGTGTCGTATTTTCTACGCTGCTTAGTTAATTAATATTCTACACGGGTAGACAATTATTTGAATCGCGTCGACTATGCTGACAATAGTTCATAAATGTCCAAGAATTATTCCTTTGGTTAGCAATAGGCAAAGTTCTATGATTTTGAAAAATAATTTATGCTAATGATCTTGAATTTGTAAACAAAGTAATTTTATTTTGCAAGCGGTAATACTATCACTGTCCTAAAATCGGTTAGCTAAATGGCCGGAGGCATTTCTCTTGATAAATGTTTTAGTTTATATGGTACGGTATGGGCTTAATAAAATTCCGGAAATTCAACGGATGAGGTTTAGCAATGCAATCATTTTAAAATTATCATTAATCCTGAACAGTGAAAAGTATATGGTAAATGGGGTCGGCATGAAAGCTCAAACGTCATAATCCCACTTTTTAAAAATTCTCGCTTTTTAGAATCACGCTTTTGCTAAAATCTTTAAAAATGCCGCCAAAAACGGAATTTTTTAAAACATATTAAACGTTTTATCCGTTTCTTGACCGATTATTGTTAAATTTGGATTATGGGATGTGATTTTCATTTTAACATAAATTTTTCAAGAATTTTTGGAACAGGGCTATTCTCAATCAAACTTAGCGATTACTCAACCAATAATTATCAAATTTGGTATGCAGAATTGGATTGAGATTCTTACTTGAATTTTGAATCAAGTTTTGAAAGAGAACGGTTTGCTATTCAAAAAAAAAATCCGACTGACCTAAATTCCAAAACCACATTTTACAAAGTAATTAGACTCCACTTTGAAAATTACTCGAAATTCAAAATTCGAATAGTGCAAATTACAGAATTTATTTATTTTAGAAGTACTTCCAATTTACAAGATTTCATTTATTTATAGATTTAATATTAATTGCAATATTCCGCTAAAATTTTTATTTATTTAATTAAATTATTTAAATTTGATTTATTTGCTCTAATAAAATAATACACAAACATTACTCCAGTGTTTTACCAGATAAAATACCGCTTGCCGCGATTCTACAATAAAGTTAGGATTTTATGGAATACCGAACTGTTGCGCTTACCAATACTTCCTATATATACTTACAAACCTTTCTATGGTTCAGTAATAAATAAATAGGTATTAAAACGGTTTTACCAAATTACAATAAATTTCCTTTCTTAATCCTAGATTTCTCAGTTTTGTTTCCTGCTATCTGTTCTGGGGCCAAGACTACCCTGATATAGGTCCGATTTTATTACCATCTGCACATTGCATAGCTCCATGCCAGCCTATACTGGCATGGAAGATGGACCCGCTCATGAGTTTTGTACTCCGACAGGGGGTCATAGAAAGGACTCCTTTTCATCACAAATCGTAATTTGTTGATGAAAATTCCCTTTGCATCTTGCCCCTATCGGGATTCGAACCCGATACCTCCCGATCCAAACACCAAAGCTTTAACCACTATGCCATTTGGTCGGTGGTTTCTCAGTTATAAATTGTAATTAAATTTTCTAAATAGGAATTTTAAATTTAGTATTTTGTATAGGAATTTTGTATTTTAGGAATTTTTTTATTGGAATTTCTTTTTTTTACAATTTTGATTTTGTAATTCTGGATTTGGCGAATCGTACCCAATCCGTTTTGGAATTTGACCATGCAGGATGTAACTAAGCCATTCTTAACAAATCATGGTTACATTTGGTATGTAGAACTAGATTGGGGGTTTAACGTGAATTGTAAATGAAGTTATGAGACTCAACCGTTTTTACGAATTTTGGCCAATTCTTAAGCAAATATTGTCAAATTGGTATTCAGAATCCGTTTCTGGTATTCAGAAGCGGATCGCTAGAAATCAAATTTTATCTTAGTTTGTTAAGAAATGGCCAAGTTTCGTTTCTTTTGACCAAAATCCCATATTTCTTTAAAATTTCATGTACGAATTTCACTTTCTCTTGATTCGGATTCATAAATTATTTTGTACTTTGAACATTTTCTACATTGTAGTGTGCTTCAAGAAAACTATTAAAATTCGCTTTCATATTATCAAAATCAATTAAATTTTTAGTTTTTATTGTTTTATAAATTGTCAATTTATGAATAAATAAAAAGTTATGTAGAATGCAATTCGGACCTAATTTGTTGGTATTCTGAACCGAACGAAAATGGTTAATTGTGACCGCAACAGTTTATGGAAATCTTAAGTTTAATAAGAGAATTTGTTTAGCTCACAAATAGATTTTTAAAAAGTTCAAGCTATTCTGCATTCAAAGTATAGTTAAAATAAAGTTTAAAAGAATCTGCTCGATATATAAAAATATTAGGGGTTTTCCCGCGTAAACTTTGCATTTCAATGTAATTTTTTGTAGAACGACAGAGAAGAGTATATTACTATTTATGAGCTAGCAAATGAACGGGAGAATTATTCAACGCGCCTACTAGAATTGCAAATGAATTAGATCACAAATACCCGCTAGGTCACGAATACCCCCAAATACTAGTTTACCTTAGAGAGTTTATTATTGAGTGAATAACAGCAACAATTTCTGGTATTCTAAAAATGTATCACACAATTTCACTACATTTGCTATGAGTTATCTACACAATCTACTAATTATCGACATTGTTAACACAAACATCAATTGTTCACATCACTATTATTGCTAATTTAGTAAAAGGACATTTGCCAATTGCTTTCTTTTCTAATTGTGCAAAACATAATTCCATTTAATCTGCAGACATTGCATAGTTCTAGGAATTTAGGAGTTTATCACTCCGAAACATGACTTTATAAAATTTGATCTGAATAACGCTTTTTAAATATTTAATATTTTAAACTAAATTTCTGACAAACTACGCGTCAAACTTGAATTATGTCACATGGATTTGATAAAATAAATCGAATTTAGAATAATATTGTAAATTTTTCCATAGCCAGATTTTTATTTTAGAAAAAATCTTATATTTACCAGTTTTTATAAAATTTCGGGTGGTATTAACGAAGGCAAATTTAACTGTCGATTATCATTTAAAAATATATTTTATTGGCTTTTAAACATTTTGTAATTGCTTAGAAATCCGATACTACATCAGAATGACAGTTTACTGTTGTTGTGAACGAAATTTACAGAAATAATTTTTATTTAAACTGAAATCAATACGAATTTGCACAATTATAAATTGTTTGTAGCTGCTGCAGGCTATTAAAAATTATATTTTCTATTCTATTAAATTTAATTTATAAATAAATCAAATTATCTTGTTTTTTTAAATTTTGAACTTTAGGCATCAGACAATATTTGTTAAACCCAACTTTTGTAAAAATGCTGTTTAATAGTTTTACATCTCTAGATGTCAGAAAGCAAAGCTAGTTCAGCTGGCCAAAAAATCCAACATTATCCAATTTGTAGTTTTACAACTTACTCTTCAAACCTATCATAATATTTTTTGGGAAGGAAAACTTAAAACCAGACCTAACTTACCTAACCTATGTTACTATTGTTGAGATTTTCGGTGGAAAATGTCTTGAGTCAGTAGCATAAATTACAGTCGCAAATATTCGCAGAGTATGTCGGAACTGCGGAAATCTAGTTATTTGCGGTATAGTTATGATTTATTTTATCTTACTCAGAGTTGGATTTTCCTTTGCCCTACGAATGTAAATAAATGGCAAATGATTATTTACGAACAAAAATGAACTTGTTTATATATCTAAATTCTATAAAAATATTTGCTTAAATATTGCAGTTTCCTCCTCTCAGGATTCTGTTAGCTTTACGGTAGTATCATTAGAAATTACATTTTTTGATAAATCTGCTTCCTTAACTATAGATAAAACAAAATGTTGATATCAATTCCGTAAATGCTTTTTCACGACGAATTTTCATGTGAACACTAACCTCATCCGTATTTTTAAAGATTTCGATTAAGTTTGAATTTTTTGTGCAAAATTTAATCCAACTGACATATTTGTTAGTAGCACCGGTTTATTTTAAAACATAAGTCATACGAGTACATCCATGCTGTAAACACTTCGGAATTACTTTTGGTATCAAGCGAGTAACTGATAACTTTTCGGCTGCGGAGTATAATGGTATGCAGCATATTACTAACAGTCACGAGACTTATGGAACGTTTTTTCCATCAAAATATTAGCAAATCCATTGAGTCACCACCTCTACACACAAAAACCAAAGATAGCGCATGCAGAAACATTGGTGCTGTTGTTGTCTCTATTTAAATTTTCATATGTTGGTTACTATAAAAAATTAGTGTCAAAAAAAAATCACTAATGGCATATTAAGCCATGATAAATTTATTTTTGATTATTGCTGTTGTTGTGGACTGAAATTTACAACAAGCGTTAAGCGTTTTGTAAAATAGATAATATTTCGTTCGTTCATTCCTTATTAAAATGTGAACTGCCTCTCACCATATTTTAAAAGTTCAGTGTAGTTGGTCCATTGAATCCTAGCCAGATCCCAGCTCTGCTGGACGGTGCAAACTGCCGCGGAGGGAGGAGAGGGGGTGATTTCATTTCTTTCAATTATTTTTCAACATAAATTTAACACTCTTAAGACAAATGCAGAAGCTCTCTAAGTCTAGCACCATTTTCTTTCAAATTGATCGTGTTTCAGGTCAAAGTAACTTTGATGTACAAAGAATGTTTGAAATAAAGTTGCTAAAGCCATAACTCGGTAACTTTTAATGCTGAGTAGCTTTTAATATATTAAGGATGTTGTCAAAGTTATTTCCTCTTAATGATGAAACATCGGGTCATTTGCCAACTGCTCGACAACTGGATCTTGTACGGGTGTAGGCCAAAATCTTTGCGCAAAATTTTCCATGTACCGGACGGACAAAGCCCCAATTCCTGCGAACGATGACGAATCGATAAATTTGGATCTTCTGCCACACTTTCGTTTACAGCGGCGTTGTTCTCTTCAGTACGCACATTCCTTCGACGTGTTGATGTTATTGCATCCTCTAGAAAGTATGAGGTACGAAATCTATCCACAGTTCGATGGATTGCTTGCTCAGATGGACGATTATGTTCGCCATAAAAATCACGAAGTCGTCTTTAAGTTGCGCGAATCGACGACTGATTTTCAAAGTAAATTTTAATAATTTCGTAGCGTTGTTCAAGCGTGAGTCTATTCATGATGATTTGCCAGAGTATACTGAGATCTGCCAGAGTATATTTTTCATAAAAATTAAATTTTTTATTTTATTTTTTACAATTTCAAGTTCAAACACCCGTTACTAAATAAATGTCAAAATTAAAACGGTTAATTTAAATTTTACTTTCATCTATATGTTTCGCACAGTCGAGGTATTCTCGCAATAAGCTATGTCAGAGAGTCGGGCGTTATTGAGTTCGAAATTGATTGAAGTTTGTTCCACCTAACAGTAGCTGATGTTGGATCTGATTGGTGTACTTCCCGGTTCAGTTGTTCCCACAGTAACTCAATAGAGTTTAAGTCGGGGCTCTGAGGAGGTCACTCCACAATTTTAATCGTCCCTTCCTCCTTTAAATGGCGAAAATAGCCTTTACATAATTTAGATTAATGTTTTGGGTCATTATATTGTAGAAAGATACTATTTTGATCCAAAAGTCGAATTTCTGAAGGTATTGCGTGGTTTTCTCCTTATTTTACTTATTTTCTTAGTATTCCGTGAATTTTCACAACATCGCCTACACCAGCAAAACATGTCCAAAATATCACTGAACAGTGATGCTCCATGCTTTACGGTAGCGGCAATACACTCCTTTCTGGCACGTTCACCCACGAATACTCGTGTTCGAGTTCGAACACTTCAAATTTGGACTCATGTTGGTGTTCACGAGCCCATTTAAGCCTCTTTTGCTTATTCTGTTTACGTAGTAATGGTTTCTTCAAAGAAATACGGTCATGGAGTCCGGCTTCCTGTAGGCGACGTTTAACCGTAGGAACACTAACTGTTTAGCTGTTTTGCGTCTATTCTATCTTGCTAGTAGTCACTATTCTATGATCACCTGCAGATGTTATCGCTCTTGGTCTTTCACTACGTCTTTTAATAAGAAAAGTACCACTTTCTCGATATTATAATCGACCGTAGTGTGGTTTAATTTCCGTTTTTGGCAATCTGTCGATTACTTATGCCAGCTGTATGTATGGTAAGTTATTATAAGCGCACGTGTTGCAGTACTAAGTTCTCTTCTTAGAGGCATTTTAAATAACTGTCATTCAATATTTCACTTACGATGTTAACAGTGTAAATATCAGACTATAAATCCAAAATAAATTGTTTGAATTTTTTCTAGAAACTCCTATAAACCAGCATCCTAAGTGACGTACATTCTGAGAAGCCACTAGACGTCATATAATAAAGACACTCGGTTAGTTTGTTCAAGTTAGGGGTTTAGGTGTTTAGGACAGCGAAATTTGCCTTGGAATGCTTTAATTCTAAATCTGACTTAATGCTGAATAGTTCCTAGAAACTACTATTAATTAGTGTGTAAAGTGACGTATATCCTGAGATGCGTCTTGGAGTACTACAAATCCAACGTACAATTTTCTGAATTTTTCCGATAAACTCTTATTAGCCAGCGTGCCAAGTAACGTTTATTCTAAGATGCTACCAGGGCCATCTTAAAGAAAAAACTCGTTTATTTTTTATCATATTGAGAGCTTAGCGTGTTCACAACCAAATCTGCCTACAACCACATAATATCTCAATATAAACTCAATTATAGGGTGAATAGGGTCTGGCTTCCCGACACTTTTATCGATCCCGGGATTCGGGATAACAAAAATTAAATTTCCCGGGATTTCATATTAATATTTACATTAGACTCGTATTGGTTCTAAAGGAAAACAGAAACTATTTAAATGTTTATTTTTAATTCAATAAAAACAAAATCATAAATTCGTAAAATTCTTACAAAGGTCTTCAAACTTAGAGGCTGCATATGGCTGTATCTTTTCTTAAAAAAGTTATTTATCGATCAACCAATTATTTTTCATTATTATTATTTAGACGATTGAAATAAGACTTAACTGTTAAATTGGCTCTCTACTTTGTGCAAAAATTTGAAGAGCTAGAAAATACCCGCTCGCTTTCGGTAGACGTTGGCTGAAGACTTTTTAGAGCATTAAATAATTTTTGTAAATTGGCTGTCAACTTTCCAGTTCCTTCGAACATAAGCAGTTCCTTATTAAATATTTGTCTGTAAGTATTAACAAAGGGTTCAATAATTTTTTCGGCACCCTTTATTGCTGCAGCCAATCGGCTATTCAATACTTTCGTATTTGTTGTTGAAATGATATCGTTGGTAGCAACAATGTCATCAACAATCTGAAAATCTCGGTCTGCTTCTAATTGTACTCCATCATTTACAATATTTATAGTTTGTTCTTTTTCAGTAATGTTGAATAATCGAACCATAAGTTGTTCTCCTAATCTTTTTATCGCAGCCTTAGATGAAACCGGGAATTCGTTGTTTTTCGCCTCGGATAGGAAAAACGGATTCGGTATTTTTATCGATTTCAATATTTCCTAAGATATGTTTCACTCTTAACTAAATTATCGTCTTTTCCTCCAAGAGCTTTTACAGCTAATTTCACAGGCGTTAACGCATTCACTAAATCAATTATTATGGACATATAACTCATCATTAAAATAATTGGAACAGTTTTTAAAGCTTTGGAAATATTATCAAATATTTTAAAAATCGTTCTAACATCGTCACTATACTGTTCCATCTTATTTTTTGATCAAGAATTAAATTTAATTCTTGACCATGTTGAACTTAGACATAATTTTGAAGAATTGCATTCTTGACCGGCGAAAATTAAAATAATTTTAGTATTTTTCGAACACTTTGCAGAACAGCGTTATTATCAGACCGCAGAATAGGAATGAGCAGGCCAATATCGTCATATCCAGATGTACAAAGTGACAATATATCTGTATTTGATTCATCAGAATTACAATTATCCTCACTGTTAGTCAGTTCGATTTCGTCCTCATAACTGTCGTTTACTGTTTTTTTATAAATAACGTCAATCACAGCCAGGTGGGTAGCATGGTTGTAACACTACTGGGGATGATACGGCGGTAAGCGTCCAAATTTTACCATCACTGACACACCATTTGTTGTCGTTGCGACGGTATCATTTGGCGATAAACTAAATTCTACAAGTTTTGCGTGAACTAACGGGTTATCCAATTCGAGGTTGATAAAGTAGAAATCTGTATACCGACATCTGTCAAAGATAAACGTCAAGTACGCTGTCATTTATTTAGTTGACATTCTGGCATTTAAGAATATGGAGCATTTAACAATCGACCAACGCGTTAAAATTATTAAATCTTATTATAAAAATAGTGATTCTGCCGTATCCACATTTCGCGCTTTACGAGCAGATTATGGTCGTCATAATCGTCCTACAAAGCAAACCATATTGAATACAGTGAATAAATTTGAACAAACTGGATCTGTTACTGATATTGTAAGGTCTGTGCATCATGGAAACATTCGCAATGCTGAAAATATCGCTTCTGTAGCTGAAAGTGTGGAAGAAGATCCAAATTTGTCAATTCCTCGTCGAGCTCAACATTTAGGCCTATCTTATGGCTCATTATGGCGCATTTTGCATTTGGATTTGCATCTTCATCCGTATAAAGTCCATTTGACAAAAGAGCTAAAGCCTGCTGACCATGGACAACGAAGAACATACGCAAATTGGGTGTTGGAAAAACAGGCCGTCGATGCTGATTTTTCGAACAAAATTTTCTTCAGTGATGAAGCTCATTTTTCGCTTGGTGGATACGTTAATAAGCAAAACTGTAGAATTTGGGGCTCAGAAAATCCACAATTGATTGTAGAGAAGCCATTACACCCGGAAAAAGTCACTGTTTGGTGCGCATTGTGGTCTGGTGGTGTGATTGGGCCGTATTTTTTTGAGAACAACCATGGACGAACCGTTACCGTCAATTCTGAGCGCTATGGCCGCATGTTAACCGATTATTTTTTTACAAAAATCGAAGATTATGATCTTGACGATATGTGGTTCCAGCAGGATGGAGCAACCAGTCACGTAACACGAGCAAATCGAGATCTTTTGCAAGAGAAATTTCCTGGACGTTTGATTTCGCGATTGGCTGATGTCAATTGGCCTCCAAGATCCTGTGATTTAACGCCTTTGGATTTCTTTTTGTGGGGCTACGCGAAAGATCGTGTTTACGCAAACAATCCTCAAACTCTTGACGAATTGAAAACTAATATTCGTAAGGTAATGGCCGAGATACTGCCCGAAATGTGCCGAAAAGTCATTGAAAATTACCGCAAAAGAATCAAGGCCTGTAAGAAGTCCCATGGAGGACATTTGAATGATATCTTGTTTAACTAAAAATGGCAAGGATCATTCTGTAAAATGAAATAATAATTACAATACATTCCGAATATTTTGTGTGTTTTTTTTAAGTTTACTTTATCAAGCTTGAATTGGATAACCTTGTACATTTAGAAGCAGATCAGCAGAACAAGTACCATTTATTTTCACTAATCCTAAATCAATGAAATCTCCTCCTAGTAAATGTAGATTTACATTTAGATACCGGCGATTTTTTATACTGGTCCACTCATCTAGCGTAGGACTAAATTTAGCTTCATTATGTTTTATTTTAATAATTTCATCAAAAACTAGTATTTTTGCTATTTCATAAAAATCGTACACTAATTTCGTAACATATTTATTGCTTATAGGCAAATTAAATTGCCCCACGCTTAGAGCTCCACGAATAAATTGACTATTGCAAGTAGCATTTATGGAGCAACCATCCACAGCAGCTAGTCTTGTGACGATTTCGACAAGCGACTGTCTTTTTGTGTATTTTAGAATTAATGATTGCTGCTGGAATTTAGTTTTCTTTGACGAATTATCTTCTTCGAATTCTCGGTTATTCAGGCGACTTAATCCACTAGATGTGGACACTGGTTGTGCACATGCAATTAATTTGTCGCACTTCGAACATTTTGCATGATCATTGTCAATTTTATTAAAAAATTTCCACAACTCGGCGATTTGTTTATTTTCACTAGCCATTACCATTGCGTATTATATGGAACAATTTTATTTAAACTACAAAAATTATTTACGATTGCATTAAAGCAAGAATATTAGTCCGATAATGAAATGAATTCACTTCAATCAAGTCAAATTTAAAATGAGAATGTGTACAAATATTTTATAGGTTATTCAGCAGTTTTTGACATAATATAGAAATATAAAATTGAATCCGTTTAATGCTAAACAGTAATCTATCTCATCTTAACAAATTCTCCCGGGAATTTAATTATAGATTTCCCGAGATTCGGACTTTATAAATATCCAAAAATCATATAAAATGAGGCCTCGACCAATTGTATGAGATCGATTGAGATCGTAGTTTTTAGATATTAAAAAAGTTTTCTAGTTTTATTTGATATATGACTTGCGTGGCTCTTATAAATTTTTGTTTGTGTGCTGTATGCTGGGTGTGTGTGGTGCCGTGCAGACTAAATGTCTGTGTACTCTGTATAGCCCAGATCGAGCGAATATTCGGCGTGAAACTTTATTTTTAGACTTTTTCCATAAACTGGGACTTGTGTTTTTGGTCGAAATCCGACCACCTAAAGTAGCAGCTTCCATATCAGGATTTCGTTCGGTTGCCAATATCTTGAAAAGTAGATATTTTATGAGAAAAATGAGTTTGAACTAAGTAATTGAACTAAATTTAATGCGTAACAATATCGATCCACGTCAGTTTTATAAAATTTATAAGGATTTTGACAGCTCAGACGGATTGACTGATCGAGATGAATCTTCATACTTAAGCTTTTCGCATAAATTTAGAGGTCTTGGTTAAATTTAGCTAAAATTGATCCTCCAGAAGAAGCAGCTTCCATAGGAGCTTTTCAATTTTTTGCAAATACTTTGAAAAGTTTATTATTTTCAAGAAAATGAGGATGAACTAAAAGATTCTAAATTAATTTTGCAGTAATACCGATCGAGAACAGTTTTCCAAAATTTAAGCGAAAACGATATTTTATGGCAAAATACTTATTTTTAAATCAGACGAGTTGATTAGTCGGGATGAAGCTTCATACTTAAGCTTTTCACATAAATTCCCAATTTATGGTTCCAGTGATGTTCCGTAAATTTCGAGTTTTGATAAAAAAATTTGGCACCTCTACAGTCCAGGCGGATTGACTATTCTAAATAAAACTTCAAACTTAAGCTTTTTCATAAATTGCGAGATTCTTACCAAATTTGGTGGAAATTTGAATACCGGAAGTGATATCTTTCATATTAGCTTTCTCAATTTTTACAATGTAGAAAGACAAAAAATTAAAAGATCAAAGGTTAAATTTTCAACAAGGGTTGCCGTTGTTGGTTTTCTGAAATTTAAGCGTGATTAATGATTTTTGATTATAGAAGACAGTTTTTCGGCCTCGACCAATTGTATCTCTCGACCAATTTGATGGAGTTTCTCGGAAAAATTCAAAAAATTGTACGTTAGAATTATAGTTCTAGTACGTAGTATTGAACGTTAGAATTCGCCTGTCCTCAACATCCTGAAATTTCAACTTCATGAAAATAAACGAATTTTTCTAGGTGGGGTCTAGTGACTTTTTAGAAATCGCATCACTTAGCATGCTTGATTATAGGAGTTTCTAGGAAAATTACAGAAAATTTCCCGTTCTATTTATAGTAAGTACTCCAAGGAAAATTTAGTTGTCCTAAACTCCCGATTTGATCTAAATAAACGAGTTTTGCTATTTGATGGGATCTAGAAGCATCCCAGAATATACGTTGCTTAGCATGCTAGTTTATAGGAATTTCTCTATCCAGAAAATTATTCGTTAGCATAAAAGCACTTCAAGGCAAATTGCGCTGTCTTAAACTTGGTACAATTTGTAGCAAGTTCGATCTTACAGTAGTACGTAAAAACGATTAAATCAATGGTTTAATCGGCTTATCCGGATTTAGTATATTGTACTAACTACCACATTCAAATGTTTTTAGGATTTAGCTCGATTTTCACTATTTTGACAGTTCAGGACAAAATTCACGCGCATGAATTTGATACATCTTAGCTCCTCCGTGTATTTCAAAAAAACCGTATTTTCTGGAATCTCATTAAAATCTTAATTGTTATGTTAACCCTTAAAATACCAAAAGATTTCATTGGTCCCTGTTTAACATTTACTCCAATTTAAAAGTTTTATTACGGATATTATTTGGTTTTAGTCTTATTTTTACAATGCACAGATATTAATAGAATAAGCATCAATAATCAAATGCTAGGCTGTAGTTTTTTTTTACTTCGAAATTTAAATTTTTTATTTTCTAAAACATAAAAGACCGCTTAGTATCCATTGGACCCATATATGTTAATTAGAAAGGCGAACGAATACAACATTATAAAAATAAAAGCGTCAGGGTGGTGAAAATTCAGAAGAATGTTCAGAAATTACTGAAGGTTTGGCAGTATTCACCAGTAGCGCTAGTAGTGATTGCACACAACGTGGGGCCTTTTGATAAAGTGATATTACCCCCAAGTAAAATGATTGATGAGCCAGTAGAATGGTTCAGTTTGTTTCTAGACAACAGGATTCTGGATGTGATCATCAAATATACTAATATACTAACATTGAAGCGAATTAGAATGGATTACAAAAATACTGATCTCCTTGAAATACAAGCATATTTTGGACTTTTATTGACAGCAAACAAACAAAGCAAAATCAATATGTTGGATTTTTGGGACCCGCCCTTTTGGAAACCCGATATTTCGAACAAACCCCGTTTTAAATTTGTTCAGCGTTTTATACGCTTCGATGACAGAGTCTTTAGATCTGCCCGTATAACTAGAGGTAATCTTGCTCTAATATGAGATCTTTGGGAAATTTTCAATGTTTCAATGTTTTTCAAAAAAATAGGTTTACCAGGAGCACACCTGACAATTGACGAGCAGCTCATACCTTTTCGTGGTCGCCTTTCATTCAAACAATATATTTCAAGTAAACCTGATAAATATGGAATACAAATGTGATGGATATGCGACAATGCTACTAGTTACCCACTCTATGGCATTCCTTATTTAGGAAACGGGAGTTTAGTCCGAAATGTTAGCTCAGCAAGTCGTGGAAAAATTATGTGAACCTTACTTTGAACGTTCAGAAACGTAACATTCGACAATTTCTTTACAAGTAAGCCACTAGCAGAGTCTTTATTGTCAAATAGTTTTGGCTTGCGTTGGCACATTACGTAAAAATAAAAAGTATATACCTATACAAATTTTATGCGTAAAAGCAGACCAGTAGAGAATAAATGTTTTGAATTTTAGGAAAATATGTGCTTAGTTTGTTATGTTCCGAAAAGTCGTGCCGGCCTTTTGCTATGAACAAAACATAACACTAATATTACAGATGAAAGCAACAATAACAAATCGGAAATAAATTTATTTTACAACAATACGAAAGGTGGAGTAGTAGTACAGTACATAGGCGAATAAAACGATCGCCTATGGCTTTTCTCTATAATTTAATTGATGTTGGTGGCGTTGCTGCTAAAATAAGTTATGAAATATTAAATGTGAACAAACAAATGTCCTCTCAAAACTATTTTTGAGATTTTTCAGCCTAAAAGAGTTACGTGAAGCACAACAAAAGGAAATCGAAACTGGACCCAGTGAAACAAGCTCCGAATTAGAGCCTCCATGGAAAAAAGATGTAATTTGTGGCCAAATAGAATTTTCACAAAATCGAAACAAGTTTGTGAAATTTGGCATTTACATGTATGTACAGAACACTCAAAAAACTATAATGTGTATTAAATGTAATACAAATGTAATGGCAAACTAACATTTCATTGAGAATTCAGCGGTTTCTGATATTAGTTTAAAACACAAACACAACACGTTCAACAAAAATTCATCTCGATTGATTTCGTCTAATCTGAGCCCGTATTAGCTTCTCGACCACATTTAATTTTCAATTACCATAAAAATATTAATTTTTATTTTTCTAAATCGTATCGCAAAATCATTTTTCGTCGCCCTTTTTTTCTTGTATACCTCTTTCCCATCGCCTCCGTAACTATATTAACTGTGCTGATGTCATAAAAAAATATTCCCTTTTCTCGTTTACCAGCTTTTCCTTTTTTATAAATTTTACTTTGCCATTGATTTAAATTATTGATTGCGCAATACAGATAATTATATTATTTACACTTGAAATAAAATTATGTAACCTTTTTTTGTGCTGTTTTATCCTGCCGCAAATTTGATACCAAACAATGATATCGCGCGGCTTACCACCATTTATAACGCAGTACAATTAAATGTCTATCTGATTTACGTCACATCTTTTTGTTTTTTGTTAATTCTATTTATGCTGAATAGGATCGTGCTTTAAGCAATGTGGCACATACACATACATAAAATTCAAACACACACACACACAAAAAATTAAAATATTATTATAATCTTATTATAAAAAAGTTTATTCTTAAATTTAAAAATAAATAGAAAAATAAAGCTTTACTGTTGTACGTATGTATAGAGGTATATAATGACTTATGTATATTAGGAATGAAGATAATTTTCATTTTACTTGTACATACTGTGTTCTCTTTATACAATTTTCAATTTCATTTTAATTTTTTTCTGTTACAAATTAAAAAAAAAAGTTCAAATAAGATAACATAGAAGCGCAAGAAGAAAGAATTTAATAATAAAAAAAGCGAAAGTATAATCAAAGAATTTAAGTGGTTATCACATTTTATTTCGGTGTTTTCCACCTTTTTCACATTCCGTCCCCACATCCCGCACTTTAGTATTTATATACCTCCTGTTGGTTTTTTGTTTGCGGGTTTTGCACTGGTTTCTTGGAGAACGCAATTTTACCACTTTTAAATTAATATTGAATTCTTCGCAATTTTTGATTAGATTGTTTCCCAGTTTTAGGGGTTTGTTCTCGATATCGCTTTACTCCTATATGTATGTGTATGTATGTACGTAGGGAAATTTTGCCGTTACCATTTGCAAAAAAACAACAACACAACAAAGTAGCAGCAACAAAACGAGATTGGATTTGGATTATCATTAACGAAGGATTATTGTTATTAAATTGATAACAAATGTCATGATAAGATAAATAAATTTATAAATATATAGATTTTATTTTTATTTATTTTTTGTTCGTTTTTGTAAGAAGCTTAGAGATGGATTTGGTATATAAGTTGATTTTTTTTTGTTTATGTAGATGATATTAGAGAGAGATTGAATTTAATTGTATTTCTTAAGTGGATTATTCTATATATTATTGAGCCTAGTTACTTACGAATTGCGCATCGTCTGTAGTTGTATCATACGAAACAAAAAAATTATAAGTTATTACCTTCTTGTGTTAGAAGATTGCCTCACTAAAATTTGATCTACATTAATAAAACCGACACTTGCTGCGGTTGAGTTACGACGCTGCCGGTTAAACTATTGCTCGGTAACATTTAATATTCTCGAATACTGCTATTCAAAGAAGTGGTTTACTATTGTTATTCTCACGGAACAGAATTGGAGCAAATTGTTGTGCAACCACAGACTGCGGAATATCGTTAAATCGATTAATTAATCGTATTTTCTACGTTTGGCAATGTCGAAAATTAATCATAATCTTTAGTTTTATAAAATAATAAGAAAACATCATCAAATATTTATTAATCCCCGGTTAATTTCTTAACCCAAATGGCATAATACAATGGAATTCTAACGAAATCATTGAAAAAATTGAGGAATTGCATCTAATGATAAGTCAAATCAGTTCATCACTTATTTGCCTTCAAGAAACTCACTTTAACTGTGGATTTCAATTTTGTCCCAAAAATGTTGCAAAAGCAAAAGCAATTTTGCTACCCTGCCTAGCAATACTAATTAAAAATAATTTCAATAGTGTAGAAACAAACATCGATACTGACTTACAAGCTGTAGTAGTTCAAATGTGTTATCCTATTAAAATGACGTTGGTTTCAATTTACTTACCAAATGATAATAGCATAGCCACAAGAGATATTGAGCATCTTATTAATCAACTATCAACCCTATTCTTAATCTTAGGTGACTTTAGCAGACTTCAGCAGTAACAAATTCTATCCCTATATCTCCAAATAGTTGCCAAAACCTCCTGTGGTGGTCACAGTAAATCTCTGATCTACTAAAAGCTCGATGGAAAGCACAAAGAGACGTAACTCATAATCCCAGTTCATAAAATTTACAACAGTTTCGAAAATGACGAGTTCTTGTTAGAAAGCGTATTTGTATCGCCAAAAGGTTATCCTAGCAAAAATTAATTTTGTGAAAATTCACAAAAAATGTGGAGGAAAATTAAATCTATTCAAGGAATCGCTAGAACTAAAGAAGTACCTACAATTATAACAAATGGGCAGTATAATTCTGAACCTCTAGAAATTGTGAATATTCTCGCCAACCAGATTTTATTAATATAAAGACGACTAAGGACTAACTATACAAACAATTGTTACAATAAAGATTTTAATGTTAATGAGCTCACCCATATTATGTCACAATGTCGAGGCTCCACTCCAGGTCCTGATGAAATACATTAAGAAATGTTGGCTAATTTAAACATAGATTCTAAAATATACCTCCTAGAATTCTATAATAATTGGTGGCAAAAACATACATTTCCAAATAAATGGCTTCTTGCTAATGTCGTTCCTAGTAACAAACCTGGAAAAGATAAAAACTACCCTCCAGCTATAGACCAATGAAATTGACAAACATTGTGTGTAAAGTTATGGAAAACTTGTTGCTGAATGGGTTTTCAAAATATTATATTTGCTATTGATGCTTTGATGTACCTAGTTTATGAAATTCAAATAGGCTTTCGAAATGGGGAAAACAACAATTTCTATATTCTTTCATTTAAATAAAGCATTTGATAAAACTTGGAAACATATTTTAAATATTTTAGATCGACTGTTTTGAACAGGAAAATGGTATAGTCCTTAGGATAATCCTATTCATCATAGCAATGAATCCATTAATAGATCAACTTGAACCACCCGTTAAAGTAATTATGTTTGCAGATGACTTCAAACTCCATTGATAAAATCTGTACTTGGACGAAAAATCATGAGTTTGAATTTAATAATAAACATAAATACCTTGGAGTAATTTTGGATAAAACATTGTCATTTAAACCTCATCTAGCAACATTAACAACGCAATGTCTTAAGACGCTTAACATAATCAAATTATTGTCAAATATTTATTGGGGTTATGATAGACATTTACTACTGAAAGTTCATAATTCTTTAATTTTATCTAGGCTTTATTAGGCTAGTGTAATATATCAAACCGCCATGCGACTAATCTAAAAATACTAGATGCAATCCATACTCAGGGTTTAAGATTATCGACTGACGCTTTCAGAAGCAGCCCAGAGAGCATCTGTTCGTGTGTTCGTCTGTTCGTCGTCTGCAAGTGTGTGAACGTTTTTTAAATTCGGATGTAAGTTAAAATTAAATGTGCTGATTCTTCGCTTTTGACTATTGCTAAATTTTTCAGTTGAGTTTGGTTTATCATACTAAACTTTGTACTACTAAATTTATTAAATTTGTATTACGAAGCCGATGGTATTTTCAATTATTTTTGAAAGTTTATTGCGGTGTACTAACTTCGAATGACTTCAATTGTTTGTTTACTTATAAATTAACACATAAACTAGGAACTTAGATTAAAAATTTAATTTCATTGGTATCTGGATTTATATTTCAAGAACTTCTGATCTTAATTTACTTCAGTCAATTTAGTCGATTAAAGCACACACTATTACTACTTGTTTTTAATTCGATTACTATAAGTTGGCCGTATGACAATGACAATGCACTATCATTGTCAATATTAATTTATATTAATATTAATTTATATTAATACTTAAGTCCAAGTTAAGTTGATGATGAATTTAGAATAATAAAAACATCATGTTCCCACTAACAAGTTCAACCAGACACAGAATGCCTCAAGCACAATCGACTTATGATCTCATCGAAATTTAATTATGGACAATAAATAATACAATAAATAAATAAAGGATAGTTGTATGAATACTCTTGAGCTTGAGCCTTCTATTTTGAAATTTCTCACTCATTAACAAAATTTTAAAATTTGTAGGAAAAGTATTGAGCAATTTCTTGCCGCGTTCCTTAAATTACTAAATTAACTAAACTAATGTCTTGTGCCTTATTCGACTAAAATCATTAAACTAGATTAAGACCCAAAGCTCGTGGAATAAAAATGCAGATGATACTTAAATAATAATTTTAATCTGTCGTTTTTTATTAAATAATTAATAAGAAACCCAATATTTAATATCATTCGAAGTTAATGTACCATGATAAAATTACTTACTTGTGAACTGCCCAGCCATCGTCACTAACATGGCTACTCTAACCGACACAAACTATTCAATTAACATTAACATGTATTGCTAGAAAAAAAGTAAAGGCCAAACGCCAGGTGAGAAACACCTACAATAATATGCTGTATAAGATAGCAGAATTTTCTCAGCGGAAAATAAGAGATTTCGCTACTCGCCGCAAGTGGCAGCACAAGCACAAAAGAGAAATTATTTTAGTATATAATTACCAGCGGAAATTTTTTATTCATTTTGTATCTCTTTTTTCACTAAATAAAACATCCCAGCGGAATAAAATATTAAAAGTGATCCTTAAACTGACAAATTGATTAATCTCCGAAGTAAAGGAACTCGGTAAATGAAATCTTGAAATTTAACAATATTCCGTCTTTCCGCCGTTCTAAAAGAATGACGATGAAATTTATATACAATTATTGATCAGGGGTCCAAAACTTAGGACAAAATTCTAAGATCGGTTCATGCTGGACTAAACTAGGCCACTTCATAACCAATACTTTTGAAAATTTAAATTTTTTTATTAGTTTATTTTCAGTTTTTGGCCAATATCTCAAAAACTTCTACTAGTAACCAATACTTTCGATTGTTTTTCTAATAGCTTAGGTCATACTGAGACTACCAGGAAAATTTGGGGAAAATTGATGAAAATTGAAACAACCAAAAGTATTGGTTACTAGTGGAAGTTCTTGAGATATTGATCAAAAACTGAAAATAACTTATATGGCCGCAGAAAATCTAAAAATTATAGTGAAAATTCTAATCCATTAATTTACTCCAAATTTTCCTGGTAGTCTCAGTATGATCTAGGCTATTAGAAAAACAATCGAAAGTATTGGTTACTAGTAGAAGTTTTTGAGATATTGGCCATAAACTGAAAATAAACTAATAAAAAAATTTTAATTTTCAAAAGTATTGGTTATGAAATGGCCTAGTTTCGTCCAGCATGAAGAGATCCTAGAATTTTGTCCTAAGTTTTGAACCCCTGATCAATATTTTTATATAAATTTCATCGTCATTTTTTTAGAATGGCGGAAAGACGGAACATTGTTCAATTTCAAGATTTCATTTACCAAGTTCCTTTACTTCGGAGATCAATCAATTTGTCATTTTAAGGATCACTTTTAATATTTTATTCCGCTGGGATGTTTTATTTAGTGATAAAAGAAATACAAAATGAATAAAAAAATTCCGCTGGTAATTATATAACAAAATATATTCTCTTCTGTGATTGTGCTGCCACTTGCGGCGAGTAGCGAAATCTCTTATTTTTCGCTGAGAAATTTCCGCTATCTTATACAGCATTACAATAATTCTACTTTTGAAATCATTTGAGATTTAGAATGGGTTCTAACCATTTAAAAAATACACATAAATTTAATTAAAATTGAATAATATAAATCATACAAACAAATATAATTTGAATTGTCGAAAAATGTATATAAAATCCTAAAATAACGTGCATATCATTAAAAAAAATACCAAAAAAGTAGTTTCTGCGTAGGCGACGTCATACAAGGTTATCCAATTCAAGCTTGATAAAGTAAACTTAAAAAAAACACACAAAATATTCGGAATGTATTGTAATTTTTATTTCATTTTACAGATTGATCCTTGCCATTTTTATTTAAACAAGATATCATTCAAATGTCCTCCACGGGACTTCTTACAGGCCTTGATTCTTTTGCGGTAATTTTCAATGAGTTTTCGGCACATTTCGGGCGGTATCTCGGCCATTACCTTACGAATATTAGTTTTCAATTCGTCAAGAGTTTGAGGATTGTTTGCGTAAACACGATCTTTCGCGTAGCCCCACAAAAAGAAATCCAAAGGCGTTAAATCACAGGATCTTGGAGGCCAATTGACATCAGCCAATCACGAAATCAAACGTCCAGGAAATTTCTCTTGCAAAAGATCTCGATTTGCTCGTGTTACGTGACTGGTTGCTCCATCCTGCTGGAACCACATATCGTCAAGATCATAATCTTCGATTTTCGTAAAAAAATAATCGGTTACTTCTATTAATTAATTCGATTTCCTTATACCCAAGTTGCTAACCTTATTACTTGAGGGGAAGAATAATGAACTGATTTGCATTTTTTTTTTATAAATTTCGGTTTTGGAAACATAAAATTTATTCAATAATGAAAAGTCCGATTCAAACAAAATTTTGAATCTTTGTTTAAATCGGTTTCGCCATCAAACGATGCTTTCTTGGTCTAATCTTTTGAAACCACTGAACTTGTCTACATATTCAAAAATTGCACAATAAATGTTATAACGTTGACAATGCGAGTTGACCCGGAACTGTTTTGTAAAAGTTTTTGATTTTATTCTAACGAGGGGGTTCCCTTTATAAATTGGGAGTTGCTCGTCTGCAATTGGTAGCGCACACAACACTGTTGAGGTGTAGTAAAGTACTAGTACTCTTATGGAAGTTTAGTAAAATCAAAATAACTTAAAAAATTTACATATTTGCGTGTTTTCGTAAAAAGTGCAACAAAACTGTATTTTTTTACTCAAACGAAGAAATACTATATTTTTCTAATCCTGCTTTTTTGTCTCGTATAAGGAAATTGTCACTCGAGGCTGAAAGCCAATGGTGGTTATTGGATGCGTGTAACTTTTACTCTCGGGTTATACTCTCTCATCTTTTTATTATAAACGAGATATTTTTGTCAAGTGGTTTATAGTAAATAAATTTACTTTTAATTTTTACGAAAATTATTCGGTTTTTTAATTGAATGTCTGGTAATTCATTTACTTTGGTCCCTAGGGAGTGAAATGCACCATTGTGGCTCATGTTTCTGCTATGGTGCATCGATCCGTTTCGTTTTCGACTTATGAACGGATGTAGTGTTACGTTTACGTGTTAGATTTTTAAAGAAATATAAATTAATAATTTATTGATTAAAATTTTGGGCATTAAGTATAAAATAAAAATCACCAGAATATGTTTCAGAGTAGCATTCCAATACACTTATTTTGACAGTAATAATAGTAATTTAATGGATTTAGAATCTCTGGTTTAGGGCCTGTAGGTAGGTGGCTGTAATCGATTTGGAATTATTAATTTAACTTAAAATTATAAAGTATTTAATCGAGAATTAAGTTACAAAATAGTAAATGTTATTGCAAAAAGCCGTTCTAATTTTTTTAGTGTACTTAATAGTTCAGTTGTTGATTTTTTTTTTAATTTATTTAACCTTCAACACAATTTTTGGTTTTTAAGCTCTTATTAATTTTTACATAGTTTTATTATATTTACAAAATGGTGAGATCCTAGGTAATGCTCAATTTTGCACAAGTAAACTAAAGTAAAACATATACTTTAATGTATGGTGAAAAGGAATGAAAATCACGTCAATATTCTTAAATTGCTCAAAGAACAAATTTTTCCATTTGACCTACAAAGTCAATAAGTACTCGATAAATAAGAAAACCGGAACCCATATTTGGGAGCCCATATTTGGGAATTGTATTTTAAATTACTGCATTTATGACAAGTTCCGCAAGTTCTGAACTTGTTAGAATTGTTTATGATTTAATATTTTTACCTTTGAAAAATGGCTCGTTCTAAACTACAGAAATACGTTCGTTGTGATTTTCGCAAATCGTACATTCAGACAGGAAGCAACCCGTCATAAATATAAGCTCTATATTTAGGGCGGAGGAGATCGTTTCATTTTGGATAAGTATTATTACTTCATCTGGCTCTGTCTACATGTAGAAGAGCTTTTTAGCTAGATTTTTTTTCATATTCGAAAATAATATTATGCAGCCGTTTATATCTGGAGGGTTTAATAATATGATGATTAGAACTACCATTGGTGATCTAAAGATTTCGTAAATTCAAAGTTCATTTTGCTCGTTGAATTCGTTAAATTTTTCGCGCATTGGGTAGTCTGCCGACCAAACGGTATGGGCCGATATCCCAGAAAATGCTCAAACATTTGTATAAACATGTTTTAATACCCTGTCAGCGAAAGTACTCCACAAAAGTCATCCAAATAAATACTTATTTATAACTTAGAGCTAAAATGGCAGTCAGTATTTTCCGTAAACCTTATAATTGCTGCTTTTCAGGACCTACTTTGATCTGAATCAAATATATGGCTTTAAGTTGTTTCACAAAATAATAGCCGAACCGGATCACAGGTGACAACTTTTAAAATGAAATTGGCGACTGCTATAAATGCAGTAGAAATAGTATAAGTTTCCATTTTCTACATAGGCCAAAAAATGGTATATAATATACAATAAATTAAATTATGTGTAACTGCCAAAATAGGATGTCGACTTTTCCTAAAAGATGGCTAATCTATTTACAAGTAAAAACATAAACCATTATAATATTCTACAATTAACTCCAAACTTTCTACATTCTCGACATATTCTACACCAATTATCTACATTGTCAACGGTAAAAGCAATTGTCTACACAATTATCGACCTCATGCCGTCAACAATTCCAAAATACGCGTAGACGCGGAGCACTGCGTTTTTATTCATTTTTTTCTTTATTAATTACAACTGAGACTGTGCTCATCTAGCAATTGTTCTTTCAAATTACAAATTTTGCATTTCTGAAACAATTCTGATTTGCTGAGGTGAAACCCAATGTTAAGTCCCAAAATTAATTAAACCTATTTAAAATGTAATTTTAATTTGGTATGTTTACTAGCTCAAGTAGCCTCGTTCTTTGAAGTCTTCTTTCAACGACAGGGTTATCTATCATATGGCGAATATAGGGGTAACCATGTTCCTGGAGCCTTACTTCGTGTTTGGCTGCATGCTTTTTTATTTCATCTTTGATGTATTCCATCTGTAAATCCCTGTAAAGGTCTTTATTTCTTGTGTACCACGGAGCATTTACGATGCTACGGAGAACCTTATTTTATAACGCATGTATCATTTTGGCGTTTTTTTGCTTAGTACATCCCCAGAGTTGAATACCGTAGGTCCATATCGGCTTCAGTATTTGCCGATATAGCAGCAGCTTGTTGTGTATTGCAGAGCCTCTACGTATGAGCCAATACATTTTTCTGAACTTAATATTAAGTTTTTCTTTTTTCTTTTTGACATGCTCTCTCCACTTGAACTTGGCATCGAGTGTCATGCCAAGATATTTGGCTTTGTTTGCATCTGGCACTTGTCGTAAGTTGATTTCTGTCGGTAGATGGAAGCCTTTTGATATGTAAAGTTCATATGCGTCGGTTTCGTCTCATTAAGCTTGATTCTCTAGCGCTTAGTCCAGTTACAATCCGCACTGGTAATCTTATGGAGGTTGCTGGGTCATCTGCAAAAGTGGCTCTGGTTCCTTCATCTGTTGTTGGAATATTCCTTGTATATAATAAATACTGGATTGGTCCTAAGACACTCCTCTGTGGTACACCGGCAGAAATTTTCTTTAGTTCGGAGTATTCATCCTCGTATTTCACACGAATTGCCTCGGTAGAACTCTGTGCATTCCAGTCCACTGTGCCAGACTTTATCGAATGATTAGGCGACGTCCAGAAATATGCTGGAGCATACACTTTAGCGTTCTAATGTTCTTTCAATAATGTTGGTGATTCTATGCACCTGTTCAATTGTGGAGTGCTTTTTTTTTAATCCAAATTGATGTGGAGGAATTAGTTGTCGGTCCTCAATTAGTGGTTTAAGTCTTTTTAGTAATAATTTTACAAAAAGTTTTGACATAATTGGCAGCAATGAAATTGGCCTGTATGATTTTTTATCGTTAGGTGGTTTATCAGGTTTTGCTACCATGATTACTTCTGCTACTTTCCATTGCCACGGAAAATATTTAGCCGAAAGCTTGCATTGATTATGCGTAATAGCTTACGAAATCCTTTATCTGGTAGAGGCTGGATTATTTGGCAAGTAAACAAGTCATATCCTGGGCCTTTTTTAACATTCATGTTGCTTTTTACTTCTTCTTTTAATTCTTTGAGAGTTACCGGGCGTATATCAAAATCATCTAGCTAGTGGATTGACATTATGTTTTCATTGGCCGTTTGCCTTGGTAGTGGTTGGAAGGTATCCTCGAGATACTCCGCAAACAGATCAGCCTTCTCTTTAGGACCTCTTTCCCAAATTCCATCCTCCTTTTTAAGTGGAGGCACTTGCATTTTGGTTCTTTTGAGTCCCAAAGTGGAGGCACTTGTATTTTGGGTCTTTTCATTCATAAAACTGAAATTATTTTGGATCATTTGTTATCAGACAGACATGGACTCGTTTAGATGTGTGCTGGGATCTTTTAACATCAGTATTTTCGATACTTTATCGAAGTTTATATCTCGTCTCTATAAAATAAATGTTTTTCTCTGTTTCAATTTTTATATCACCTGCAAGCCTACTAAATTAAAACTTTGCAATGTTCTACTCCATTTATATCACGAAATAATTTATAGGAAATAAATGTTGTTCTATATAATACTAGATGTGTAAGTAAAAACTGCGTTTTTGGCCAAATTCAACTTAGGTAGATGATGAATGTCTTCGCGATAGAAATTTGGTGGTTTCGAAACAAAATAGTCATCTAACCCTTTTTGAACATCTTCGATTATCGGGAACCGCTGGTCTCTCAAATATGATGACATCGATTTGAATAAGTGGTAATCAGAGAGAGCCAAATCTGGAGAATACGCCGCAAGCTGCTTCCCAGCATACGGAGAAGATGTGTTTCTGGGTTGATTTTGCTGTAGTAGGACGAGCGTTCTCATGCAGCAATATCACCTTCCGCCGTCCTTGGACTGTAAATGTTTTTTGTTTTTCCTACAGAGAATCACTTAATTTGATCAATTGGATGGCCATAGGTGGCCAGGATCAACCCATGGTTTTCCGCGTTAAGAATTATCGTACAAAAACATGCAAATGTCAACTCTTCGGTTTTTTTTTCTTCGATCACTTTATGAGGAACCCATTTACCTTCGTTCTGTATTTTGCCCATAGCATGAAATCGAATTTTGCAAACCACTTTTTTAATATTGAATGACTCACATAATGTTCACTTAAAGTCGAATTAATCAATTCCATAGCTTGAGCAGACTCAGCTACATAGATCCAAAATGGCGGGCGAGTTGAATGCTTTCAGTTTATATTTTAATGCAACCAACTTCAAAAATTTTTACTGAAAAATAGTTTTTTTTAATAAAAATCACCATATCCGCTTAAATTTTGGAAAACTGATCTGGACCGGCATTGTTGCAAGATTAATTTAGAATATCTTTATGCAAAACTGTTTTTCTCGTAAATGACTTAATATACATGCAAAAAACAAATAAGCTTGTACGGAAGCTGCCACTTACGACGGTAGACCAATTTCGGCCAAAATTCATTGGAATCTTGCAATATGTAGAAAAATCATACGTGTTTTGTTTAATCCCGATCAAAGAGTCGATGAACAAAGAGTCTTTGTTCATCACAACCGTAACGTTACCTTTATCGCTGAAATGTTTTTACTAAATTTGGGTAGGCTTTGAAAAATTGTTTTGTATACAGGGTGAGTTTTTAAAAAATGCGTGGCTGTTATCTGAAGAACGATGCAGAGAGGGGACATCTAGCAGTGATCTTAAATGACCCTGAAACTCACTAGTTTCAGGGATATAGACGAAAGTAAGTTTTTGTTTAAAATATTTATTACCTATACTAAGTGTTAAGTGTATGTTTTTAGAGATATGAGCAGAAATGATATTCGCTAAAACAAACGAGTTTTTGCTGTTGTACGGTGTATCAATAGTTCTTTGATTTATTATGCAATTGTTTATTTTATTACTATAATAATAAACAAATAAAGGCATTTATTAGGCTTGACTTGTAATTGAGATCAGATTACAGTGTGAGTGTCGACAAAATGAACGGGTAGCGATTAGATTATACGCTGAATGACATCCAGATCGTCGGCACTTTGGAAGTGGTGTATTTTTTTTTTTTTTTTTTTTTTTATTTTTTTTATTTATTATTGCCTAAATAGTCTAAGAGGCTGTGGCAGGCCATCCATAGCAATTTAAAACATACACACAATTTACAATATCATATTAACATAGAAAAAAAGAAAGAAAACAAAACATTATTATATTTAGAATTAAAAAAGATTTAACATTAACATACTGAAAACTCATTATGAGATCTTAACACTTCAAATCTGATCCTTTGATTAATCCGATAGTTTTTTTTTTATAATACATATATGTATATTTAAATATTCTTCACGTAGCCAAGTTAGTGGTTGCTGCTGATTGGAATTTAAATTTGATTTTAACTTGTCTACTAGATCTCTCTATAATACATTCAACCATTTACTGATTAAGTGATCCTTCAACAGCCGTTTGTATTTCATAATATTGGACTCTATTCTAATAGCCTGGGGAAGCTCATTAAATAGAGCAGGGCCCATATAAAATGGATTACTTTGGGAACGGCTTGTACTTACGGTATTTAAATAATATAATGAGCTTGCATTGTTTCTTGTATAATGTGAGTGAACTTCAGATACGGCTATAGGAGTGAGATTACATTTCATCAGAGCCATCTGAGCTTTCTTAATAAACATCAACAATTGAAATTTCCCTAGAATCTCTAGGGGAAGTGTTTTGGAAGAGTACAAAGATTTAGTCGACGTTAGTACTGGCAGGTATTTGATAGTTTTGATGATCCTGTTTTGAAGAACCCAAAGGCTTTTGATGGAATTTTTCGGTGTAGTAGTCCATAGCGAGCTCATATAACTCAATCTAGAGTTAGTATATGCGTCATAGAAAAACCATGCTGTTCTTTCATCAATTAGACTTCTTATTCTCTTCAACGCAAATGCACAGGGGCAGATTTGTTTTTTAACTTTCAGTACTTGTTCCTTCCATTTCAGGTTTTGGTCAATGAGGAGCCCCAAGTAGGTAGTAGTTTCAACTTGCAGTATTTTATTATTATTTACTTCCAAGGAACGGGGAAAATGCGCAGGAAACTTTTTGTTTTGGAAAATTATGTAATTGGTCCTTAACATGTTCATGCACATTTTATTAGCAGTCAGCCAGTATTCTATTTTAGTAATATCTTGTGCCATTTGATCAAGAAGGCTTAAACCATCTGAAGATTTATACACTAGAACAGAGTCATCCGCATACATAAAAAGTTTTCCAGACAAGTCTATATTGAACATGTCATTAACGAAGAAGTTAAATAGAATTGGACCAAGAATAGAACCCTGCGGCACACCAGATACCATTGTCAGCGGCTCGCTCTTAATACCATTTACCACCGTGTATTGGACCCGGCTAGTGAAATAAGATGTTAAAATGGATAGGGTGGCTACGGAGGGATTTAACTTTGTAATTTTTGAAAGTAGGATTTTATGTGGCACAGTGTCGAAAGCTTTTTTAAGGTCTATAGAGAGCATCGATACATATTCCTTGCACGCTAAACCCAAATAGATTTCATTGAGTACAGACACTGCCGCTGACTGTGTGCTAGATGCTTCGACAAATCCAAATTGGTTAGCATGTATAATTTTATTCCACTTAAAATATTCATTTAATCTAGCTACAATTATTTTCTCAAATATTTTGGAGAACACATTCAGGATTGATATTGGCCGATAGTTAGATGGAGACATTTTTATCTTCACCCACTAAATACCCCAAATATTTGATTTGACGCATCATGAAGTGACTCTTACTCATATTCACGGTTAGACCCGCGTCTCTCAATTTCTCGGAAATAATCTTTATTAAACTCAAATGATGATTGAAAGTTGGCGACACTACTAACAGGTCATCTAAATAAATAAAAATATTTTCGCGCAATTCGTGAGGAATTACAATATCCATTAAGCGGCACATAGAAGCAGACGCATTGCATAAGCCAAATGGCATTACACAAAATTGATATAGCTTGCGTCCTGGTATCGACGTAAACGTTTATCGGATAGGTTTTGCACTACCGGAAGCATAGAAAACCAATGGAATCATTCTAAGTTTTCTGAGGAAATTGTTGTTTCTTGAGTCATGTGCTAGCTGCAGCATCACAGGATCCACACATATCACCTCGAAATATTGCACGAGTTAGAGGAATATCTCAAACGGCCGTGACTCGCGTTTTGAGAGAAATAAAAAGTACATGCATAACTTATGTCATTGCTGCAAGAGTTTCTATTTTCCCGCTCTTTGGACAGATGAGTCAGCGTTTAAGAGTGACGGTCATGTGAATAGGTGTAATTTACATTCCTGGATAAGGATGATGGGTTTGTTGACAAAGCTTTTCTCATTGTAAATTATTCTGAAGTCATTCAGTTTCGTATTAAGAAGATATTTGATAAGTGGGACTATTTTAGGGTTATTTTGTTATAATTCATGTTGTTTCGGCGCTTCAACGCTGCCGCTCTTGTTGTGTTTATCAAAGTGACATTGCCGGCAGACAAATCTATTTTCCAATTTCCATTCTCGAAAGCGGTGTTCACGTATCTAACCCACTTTACTCGATGTTAAGGTAAAAAATCACTTTTACCTATACTGATTCATATTATTAATGATGCTAGGTGTTATATGTAACAGAATCAGGCAAACAAAAAATTGGCCAAAGAAATGAAATAAAATAAAAAATCGGTTTATATCCGTACGTACACTTTCAAATATTCGTATGAATAGTTAAATTAATTATTCATTTTCAATTTAACTCAATTCTAAAAAAAAAATTGTGCTATTCAAAATGAAATAAAAAAATCCAATCTAAACCTGTAATAACAAACACAAATGAAAATAAAAAATTAAACTTTTCATTCAACTCAGGTTTATTTTCATATGTAGAAGAGCCATAGAGAACAAATAGATACGTTGTTAGTTACGAGAACCCGAAAAATGCACATATGTCGATATATGTACATATAGAATTTATCAGCAACAACTACTGTACTCCTGGTAAATACCAATTGAAAACACCTTTAATTTTTTGTTTTCCATCACAAACAATTAAATGAAAAGTCGTCAAAATTGTTCGAAATTTATTCTTGAATAAGTAGATATGGGACTCAATAGATTAGATCCAAAGTGTTGAAACAGGGTTGATTGTCCGTTTATAATAAAATGAAGAAAATAACCCTTTAAAATTTATAGCTAGCAATTTAAGGTACGTAAGTGTCATGGTGTCATCCAAAAAATTACTGTATCCACTTGAAATTTCTATTTGAGCATAGAGCTTCGATTAGTCTCTCCTCACCCGATTTTCCTCAATTTTTGTATTGTTAAAGTTCACTTTTGAATTAATCGGAATTGTAATCATTATTGTTAAGTGGCTGTGTATGTATTGATACAAAATACAACACAATTTATTTGCACATACATTTTTTTTTTTGTAACGTAAAATGGATTTTTATCCAACAAAAGGAAATAAAATCCTTAGAAAATCTCTTACGTCTTCGTGCATAATATTATACAAGTACATTGTACATAATTTAATACGGTGGAATCAAACCATTATTTTTTTGTGAAGTACTTAAAAATCCAGTCAATCACAAATCATAATGGAAATGAATATAAAGGGATATGGAGTATTGGTTAATTATACTTCAAACAGTTTGTAATATTATATCGATTTTATACTGTTTTTTAATCTACTGTACATTACATAAAATTTATTCAGGAAAATTCAAACCCTTCAATATTTTATTATATATTTCGATCATACACATGAATTTCTTTGATTTCCATTTACACTAGATGAAAAATTTGTTGAGTAAAATTCAATTTCAAATATTTCATCGTTTGAAAAAAAAAATTCAATCTTAAGCTTTGCATAGTATACTTAGGTATTGTGTCACCTTTAAAGAAAATGATTGGCAGGTATCCTTTTTTATAATGTTGTATGTGTTGCTGATGCCTTCCCAGTTTGTACCGCTGCTCCCTGCGACGATTGTATATAGACTATATATAGGAGAAAAATTTAGATTTTTTTGTGTAAAGTATGAACTCCATAATATGTAAAATCCATATTCAAATTTTCTATTTATTATTTTTTTTGTTCAATAGATATAGATTTTTTGTTGTTGGTACTCGTTCTGTATAATATTTTATTTGTCTGATAAGAAATAGAAATAATAATGGGAATGAAGAAACAATCTTGTGTGGATACAATAAGGATTTTTAAATAATAACAGAGTAATAGATTTTTGGTTTTCTAATAATGATGGTATATTATAAAAGTTGGGTATTGAGTTTTGTACTTAGCCTCAAAGTATTATCATATCATATATGCAGTGTGCGGTAAATCGACATTTGCGTGGGTTTAATATTATACAGATATATATACTCTTGAGTCTATCAATTGTTTGTAATATCCTGTTAACCTATATTTAACTACCAACAAGCAATAAATAATATATTTGTGTAGTACAGAGAAGACAAACTACTTGTGTTTTATTCAAATTATTAATTTACCATCGATACGCACGGATCAATAATGTGACCATCAACAATTTATATGTATACGAGTAGGTGTAGTAAAAATAGGCACGAGGAAAATCTACCGCATATATCCCAGCCACTAAACCAACCATCATCCCATAACATAATAATGCACGTATAATCACATGATATTAAAGAATGAACATTTTTTATTGATTCAAGCAACTTTTTTGTTTAATTTAAAATTCAAAAAATATCAATTCGTTGTATCGACGTTTAAATTTTTTATTGTTGGTTGGTATTCTCGCGTTTCATGTTTTTGTTTGGCTATATGTGAATCATTATTATTGATAATAATAATTAATTTATAATCGAAAAAATGGATAAAATAAAAATTAAATGAAAGCAAATAATTTTTAATTGAATTTTCACGGGAACACCGAGTTTTTGTCAGTGTTGTGTGTCGACGCGTATTTCCGAATTGTCTACATGCTGGTGTCGAAAATAATGTAGACAACTAGTTTTTAGATAGACAATGTCGAGAACTGGTAGAGTAGGTAAACAATTCGTAGACAATGTATATTATTGTTTTTGTTATTTTTTCCATTGTTTTTCTGTACGAAGTCGTCGTCCTACAGTTTTACAATTTTTAAATTGGGTTTTAAACTGGGGCATACCGATATTTTGGAAGTTAAAATTCAATTTTAATAAAATTGGTCTGACTGAAATATCTTGTTCAATCGATGTCTTCAATATTGTTACAATCATAAAGGATTTGATTTTCGTTCGTGGAATAAATTTTATAAATCCTGATTTAATAGTTGTCATTTACACGATCCTGTAACTTTACTGATTTGTTGTAATCTTTCGAAGAGAAAGTCTACAATGAGAGAATCTTTAAGATTTGTTCTGTATGCAATAAGCTTTATAATTTTCATTCAGGTTGAAATCGTTTCAGTTTTAGAAAGAGATCAATCATCGCACTTGATTGTGGGATATTCATTTTGTTCAGGTTAGCTGAGAATTCCATTTGTTCGAGAGACTGAGAAATGAAGCATTATAAAATCGAAATTCATGATCTCAGAAATCCTCTGGACGTGATGATATATGTATTAACAACAGCTAAAGCAAAGAAGGCACTAATGGGATGGAACCCAGTTAAAAGCCAAATAATCTTAGCAAGAGTCCATTGAAAAATACGAAACACAAACAATAATTCAGTCGCCCCAGCAGAAGACGCAGATGAAACAACCAAGGATGGGTTCTATGAACACTGAAAGAAACCAAACAGATCACGTATAAGGATTAACAAGAAATTTCTCACGCCATTACTAGATGTCGAGGAAATAAGAGGTGCATATATTTACAGTGGCCATCAACTAGTAATATCACAATTCAAAATTAAGCCTGTAAAATGCACTAATTCAAATCGGAAAAAATTTAACACCGACGGTTGAAAACGTGTCGACACAAGAAATACATTCTGTGAAGCGCTCAAGCTCAGCTTCTAAACCAATGAAGACGCTGCTACACCAACCACACTGTGGGTATATAGCAAGAATACAAACGCAAACTCTGGATCAGTGATAAAACTTGGAAGACAATTGAAGAACGCTCGCAACTTAAGTTGCAAGTGTGCCAACAAAATACGTCGGGCTTAAACGCCAATACGAAGATTATTGCACGAGAAATCAAAAAATGAATTGAAACCAAGAACCCGAACTATGCGCCACTACATAAACGTGTACGATGGACAAGTGGACAATTTGCCAATATCCTACCAATAAGGGATGCATTTGGTCAAATCTTAACAACAGAGCTCAAATATTCAAAGGAAACAAATCGACAAATGCAACGACTCTATAGCAGCAGTAATAACTGAGAGAATGAAAAAGTTCAGCGGATTATATTCCTCCTTAACACAACCATAAAGATATTAGCAATTTTCATCTTAGATAGAACTTCACAGACAATCTACTCGAAAATAAAAAAAGGACAAGCTGGCTCCAGACCAGGGCGAAGCAGCACCGATCATATTAATACATCACGCATCATAAATAAGTAGTCTAACTCAGGCTGGAGGCAGATGATATATTCCCGCTAACACACAAACACGCCGGAATGCAACGAAAAGTACAGAAGCTATCAGATCTAGGAAAACCAAGACGATTTGGCTGACCGGTCAATTAATTTGTATACCTTGGTTGTATGTACTCTAGCGCAAAGAAGTGGACCAGATGAAGATTTAAAGAAACGAATAAATAAAGGCAGAATAACATTCAACACACAAAATATGTAACACAACTGCCCTATTCCGCAACACCAAGCTAAGGTGCTTCAGGACCAACAACATAAGAAATGTTGAACTCTTTATTGGCAAAATAGTCAATCAGTCATTGGCATCGAAATACGAAAGCACAAGTGGAGTTGTATTGGCTATTCACTGAGGAAGTCCCATAATGACATAACAAGAAGGTCTCAGGAATGAAACGTCGGACGACCAGCTGTAACATTGAGACGAACAATGTTAGCAGGAGCGAAACAACTCGAAAAGTCATGGCTGGAAATCAAAGCAATAGCACCCAACAGAGTTAGATGGTCCAGCCTAGTAGGCAAAAAATTGCTTGAAATATGCAGTAACTCTTCGGTCTTATTTTGGCATTTGTTTAACATAGACAATCTAGCGATATTATGAGTGTTTAGCACAAGAAGAAAATACCAAAAGCATTTAGAAAATTCAAAAGAACTGTATACACTATTTGACCTGGAAAGGTGGATGGGTAAATACGACCATGATCTACCGTACCACGTAAATATACAGCAACAAACACAATACCTTACTGGATGTAAGACTTAGAACTTGGTAAGGCTAGAAAAAAATCACTTTTATTAGTAATCTCTTGTTGGGTATAATCGACGCACCGGAAGTACTTACTCGTATAGCTCAATTAAAATAAACGTTTCCAGTGGTCAACTAATTACTTGTTAATTTTCAAATCCAAAGAAAATTTATGTTCTTTTGATAATAATTACTTCCCAAGTCGAATTTGTACACCAACATAACTGTCCCAGGTACGCGGTAAGTTGATGCACCTTCTTTCAACCATTTAATCCTCTCAAGATGAATAAACAATATTACGGGTGTTTAATTGAAGGGGTCAGTAAACTTGTCGGTAGCATAGACCCCGTTTACGATTAATTTTTAATCGTTTAACGATTTAAACGTTATTCGTTAACGATTTTATTTTACGTATTGTAAAATTTGATTTTGTCGCTAAGTTGGCACAACTGTCCTTTATCTTGATGTGAAGTCTGAGCACGGTCTGTCATTTGTTTGTTTGTTTACAGTGCTCTATTTCAGTTCATCTCAATCGAACAAAAAAAAGAGAAAGAGAATAGGAAAAATGTCAGCCGGATCTATATCAGGTGAATACGGTGGTAGTTCGATGATATTTGTTGAGGTTTTGGCCAGAAATTCGTTCACAATATGATAGTCTTGTGAGATGGTGTCTTGTCGTGGTGCAAAATCCAAGAGTTTAATTTCCAATAACCTGGCCTTTTTCGACCAATTTACTCTCTGAAATGCCGAATAACGCCTAGATAATATTCTTGAGTTACCGTCTGACCTTCCGATAAGAATTTCGAGTGCACAACACCGCGCGATAATCGAATAAACTAGTCAACATTACCTTAACTTTTGATCGACTTTAACGAGTTTTTTCGGTTTTGGCTCAGTTGGAAGGCGCCTTTCGGAAGATTGTTGACTGGTTTGCATGTTAAACCCGTAAACCAAAGTCTCATCATCAGTTATAATGCATTGTTTGAATGAGTCTTCAACGGTTTTTAAGCGATTGAGTTTTGGAAGAAATTCAGGTGTTTCGGAATGTGCACACACATATGTACTTGTTTTTGATAAAGTCGATTCACCGCAAGTAACATTTTCAGCGATTCGGCACACGCAATTCTAATTGCAATACAAAATTTGAGACAAATTCTTTGTTCGATAATTTGATTCATTTTAAAAATCGGGAAACAAACTTGTGATGAACTAACAAAATAGAGCAATGTAAATAAACTAAATTACAGATCGCGCTCAAACTTCACGTCAAGATAGATGACGGTTGTGCCAACTTAGCGACAAAAAAATTTAACAATCCCTTTAAGCCGGCTTTTCCATTACTTTCTTGACAGAGTATATATAAATGTGTTTCATTACCAAAAAAAATCTTAGGTTCAAGTTTTTAAATGTGTTAAAATTTTTTATTGTGTTGTCCATATTGAAACGATTCCATTAAAAACCATAGAATTTTGATGATTGCTCAGATAAATAATAATAGTCGACATTGTCTACATTCTCTACATTGACGGCGCCATCCTTTTAATTTTCTACATACGTTTCCACACGTGTCGAATATCAATTATCTACGCAGTGTAGACAATACGGCACAACACTGGTTTTTGTTTAATAAGCGGGAATCGATTTGGTTGGTCTTACTATTCCGTTATACCATTGACACAAAAATGATTTCGTAACTAGGATTATGAAACTATGATTTGCCAGATGGGATTAGGCGACGCATTACAGTTCTCCTCAGTTGGGTGCGTAAATTCATGGTTTTTTACGTGTAAAATGTACGGACTGATTTTTTACATACTGTAAAGTTGTAGTGACTTGTTACGTTACTGCTAATTTACATATTATGAAACGATGAGTTGTGCAACAAAAAATAAAAATCATTCAGAAGAAGGTGATAACTCCCAACTTTGTTAATTCTTTCCGATTGAAATTACCTTCTTTTTGGCCTATTCCAACACTTCTCACAAATCCACCAGGAAAAGGGAAATATGCGGAATTGACAAAACGACATGCACAATCGGAACAAACCCGCCTTAAAAAACTGTTGGATGGGCACGATTTTGGCGATCGAAAGCCAAGCCAGGTATATTGGTCAATGATCATTCTTGGGGGTTCATCTATTGATAAAAACTTTATTGGCACTCTTTGGTTTAACAAGTTACCCGAACCGGTTTATGTCGCCATGCAAGCTATTGGTGAAAAACCTATCGATATGATCTTTCACCCATAACAGATAGACTTTATGAAGCTACAACATCATCTCGCGTATCAAGTGTAAATCAATCGTCAACTAATCGTGCTGAACAACAATTTCAACAAGCACCACAAAACGGATCAACAACAAGTTTGGAAGAAAGAATGGCACGTATTGAAAGCATGATGTCTAACTTAGCTCGAGGACGAAGTTTTTCAAAACTTTCAATCTTGATTCAGAAATAGGTCAAATTCATCTTCTCGAAAATATCGAAGTGCAAGTAGACCGATCGCAAATGCGGCGAACGCTCGACGATTTTTAAACCGTCGCCTTTTTATTAGAGATAATAACTACAAATAAACTTACATTTCTAGTAGATACTGGAGCGGATGTTTCAGTTTTACCATTTCGGAATGTCAAGGGAAGTTCATCTCGTCTTGATCCTGAGCTCGTGTTGCCAGCTGCTAATGGTTCAACAATCCAAACATATCAACACATCAAGCGACAATTTCCACACGTTTTCATTATAGCATCAATTGATGGTCTTCTAATGGGTTTAAAAAGACGACAGGCTTACGTGAAAACAGTTCCCATCTATATGCAATCGAAAACGGTGAATATGGTACTATACTCATAATGTTTCCTTCCCTTTTAGCCCCACCAGATTATAATAGTCCGTTAAATACGACGTGGTACACCATATATTCACTCAAGGTAGACCTTTTTTCGAAACCACGTCGATTGGACTCAATTATACACAAGACCGCCCTTGCGGAATTTCAGCATATGATCCAATTGGGCATATGTAGACCTTCTTCTTCTGAGGCTTCTTCTCCACTTCACATGGTTCAGAAAAAAAGGCAGTACCGATTGGAGATCATGTGGATATTCAAAACTTTTCGATGAATCTCCATGGATGCGCCATGTTTTCGAAAATAGATCTAGACATCGAAGACATACCAAAAACGGCTATTACTACTCCTTTTGGGTTATTCGAGTTTACTCGGATGCCTTTCGGTCTTCGGGATTGTTGCCAGTAAGAGCGAGGAAGAGCATAAAATTCATCTAATTAAAGTATTCGAAAGATTAGTTGAGTTCGGTATAAATATTCAATCTACTAAATGCAAATTAGGCGTTAAAACTTTATAATTCCTCAGTTATCAAATCAATTCACAAGGCATACCATCATCGCACCGGCGAGTAGAAACTATTAAACAATTACCATCCCCAACATCCCAATTATTACCACAGGTTAGTACCAAAATTAGCAGAATTGTTGTCTCCAATTCATGCGCAAGTGGCAAAATTGAACACATGAAATAGCGTTTGGGAAAATAAAATGTGCCTTTGTTGATGCAACGATGCTAGCACATCCCATTAGTAACACAAGCTACAGTATAGCATCTGACGCATCAAACGAAGCTGTAGGAGCTGTACTGCAACAATGGTTTGAGGGATGTTGGCAACCTTTGGGGTTTTTTTCTCGCAAGCTTACTGACAGAGAAAAAAAATATTCCATCTTTGCTAGGGAACTTTTGGGAATTTACCTCGCTGTTAAGCATTTTAGATACTTTGTTGAAGGACGGCAATTTATTGTTTTTACAGCTCACAAAGCGCTGCACAAATATTGCACAATTTACGAATGATATTAGACACATTTCTGGTAAAGACAATGTAGTTGCAGACTTGTCTAAAGATTTGTCTCGGTCATGTAACTATATTGAAAATGTGCAAACTGTTACACTAGATCCAAAGGATTAAGGTCAAGCTCAAAAATCCGACGATGAACTTCAAACATTGTTAAGTTCATCACGCCTCCCAAATTCGAAATATAAATTGGAACTCATAATCCTGGAGGAACACCAAGATTAAATGCAAATCCTATGGTGAAATGATGAAAATGATCCTTTAACTCATTATAAGTTAACGACAGTTACCTTTGGGATAGCTAGATCAGCTTTCTTAGCTATCAGACTGCGATTGATTTTCGACACGAATTTCCCTTAATTGCAGATGAAATCACGACCAAATTTTATATCGATGATTATCTTTCCCGGTGCCGATACCATCGAGAAAGCGAAATACTTGGAAGAAATTTGAGGCTACGCTTCGCGATGTGTATTGCCATCTAAACTCATATTGGACCACCGTGGTTGATTCAACCTAACCTAAAAAAGAAGCCGTCTGAAACACTCGATGAGATCATCTGCATTATTAAAATTAAATCGAATGTAAAGCAGATGAAAGTAACCTAATGACGTTTGTGTTGATTTTTACCCAAGCGACTTGTAATTATATGATTGAATTCTTTGAGCAAACAAACTCCCGTGCCAGAAATTTCCTTTTGTAACGCAGATGTGATAAGTTCATGACCGCAACTGCTAAGAAGTGCTCCTTCGATAATAGTAAAACATTTCATTATAATTTATAAGTGGCTAAACGAAACTTTTTTGGTGCGTGTTTGAATATGCCGCTCTATAAGATACACTTGTGATATAAATTCCGGGTCAGTCTGATTTACATCGGCACACCTGCACTGCCGATTAAATTTCTTAAAGAGATGAATGTCAAAAGTTTTTCTATCCCAAGAAAAGTGTTTCGTATAACATTTTTGCTTTTAGAGATTTCATACTGCTTTGATGCATGTACTTGTTTGTCCATTTAAATCCTCAAAGATTTCTTCTTCTCTTCGTCTTGTCGATTGCTTTCATGCACAAATTTTTAGTAGTTTCATCACGAGATGTGTATGTATAGAGAGAATTCTATGGCTGAGAATTTACGATTCATCGAAATACCATTAAATTGATATTTAGTAGGTTTTGAAAAAGATTATTGTCCTGAGGTGCATAATTTATCATAATAATACGAGCATTCCGGGCAATTAGGAACCAAGTGGTTGGTACCAAATACCAAATTATATTAAAACTAGAATATTACTGGCTAAAATTAGATGATTAAATGAAGGCGATCGTCTGATACCATTCATTCGGGAAACTGAAGGAGTAATGGAGCGAGGGGGTAATAAACCGGGGTAATATGCCAGGGGTAACTGTGGGGTTATGTCCAGCGTAGTCAAGTCCTAGATCCACATGCAAAATGCGAAGAAGTTAGATCGATAGACCGATTTCGGTCAACATTTACTTGAAGCGTCCAATTTAAGCAAAATGCTTAACTAAATATAAAGTTTTATTCCGATCAATCAATCGGTCTGCGCCGTACAGAGGCCAAAGTTTTGTTGAAAAATACATTTTTAGTCAAAAATTCGGTACTATTTCAAATTCAATGTAGAATCTTTTAGTTTCTACCGGCGGTACAGGGAATTGTGAATTATTTTGCTACGTAAAAGAAAGTCAATTTTTTTTCATAGTCCACGAAGGTGTTATGCTGGTATTTTTAACAGATGTTATGCCCGCGAAAGTCATTGCAACACTATAAGTCGTTTACTTCACTATCGAAATAAAATATGAATACGGCCTTGATCAATTTTTGACCATTGATAAAAAAATTTAGTAACTTCAACGACAGATTCAACGACAATCAAACCACCCAAAATATGTTAACCCGGGATGATGAATTCTTATGGTCTAGGTTGAATTTTAATCAATGGGAATTCAGTCTGCTTTGAAATACTGGGAGTTCTGAAATAACAGTTTGAAAATTTAATTAGATTAAAAAATGGCATTTTTTTCTTCGCTGACGCAACATCCCATGAGGGGATTTGGCCGCGTCAACAATGGTATAGATATAACGCGATCCACAATATAAAGGCACCAGATACGATAACCAAGTGTTTGAAGGTCTTGTTCTACGTTGTTCATCCACCGAATAGAGGGCCGCTCTACAATTGTATCAGAGTTGTTCAGATCAATTTTGATCTCATTCAACGCATCCTGTATATTTCCCTACCTTTAATAGAGCCTAGCATCATACGCACTAATTTGCTCTCAAAATCAGAGCTTTGTGATATTTAATTTTGCTTTGCGCGATATATTGCGAGACTTGAAAATGTTAATGTTAGCGTATAATGCTCGGTAACCTGTTACGATTTGTTGGGCTGTTGTTTTCAACTGGAACACAACTTCTTTGAAAGACACGACGTTACGACCCAAGATGCAAATATTTGGTTTGTTTTTTAATGGTTGAATAGAATTTGGACTATTGCGTCCGTATCATTCTTGAAAATCTATAAAGAGAACTTGCACAGGATTGTCGTTTCGTAGCCCTTTTCTTTCTTTCACTTCGCTGTAAATTAACAACTTGACGGCAGCTACGGTGGCCAAACCCTTGTAGTCGGTGTTAAGCAAAGATATTCCGCGATAGTTGTTACGTGTTAATCTAATCGCCTCCTTTCCTTAGCATGTCGATACAGATGCCATCCTCACCAGGTGCCATTTTAGATAAAACTTTTCTCACTCCATCGGAAGAAGAAGCGGGTGGAGGTGTCGTGGGCTCTTGACTGGATTACAATATCTGTCTATTTAATAGTGACGAGAAATAATTTAGCCACACTGTCAGGACGGAGTTTTGCTCGTTTGTAATTAGCCCAATTTATTTGCGGCATGGATAGCGCTACTACGTAGATGATATAACGGTATTTGTCTCTTGTATTGTTTGTGTCATTCGTGTTTCGTTTTTTTACACAGTCGGTCCGAGTGTAATTCCTTTGTTAATTGAGAGCTTCCTTTCCTTAATTTGAAGCTAGGCAATTCGCAACCAGCCACGTATTTCTAGGTTTTGATGTATTTTTACCTAGATTTGCCGTTGAAGTATTTGTTATCGCTAATTTTGTTATGTTCTACTGTCCTTCCACAAAATTGGTAGTGGTTGGCTGTCCAGGGTTTCTGATATGCTAGCTTTGATCGGCTCGGGTAACTTGATTGTTTAATGTTTCAGTATTTTCAGGAGAATTTTGTTTAAAACTCGTAGAATCAATCTGAGTGCGCAGATTTTGTTGTTTATGTATTTAAAATCTGTTACGATTTGGCGTAAACTATTGTTGATCAGAAAACTAACTCCGAACTCGTGCCTGTCGAAGTTGTTGCTTTGACAGGGACCAAATACGTGGTGACTGTGATCAACGATAGTATTGCAGTTTACTCTAATTTCTTGTAATGCAATTAGTCCAAGCTTGTACTGTTATGCCTGATGAAGGACCCCCCCCCCTGTAAAAGAACCACAGTTCTCAAAAACAGCATACCCCAGTTAGAGAGTAGTTAAGGGTAACCGCTGCAAGAAAGCGATGTGGGCACTGTTGTTGAAGTTGCATACAGAGACGATACTGGATGTGAGTCCAGCGAGCAAACACGAAGAAGGGAAAACACATAATTATTAATATTTAGTGAATGGAATTGGAGGCACCTGAAACTGATAAAAATACTATTTTAATAGCAATTCATTAATTAATTAGTATATAGAGTATGAATATTGTCTGATTGAATCCGTTTTGCAAAATCATAAATACACAAATTGAGTATTGTTTGATTAAAATTACATATAATGTTTATTTTCGTTATATTATGTTGTCCAAAAATGAGGGACGCAACCATTGTGTGTGTTATGTATCCAATTAACGAAATAAAATTTCGGCAACCAGCAACAAAAAATACAGCACGCCAGAACGTGTAAGTGGAAATATTAAATAATGGTTGTTTTATAATAAACATTAACAAAAATTATCAACGGTTTTTTGGTTGATTGGATCGATTAAATAATTTTTTATTATTCTGTACTTTGTTACTATACCTCGTACTACACATTTATTTTGTATTTTATCTGCGATATAAAAAAAATATTTTTAACGTCTTTTTTGTTCGTTTAAATACGGGCAGAATGAGCTTTTTATTTTTTATAATGAGCTTTAATGTGGATAATAGAATATTTATGATTGTTATAATTTTTATATGAAGCTGGTGGTATATATACATTGCAATTAGTTTACGTTTAAATTGTATGTTTTGGGGTGTATCAAAATGAACGGAAAATTTTTGGGAGATGGGTCATAATAATTAAAAAATTACATTCAACGTTATAAAGTTGAAAGTCGTTACCGCTTTAGAAAGATTTCTAAATATATTTTCAATTTATTTCTCAACTATTAGCCTGCTACTACCCAGCAGAAAAGTCATTAACGTCACACTAGAGAGTCATCAGCGACAGTCGAGCATAACACGTATATAGAAATTTATCAGCAAATGGGACTAATTTTCGTTTGTGACATATCTAGGATGAGATGAATCATATATTAGAAGTCGTAGACGATTCTTATGTGACATACCTAGTTGAATTGTATATGTGATATATCTATAATGAATCGTATGTGATAAGTCTGAACTAACCTTTTGTATGTATGGACTCATTTCATTCAAATGCTGACTAAAATTCCAAATTTATATAACACAATATAAAATGCAATGTGTTAAACTGCCCCTAATAACCATCTGCCTTGGTAAAAATTAGAAAATTTGTTTTGTTAAAATTTTGCTAACAAAATAAATCCAAAATGTTTACCTACCAATTTGACAAACAAAATCTGAACCGCATAAACCATTACGAAAAATATTATTTACGGTCTCGTTGCGATAAAGAGTGTACATGAAATGAAATGCAATTTTTTCATATCTCTCAATTGTTTACTTACGCCGTCAAGTGTGTATTATCATTAACATGAGAAACATCGAAGACTTGTCATTCATGTCTCACTTAAGACATTGTCATGCAGGAGCAAATATATATGGCATGTCTCTCACTTGTGGCCGAACATAAACAGTCAAAGGATACGTCATTTGAGAAATTGTTGTGACGTGTCATTAGTTAGCCATTTAGTCAACATACCATTAAAAATAGACAAATAATTCTTTACACATTTAGAGGAAAATGGTAAGAAATAGAAACGTTGGTCTTACGAATAAATAATATTCACCTGCATGTTGACAAATTTCCAACTAACTAGTTGCTCCGCGTCATACCAAATTTTCATTGCATTTTGGCATCTATCAGTGATTTTAGGTGATAGTGAACTTTGCAGGGACACATTAAAAAACCTTTTAATAAATTTATTTGATGTGCAGGATGTATTTCGATAGATTAATTCATCATCATCAGCTGATATTTTCGACATGGAGTTTAGGCACTCGTACATAAAATTATTTTTGGCGGCACATCCTAGATAATGTAGAGGAGATCGGATCTTCGTCAATATTTATTATTTTTTTATTTATATTTACTTATGTAAAGACTTACATGCTTTTAGTTGATGTACATCGTCTACTGTCCGTAAAAGTTTGGTCTGATTCGGTTGGTCTCTTGTGTCTTGTATGCGATATATCTATGTTCTTTGAATCGGTATGTGTTGTCCGCCTCGTTTTAAATTTATTGGTTTCGGCCATTTATTAATCGATTAAGATGGGATTGGATATGTTGGATGGAAATGAGGTTCTTAAAAGATTTTTGAAAGATCCTCTGAAATATGGCCACCTGGGATGGAACTCGGCTATTTTGTAACCGATTATATTATGGAATGTCACGGGCTATTGGCTACCAAATTTAATGACTTGTCGTATCGGCACAGTGAGTTCAACGAAATAACGTTCGTTCATAAGTGAGTGGGTGGTACATGTCTGTTGAAAAGTATTTCAAAATAATTTCGCCCTATTTTGAACGGTTTTAGGCTAAAGCTATTTTATGATACAACTATATCAATCCCTAATGCTCACCTTCTCGAGGTTAAGTGCTTGTACCATTTACACTTTTCCTGCCTGCAAAATCGGTTGGAAAATACCCTCACGATCATCCAGTTTTTGTGAAATTATTTCGAATTTTGATATATGTAGGTTTTATCCCAAAAGGCTTTCTAGGTTCTTCATCCTACCAGTTACTGTTTGTTTGTAATGGATTCCGCCCTAAAATAGTCGCCGAAGCATTTGTAAAGCGCTTCAGTAATCTAGCGGACGGTTGGAATATTACATGATGATGAAACGTTTAGTGTACGTTGTATATACGATAGTAGATGGAAGGAATATTTCGCAATTACTGGCTCGGGTGAGAACATGACTAGCTCAATAGTTATAAGTAATATTTTGAGGTCGTATTGTAGAATTTTACTCAAAATAATTCCATGGTGCTGTTTGTAGAAAGCATGCTTGGTTCAATCGAGTTTATCTTCACTTGGGGCTTGGATAATGCCATACAAAATGTCAAAGTGAAACCTATGGAAACTAAATACGCAAATATGATGGAAAATAGGTGTGAAGATAGTCACGAATCGATTAGTGACGATATCTATTAGTAATGAGTAACCCTACTCCAAATTCCGGCTTGTTGATGATATTACTTCCACACTTAAAATATCAAGTTTCTATTGAGATGCTTTTTGAAAGAGTTAATTCTCGCTCGATTTAAGTGGGTAGAGAGAGTAGTTGTAGGTTTGGATTGATTTATACCTTCTCGCTTTGCTGGCTAGATAACTCTAATAGAATAAAGCGGTGCAATGAAAACGATCCAAGAGAAATTTTGTTTATGTCCATTGATAATATATGTTAGGGCTAGCTATGTATCCCTTGTAACCAAAACCACATCAGCATCAGTTCTCAAGGTTAGGGGTGGCGGAAACAGGCGTATATTTTCTAGCAAGCGGCGCGCTATGTAAACGCGTTTCGTGTAAAATTGGATGCTTTAACATCTATCATCAGTACGTGACTCACATTCGTAATAAGTGGGTTGAGCGGCAGGCCAAATACCTCTCACAAAGGTCTCGAATAGATTTATGGTATTTATAACAACAACTACCTCTAAAAATGTACATGGGAATATGAAACGTGCTAAGCCTTCTAAGAGATGAAGTTCTCAAGATCAATAATACAAACAGTGGTTATCAGCAAAAAGGAAAATTTGGTACAGAAGTTTATCATGGACTTCCGTCCAACCAATATGTAGTTAAGAAATGACCTAGTGCTATCTCAGGTGGTCTTAGATCTTCTTCCAAAAATCATTTAAGAATCCGATTTCCATTCAACATACCGAATCATTTCATGATCGGATTATAAATGATCAAGCCCCGCCCAAGTGACCATATTCCAGAACTTCCTACAAAAATGATTTTAGAATCTCATTTCCATCCAGCATGACTCATAGCCGAGTTCCGAGCTAGGTGGCCAAATTTCAGTAATTATTTTAAAAATTATTTAAGAATCTTATTTCTATCCAACATAAATCGCATCATAGTCGGTTAAGAAATAGCCGAGTTTCATCTCAGGTAGCCATATTCCAGAACTTCTGCCAAAACCGTTTAAGAATCCAATTTCATTCCAATCCCGCCACAAACGGTTAAGAAATGGCCCAGGTGGCCATTATATAGAACTTCTTCCAAAACTCATTTTAGAATCCCATTTCCATCCCACATACCCAATCTCATCATAATCAATTTTGGATTGGCCGAGTACCGTCCCGTGTGCCCATGTTCCAAAAATTATTCAAAAAGTCATTTTAGAATCCCATTTCCAACAAGCAAACCCAATCCGATCATAATCGATTAGGGAATAACCGAGTTCTGACCCAGGTGACTATATTCCAGAACTTCTTCCAAACATCATTTTAGAATACCTTACCGATCACGATAAACTCACAGTAAATATTGTAAATTGTAAATTCAGAAAGGGAGGTGACCAGTAATTTTCGATTTCTACGTTGAATTTTATCGTTTCGTGTTTCGTATCGATCGCGAATACATCATCTACGTACCAAAGCCAATTTTTAGTAGTTTATTATTGTTTCTTAGTTTCCTAGGTTGTTTCCATATAACCGATAGACGCATTTTAAATGAAACGTCAATCAGGTCGTGCTCGTGCTCTGTATTGGTTTGTAAAATTCCTCATTGTTTCAAGCATGCATTGCTTTTGAGACTGTTCCACTATCGTGGAAGAGGGGTACAGTTGTTTTCAGTTCTAATGCTGGTAGGTCAGATTATACTGATCCCAAGCCATATTGGCGTTTCAGTCTGTCCTCAACCTTTCTGAAAGCTTTGAAAAGGATGGTCGACAGATTCAGAGTTGGTAAATCATGTAAAACTTCTCTACAAGAACTTGTAACAAGGATTGAAAGATCGTTTAACAATAAAAAGTTTCTCGTAGGAAATTTCCTGGATATTAGGGGTGCTTTTGATAGAACGTCATTTTCTATCATCAATGGTGCTTGTGTAAGGTCTGACATTGACCAAACCAACATAACCTGGATTGAATCCATGCTTAGGTCTCGCGTTGTTGAGGCCAAACTGAATGGTCTTGTAGCTATAGTTATATGTGTTTTCCTGGCTGGTAGCCTATCTTATGGCCCCTAGTTATTGATAAATTACTAGTAAAATGCATGAATTTGGCTTTATGGCCCAGAGCTATGCTGATAACTTGCTTTTAACAGATTTGGGTAAACGTTTAAACGTGTTATCCAACTTCATGCAGCGCGTTATAAATATTGTGGAACTGTGGTGCACTGAGAATCCGTCTAAAACCAGTTTACTGTCTTCACGAAACGAGGTCACTCTTTGCCTGCAGTGTTGTGCGTCTACGAGGATTTTGGAATTGTCTACATGCTGGTGTCGAAAATAACGTAGAAAATTGATTTTTGCGTATAAAATGTTGATAATTTGTACAGTATGTGGATAGTTCATAGAAAATGTAGATCATTGATTATTTTTATTTGTTTTCATTGGTTTTTCATTATGAGGTTGCCATCTTATAGTTTTTCAGTTTAAATTGGAGTTAACCAATATGTAGACAATAAGGCTCAACACTGCTTCTCTATTTTTTAAGAAACAATTACTAGATTGTTACTACAATTAATAACAATTACTAGGTTGTCGTTAAATATATTGGTGTTATCTTGTACAGTAAACTTTCTTGAAAATTTCACCTTGAAAGCAAACTGCAGAAAGCTAGCGATCTATTTTCCCAATATATAGAGCATTTGGGAAATGCTCCTGGGGACTAAGTACAAAATGCTGTTGTTCATTTGTAAATTGCTGGTTTTACCTATGCTATATTACGATTCTGTTGTCTGGTGGTCTGTGGTCAACTCGTATTCGGCTGTAACAAAACTTAACAGCTTCCAAGGTAAAGCTTGCTTTCCCGACCATCTTGTTGGAACAGCCTGTTCTCCTGCTTTTCGACTGAGTTGAATTGGAACCTGGACCATTCTTGGCTCGATTGTGGGGCATAGACAAAATTCTACGTACTACACCTCATCTATACCAGAAATCGATGTGGTTAGTGACAAATTGTTGCCTGAATTTCGCTTCGACAGATCCCTCTCGGTAGTTTACCCATCAAGGGACTTATGGTTGATCCAAAATTTTAAAAACCTTTTTTGGGCCCGAACCACCAGCTCACTTGAGCATCACTAATGGTAAAAAAAGCTATAACGAAATTCGTTCATCAGCAAGCAAAGCTTAAATGGGTTACTAGTTCTACCTACCGGACTGCTAAGCACGCCCTATCTATTAAAAAAAATCAACTAATGGGATTTGTTCACGACTCTCTGTGTGACTCTCGAGAGAATGATGACTGCATTTGTTACGTCTGCAGAAGACTGGGTTTTTAAGAAGCTTAGTCCCACTTTTTAACCGTACATCTCACAGTGTAAGCCAACTGTCTTCTCTGCCTTGGTTCAAGCTTTCTCAGTTTACCAGAGCCAGAGAACACTCCTGCAATTTGAGTTATATACCTCAATTGTTGCATTGAGTACGAAACCTTTCTGGTTTCCAACCAATTTTAATTTAATTTAACTTTTTTTTGCAAGTCTTCAAATTTGGTTTGAGAACATATAAACTTTTATTACAAAAAAAATATTATTTTGTGTTAAAAAATAATTAAATAGTCTACTCATAGTCGCAAAAGTCGAAAAGACGGTAGATTTTGTTAAAACTGGTCTTGTGTCCAAAACTCGTCCATAATTTGTCCTGTGTTTATTTACTTGAATAAACTCAGAATTTCACAAGGTTCTGCTCGGTGGTTTTATACCAATAGACTCAAGTAACATCGGTGAATCGATTTCATCCAGTAAGAGTTTCCGTTAAATAAACACTTTAAAAGCTTCTTTCTGTTTTGCAGGGTTGTCAGATTGTAGGTTCTACATCCAGTGAGGTACTTGTGAAGTCTTTGTCGTATTTTCAGCCATCCTTACAATATAAGTAACGTACACACTTCTTTTGGATATTCTCTCAGGTTACGAATATGTTGTTTGTAGGAAGGACACCAGATATTAACAGTATACTCCAGTTGGGATCTGACTGACATACTACTGTTGGACAACAGGATTAGTTGAAAAATATGGTTGTAATTTACGAGTGTCGTTGATGTTATCCACGATTTTAAGGTCGAATAATGGATTACTTCAGTGATTCCATTAATGAAAATGGTGAAAATCCAATGGTCAATATGGGAGCCTGGGCACACCGGAGGTGGCTAAGATTCGCATTTAGACCTTTTGCTCCGTAGTTCGATGTATTGAGAACGGGTTGCTTAAGTATGTTTTAAACTAGGTTATCAACGGACTGCAGAACCCAAATTCAAGCATTCTAAGGTTCACAACGCATCAACTTACTTGTGATTTTCATTTCTTTTATCATGTTGCTGGTGAATTCTGTAATGTTGGTTGCAGTTGATCTTTTTCAATTTAAAAAAAATGAACTGCACATTATTAGCTCAAATAACTTAGGGTCTTCTGTCGACAGAACTACCAAATTTTTTACGTATTTTAATAGTGTGGCTGATATACCATCCGGACCGCATCCATCTTTAAACGTTTCTAGAGCGTGATGTATATCTTCCGCTGCAATTTCTGCCATTTTTACGGATATATTGTTGGTGCTATCATTTGGTTTGGTGTATTTATCGATGTCCTTCAAATGCCATACTTTCCGGGTAACCGTTGGGTGGAGACAAATAAATATATTTCGTTATAGAGCAGACGCTGTTGTTCGTTAATTCGCCGTCCCAGTTGATGTTGTTAAAGTATAAATCCAAGTTCACTGTGACCGCTTTTTTGTAGTTGTAATATGACCTTTCGTTCAGATGGCTTTCCATACAGGTCTCGCTCTTCAAAACTGTTTCGATAGCTTGATAATGATTCTTGGATATTACAAAATCAGGTCAATAGTAAAAATCAGGTCTAAAATTCTGTTACGACCATTTAATATGTCAGATCTTTGACTCAGATTAGAAAGACACATTGGTTTGGTTGAAATTTCGTCAATATCAGTATCATCAGTTCAATTAATTGATGGAAAATTAAAATCATGCATCATTAGAATAGTGTCGGAAGCTGTTAATGGAGGGTCAGGTGAAATATGTGTAGCAAAGACAAATAGTGACAATTCTGTTGATCGTTGCTTTAACACATCCATAGCTATCAATACACCTCTGCCCGATTGTTGCCTGTTAGTTGCGAGCGATCACACCTAACACCACGTATTGGGATGGAAAGAATTCGGAGCTGCGTCCCTTGATTGAAGGGACTAAAGGGACTGTTGAAACATTCTGTTTACATTTTGGAAGTAGATTGTCAGATTATTATCCTTGTTATAACTTGGATCATGTCTGGCAATAACAGGTTGATCGTTACTAGCTTAAGTCACTCTGAATTTCTCAAAAATTTGTTGCATATTCTGAAAATGAGCTTTACTGGCTATACGTAAAAATTCAGTTGGTCACCTTCCACTGGTGTTCAGTAACTAAATATATGAGTGTGTCTCGTTATTGGCACTAAATCGAGTGTTACACCTTGTGCCCCATATATAGTTAATAATTTTCTTGAATCTGGTAACTCCAGCTTGAATGCTTCGATTTTCGTGAATGTCAAATACAATGTGTTCGGTAATACTGAAATATCAGCGGATGGTAGACTTTGATGGAAACTGATGGAGTTTGTGGAGGTGTTGGTTGTAAAGTACTCATAAAATAAAGACTGTATGTACACGACATCAGCAGGACATGTAAAGGTATTTAGATTTGGTTGTAAATTTATTAGCATTAAAATAGGACATGTTGACTAAGTTTAGTCTATCGATATAGGGTATTTGGGAAATAGGTTTTACCTAATAAAACGATGCAAATTTTTTGTTGACCGAGTATTTTTACTGTTTTGGGGAACAGGTTGCAAAAGTTAAAATTTTGTTTTCGCGTGAAAAAAGCACTTCGGAAAACAAAAATTGTTGGGCAATGTTACTAGAAAATAGACAATATTAAGGTTATAATTAATTGCAAGTAGTTCTGAGTGTTTGGTGTTGTTATATGCACTACCAACAAGTAACAAAACCAAAAGCTTTAGAGTTCAACATTTTTAAAGAGTTCCACGTTACATTTTAAAAAGCCCCTATATTAATAGTAACGGTTTGAAAAAACTTTGACATCCACAAAAAAGTTTTGTTTTATGTCAAGTGAAAGATAATAATAATTATTTTAAAAATTGTTCGTGACAGCTCATATCGCATACATGCGACCGTAAAAAGCTTTAATATCGCACACATCACGAATTACAAAACATACACCAAACATATTCATTTTAATCACATAATCAAAACCATACAGATTAACGTCATGTATTTACACACCTTTACGATATGAAAACATAAGATTTTTTTTTTAAACAAATTACAATCCCCGTAGATACAATAATATCTTAACCCCAGCACAATCATTATATTTAATTATGAAAATTTACTAACTAAAATTCAATTATAAGTTTTGTTGTTCTGTTTTTGTTTATTATTTTTATTATTACTTCCATTATTTTATGCCACCCCGGTTCGACCACCCCCTTTATATTTTTACACGCTACAATAAAAAAAAATCGTACATTAATATTAATGAAAATCCAGAAAAGGAATATAAATAACACTACAGATTTTTACTAGTTTTACCTTCATCATTTCACCTTTCTTATTTTATTACTTTGGATGTTGTTATAATATATTTTGTATAATACGTTGGTACTTTTTATTTTTCATTCGGTCTCTATTCATCATAATTGAATCTATAAAGGAAGCACACAATTTCACCAGAAAAGTAAAAAAAAAAAAAAAAGTTTTCAACATTCACCATCACATTGTATTTATTACATACCTCATTTCGTTTTCGGTTGGTTTTCCTTATTCGAAAGAAAGTACGAGGCGAATTGAGGTTACAAGAATGCATGGTAGGAAGATATCATTTATACCTTCCGTTTATTTTGTATGGGAATTTTTATGGTACAAAATCAAGAGATGAGCTTTATACTTAACTTTTTTTTATTTTTAAGGAAAATGAATACTTCATACGTACGAGTATGTATGTATGTGTGTATGTGTGTATGTGTGTGTGTGTATATAAATAATCAGGATCTTCTCAAATAATGATATGATGTGTTTTGTCGGTTAGAAAAAAGTATTTTTTTAACAGTCTCGTATCTCTCTGATACTACTGTGCTTTCTGTACTTTTAAGAAAGCACAAAAAAATATGTATATTACAATTTTATGTTTACGTAATTTTCATATTTCATTTTAAGTGGGAAAAAGATGAAAGTGGATTTCACAAATGGAAACGTATACACTTTTAGATATACAAAACCATATATACAGTGGGGTAATATGAGGTCCTTGTTAGTTATACAAATATCTTTTTGGTCTTTTCTGGCAGGGTATGCTGTATAACTCTGTATGTGGATATATTATAAAGGGGGCTACGTAACTTCTTCAAGAAGAAGGATAAAATAGATTTCTTTGCTAAATCAAAAAAGGGTTCGATTTTTTTTTTTTCGTTTCTAAATTGAAGATTTTATTTTGGAAAATTGAATATGGAATCGAAATTTATGGATAACTCTTCGTTACATTTATAAATATATATGAAGGTACCGTCACATACACAAAATGCAATTTATTTTCATAATTTGCAGCTATTGAAAAGATTATTTTTTGCTGCTCGTTTTTTGCCAAAGGAACGAGTCTAAAATGCTGTAATTTATAGATTATATTAAACTTAAAGCACTGAAAAGTGTTATGAATTTTCAGTATATTCAGATTAAGTGGCTTTTTTATTGAATGTTGGAGGTTAAACAGTGTTTCTGTCATAACTTAATATCGAGGTACGTTTCAACATATTTTTATACTTTTATGTACATGAAGAGTAGTTGCATAGATTAAAGTTACAAATTTATTTACTAGTTAATATTTTATGATGATGCTGGTGTACATTTTACTACCTGTACTGTGCAGCTTATTAAAGTGTATATAATGAGTTGGCAAGTTTAAGCACATTAAGCTCCCTCAAAATGGTTTTTATGTAAATTTAGCTTTATTTATGTCGGTATACCTAGTATATTGTGATACATCATTCACCTCAAAAATGTTGTTAGTTTCATTTCATCATTTAATAAATTGTTGATATTCATTAAAAACCGTTGTGTTATGAAAATCCAACTATAATTGATATTATAACTAAATTATGGTAAGAATCACTAGCGATGTGTTATTTTGGTTTTTGATAGAAAATTAAAATTTTCAAAAAATTCCAGATTTTGGTTAATTAAATATTTTTTTAAATTTTAAACGGAGTCTACGGCAAAATATAAAAATTAAATTGTTATAAAAGATTTGAATGGAGTGGGTTACCGAATATTTTGAAGTTGTTTTAATACTTTAAGCAGTTAAGAGTTGTTTACCAGAACTCTCAAATGAATTTAGTATGAAGCATACATCTATATATATATATATATATATATATATATATATATATATATATATATATATATATATATATATATATATATATATAAAGGGTGTTTTTTTAAGAGGTTGCCGATTTTTTTTTTGAATAAAACACATATAAAATTATGAAATGACCAAAATTTTTTTTTATTTGGTAGATAATTTTTTGGCATTTAACATTTAAACACAATTTCTGGCATATGGCTACCATGACTATTTTTCACAAATGTCATTCTGGAGGTCCAATTTTCCAGCACTTTTTCAAGCATTTGAGGGCGTATGTCAGCAATGACACGTTGAATATTGGTTTCCAAAGCGTCAATCGATTGAGGTTTATCCACATAAACCAATGACTTCACGTATCCCCACAAAAAGTAATCGAGTGGCGTCAAATCGCACGAACGCGGAGGCCAATTCACCGGACCATTTCTCGAAATAATGTTGTCGTTGAAAGTTTCTTTCAATAAGTCGATTGTTTCACGTGCTGTATGGCAAGTGGCACCATCTTGTTGAAACCACATTTCATTCATATCCATATCTTCAAGATTTGACAACAAAAACTCATTTAACATGGTTCTGTATCGATTTCCATTCACGGTAACGCGTCGTCCTTCCTCATTTTTAAAGAAATATGGACCGATGATCCCACCAGCCCATAGACCGCACCAAACAGTACATTTATCAGGATGCATTGGTAATTCTAGAACGGCGTGTGGATTATCTTTGCTCCAAATGCGACAATTTTGTTTGTTGACGTATCCATTTAACCAAAAATGCGCCTCATCACTGAAGAGAATTTTACGGTAAAAAAATGGATCTTCGTTCAATTGATTTAACGACCAATCACTGAATTCACGGCGCAAACGATGGTCGTGTGGCTTTAATTCTTGCACCAATTGAATTTTGTATGGCACCAAACCCAAATCTTTACGTAAAATTTTCCATAAAGTCGATAGACAAAGTCCAATTTGCTGAGCACGACGACGAATCGATAAATTGTCGATTTCTTCGACACTGGCCTCAACGACAGCAATATTTTCTTCTGTACGAACTCTTCTCATTCTTGTCGGTGGCTTGGCATCCAAAAGAGTGAATGTAGACCGAAATTTGGTAATTACGTTCTTTATGGTGGTCTCTGACGGACGATTATGTGCACCATAAAATTCACGAAGTGCTCTATAAACATTTTTAATTGAACACTGATTTTGAAAATAAATTTCCACGATTTGAAAACGTTGTTCTGGAGTTAACCTATTCATAATGATTTGCCAAACAATACTGAGTAGAAATGCCACTTTGAGCTGTCAAAACAACTGTCATAAAATAAAACGACATCTATCGGAAAAACAAACCTCCTAAAAAAACACCCGTTATATATATATATATATATATATATATATATATATATATATATATATATATATATATATATATATATATATATATATATATATATATATATATATATATATATATATATATATATATATATATATATATATATATATATATATATATATATATATATATATATATATATATATATATATATATATATATATATATATATATATATATATATATATATATATATATATATATATATATATATATATATATATATATATATATATATATATATATATATATATATATATATATATATATATAAGTTATGAATTTTAATTCGGAGCGATTAAAAAAAATGAAATTTATTTTAATCTTTATTCTTACAATTCCAAACTAAAACTGAAAACTTAACTCAAACAAAAATTTCTATATTCAAAAATTTGCAGTAAGCAAATTTTTTATGTTAATAATTTTAAATTTATAGTAAGCAAAATAAAATAATCTAATTTCTTGTAATTATGCCGGATACTCGTGCAACTTTATGCTTCGCTGATGTGAATTAAGTGGCACGTTGCAAATCTAAAGGCACGTTGTAAAGATTCAGCATTTTTGTAAACAAGGCCGGATGCTCCTTATCGTTAACTCCTCCCTCTTTAAAGATCCACGACCCGTGGATCAGAATTCCAATTTAATTGGGTGAATCTCGAGTTGTTTGATGGTTTCTGGTTGATGAGTTGATCTGTTCCTCCTTATTTTATAATGATGACTGGTTTTTTTGATTGAGAAGATAAATATAGCTATGCAAATCACAGCTATAACTCCAAGGTCCATAAATCCTGATATTTTATGCTTTGCGAATAAATTTTGAAGATGCTTTACGTTGTGTAGGTGTAAATCGTGGAGGTATTCTGTGTCGATCTTGATGCCTTTTTCCGTTATATTGGGCTGGAGTACTGATGGTAGGACTTGGGAGGTTCTAATTTCTTGGTTGGTGAATGTTTAGTTGTCGATTTTTATGATTTCGTTGTTATATTGTATTAGGAAGTTTCCTTTCAGATGTTTGGTCGTGTTGTTATTACTAACGGACCCAGTAAATTTGCTTAGATAGATGGTGTTTTCGTTCAAGGGCTCGATTATTTGGTTTTTGTTAAATCTGTAATCACATTTAGCGTGCTTTCCTTTTATTAGCTGACTGATGCAATGGTCGCTCTTTATCTCCTCTATGTGGTTCATCTAGCAAATAGTGGCTTCACGGAAAGAGTTGCATGCTCCAGTGATTCCAAATAATTCGTATTGGTTAATGTGAAGCTCTTTGAACTCTAAGTATATTTGTTTGTTTTGTTTGGTCGTTGATCTAATGACGACATGATTATAAAGGGTGGTTAAATTTTAAGGGCCGATGTTGATTTTGAATAAAACACAAATTATTTAGGAACGCGTTGCTCGATTGTGTATCTTTCAATGGTTCAAATTGAGTTAGTCTGAAATTAAGAAATGTCAAATTAAATGCAGAAAAAAACTTGACGTTTAGGTGTGGTTCACATTCAACGTCGGCCCTTAAAATTTAACCACCCTTTATTCCTGGATGCTTGTCTTACGTATTGATATTACATATAAGATGGTAGAATCTTTTACAAGCATCATCGGTTCCGCGTACTCCATTGCCTCTACTTCATTTGAGTATGGAAGTGTTTCGATTTCCGCCACTAACCGTCCGATTTCTATTTTGTCTAGTAAATTTGTATTAATTATTTTACCTTTTGCCAGTTGAGCGGCTCTAATTATTTCCTTGATTTCTTCTTTGACAATAGTGAGCCTGTTGAATAATATTTGTTGGATTCGTCCTTCAGAGTGTTCATGTAGTGAGTCAACAATTTTGTTGTATTCATTAAGAATTTTTTCTGCAGTGTTCATCAAAGCGGTATTAATTTGATACTGCTCATTATTATTGTTGATTATATCATTTTGGCTGTTGACAAGTTTATCCCAGTCTGTAGTATCTGGTGAACCCGCAATCCATTTCCACGCTGTCCCAATCCAGTCGATTGATCGTCTGGTTCGTATATTCTGACCCTTGAGTTCCGATAATAATTGGTTAATTTGTTCAACTTGGTGAATTAGTTGGGGCTTAAGGTTGCTGTCTCGATCAATGCGGTTGATTTCAGGTGAAATTCTATCTATTATTTCTTCAAAGCTGGTCAAGTTGATGATGTGAATCAGCTTGAATTTCCCATTGATAATTCTTCCGGTTCCCTGCTTGAGTGTTACCAGCGGGTGATTGTATTCGTAGATGTTCAGGGACGTTGTTGTTGTCCAAAGACAGAAGCTAAAAATGATAGAAATAATTTTCATTCAGCTATGTTTTTTTATGTTCGTTTTATGTATCTTTTTTCCGGATGCAGTTATCACTGTGACATTGTAATTCTTTGCCACAATTTCTTTTCTAAACTTCTCTTTGTCTTTCGCTTGGATTTGTTTTATTGCGACGTATATCGTGTCTCCAATCTTGTATATTTTTGGTTCTGGTTTCCCCGAATTTTCGTTTTGTAGCTTAGTTTGTTGAGAACTTTGAATTCGTTGGATTACATCAGCGTTTACCTTATCCCTATAGTTCAACATATTTTGGAGATTGATGCGATTGGTTCGTCCACATAATACATCGCTGGGTTTTCTTCGAATGAATCGTATTATTGTATCGATCCACAGCGATGTTTACTTGCTCTTTTGTGGGGAGATCCTTAAGTTCATTTTGTAGACATCTTATTATTTCTATGATTGTCGAATGGACTCTTTCTACTGTTCCATTTACCTCGCTCTTTTGGGATGGCGTACGATAAATTTGTATTTCGAGAGTCTTGATATAATCCGATACCATAGGACTGATAAAACTTGACTCATTGTCCATCACCATAATTTTGGGTGTCGTGAAGTAGTGCAAAATTTTGATGATTTTTCCTCTTATATGCGAAGCTGATCTATCCTTCATATGGAAGAGCTTCGTGAATTTAGAAAATCTATACATGTGATGAACTTGTCCTTTTTGATGTCAATAATGTTTATGCGGATATCTACGTTGGGTAGGTCGGTATTGGTGTAGGTTGAAGTTTAACCTTTTCCGGGTGGCGATCACATTTATTGGTGTGGCAAATCTCACAGGTTTGAGTGTACTTTTATCAAATTAGCCAAGTGTGGGAAATAATATTTTTCCAGAATTTGTTTAAAATCTAATAATTGAATTTCTCATTATACTTATTATTATTATTTAATTGAATTTTTAGAATAAAGTTTTATTAATTGATGATTTAAATTTATTTAATAAAATATTTCCGAATCCAGTGAAATATTATGTATATAACACTTGCAAAATTTGAATGTATTGTTCCGGTATCTTTACACCATTAATTATTGTAGGGTTTAGCCTTTCCTTAAGTGTGTTCATCAGGGCCTCCTTAGTAATTCCTTGTAAACCAGTGAAATGCCTGTGGTAATTCGGGTGTGGTTCTTCATAGGCGAAAATATTCTTATTCTCCGTAAAAATAAGTTGGTTCCTAAAAACGTTTATCGGTGCGTCGCAGTATGGAATTAAATCTGAACTATCTTGGTCCGCGCTATGAATTGTGCCGTCTGTTGATAGAATATTGGTCTCTATCTCTAGTCGCGATAAGGCATCTGCAATTTTGTTGGTATAACCCGGTTTATAAATTAGCTCGTAGTTATATTCTTCAAGTCTTGACTTCCATCTTTTTAGTTTAGCATTATGGTTTTTATTACTTAAGGAGAATGTCAAAGGTTGATGGTCGTCTCTTATTTCCAGATTATTTACTTGAGCTGATATTTTCTCTTTTAGTGATATCTTTATGTTAGGTGTTAAGAGTAAGACGTTGTTTTTTCTATCGATGATGGCTCCTAGTTCCTTTAAAGTGTCGTCCCCGATTATTCCATCAAATGATTTGAGTCCGGGCAATACGAAAAATTCTATAGTTTTGTTAATTCCAAGTAATTCCAATCTTCTCTTTTATTAAGATGGTCCCACCAGCTGATCTGATGTTGAACTGCGCCTCTGCGGGAATCGGATTTACAGCTAATTCTGGTTTTATGAAGTTTTTATTTGCTCCTGTGTCTATGAGGAACTTGAAAATGTTGTTATCTCTCGTTTTGTACTCTAGGTATGGTACGCTAGAGAGGCTGCTATCATAAAATTTACTTCAGAGTTGTCTTCTTCTTCCTGTTCCTCTTTGGATACATTGATGTCTGAATCCTCGTTGATTAATTGATTGTACAGTTGTTCTTCTTCATCGACATTTTCAATGTGATAAACTCGTTGATTTTTTCGTGGCTCGTTCTGGTACGACACTTCGCGTTTAAATGTTGTCTGGTAGTTACCGTTTACTGGGCGATTTTGATAGCTAACCTGCCTTGAGTTGATAGATAATCCTAATTCCATCGGTGTCGGTGGTTTCGGTTCAACTGGCCGAGGGGGTGGCATCCTATTATTCTGGTGTTGTATGTTATAAGCAATATTTCGTTGTGGCGTGGTCATATTGTGTTGCGGTGTTGAAATATACGTAGGCTTTTTTGTAGGTTTTGCTGGTTTGTAGGAGTTAATTGATTTATTGGAGCTATTATTGAATTGTTAATATTCCTTTTGTGTATTACTAGATTCCTAAAGTTCAAATTTTGAAACTCCACGCACGAAACATATGCCTCTGGCAGCGTCTGAGGTCGTTGAATGATTAACATTTTAGATAGTTCTCCGTTTAATCCACGAATAAAAACGTCTAAAGCCCGGTTTCTGTATGTTTCTGTTAGAACTTCTATCGTATCGGTAGAGTATTCTTCGGTTTTAATTTTATTGACGATCAGCGAGAATTGGTGGTTAATGTTCGCATAGAATTCGTCTAAGCTCATATTTCTCTGAGTGATGTTACTAAGTTGATGTTCCAATATCCTGAGGTCTCTTTTACCCGCAAAATGGAGAGACACTCATTTTTTGATTGAAGCCCAATCGTCGCTAAAGATGTTGTATGATATCAGAGCAGCATCGGCATTGCCTCTGATCTTTTGCCTGATACTTTGAAGTATTGCCCTGTATATCGGTTTGTTGCGTACTATATCGTAATCTTTCAATATGTTTTCCACGATATATATTGAGTGGGGTTGCCGTCAAATGTTTGTAACTCCTTGACGCAATCTGGGAGTCTACTAATTTCAGCTAGATCTTGTTCAGTTCTCGGTAATATTAGTGCTTCGGTCTTGGGAACTACCGGATTCTCAAGCTTCAATAACCTGTGTTCCATTTTTCTAGTGAGTTCAATTTGAGCATTAACAGCTCCAGTCAATTGCTTTATTTGTTCAGCCAATTGTTCGATTTGGGTTTGCGACATTTTTTTAAACTGAGATTGTTACACTTTTTATTATCAACTGATGTTATATTTAGGATCTTTATAAGAATATTATTGTATTTTATATTAATTTTTGTTTATTGAGCGTTAAAAGTTAAATTAAAATTTTTGTTGCACGTACACTAGGATTATCAGGATTTGCATTTCCTGTTTTTCTGTCTAATGATTTGAGTTTCTTTAGATGGTTAATTTTTCCTTGCCGGATGGGTATTTTAGGGTTCAGCCGTCGGTGTGTCTTCTGTGTAGTTTTACAGGAATAAGCCGTAATTTCCCGTTTGGAGTTCTGCGTTGAATGTTGCGGAGCACCTACTTGTGGTACGGATTTAGCGTATTATGTTATGTTCTAGTGGTGATTACTTTATACGCGTAACACTTTCACTTTTAGACCACTACAGTTTCGTTAATGTGATTCACTAGTTCACTTTCACTACTTGCACTATGATATGGCTGTCCCTGTTTCGGCGCCAGTTGCGAATTTTAATTCGGAGCGATTAAAACAAATGAAATTTATTTTAATCTTTATTCTTACAATTCCAAACTAAAACTGAAAACTTAACTCTAACAAAAATTTCTATATTGAAAAATTTGCAGTAAGCAAATTTTTGATGTTAATAATTGTAATAATTGTTGTAAAGATTCAGCATTTTTATAACCAGGCCGGATGCTTTTTATCGTTAGCTTATAATATATATATATATATATATATATATATATATATATATATATATATATATATATATATATATATATATATATATATATATATATATATATATATATATTCCCTAGCGATTCCACATGAAAACGATCGGATTCTGTCCTCACCCCCTTTGACTTTTATGAAACTTGCTGAAGATGTTCTCTATGGTACAGAAACTCAAAAAATAATTTCTGTTTTCCTCTTTGGCACTGCACTTTTGAACAGCGGGCGCACGCCGCTTTTAGGATTTCGCAAAAATTTTAATTTTTAAATACATGTAGCTCGAAAAATACTTAACCGATCTTACTAAATGAGATCTCAAATGAATGGGAATTATCGGTAGTTTTTGAAATAGTCATTACTAAATTTTTTTACTACTAGGTTGTGTGATAAAAATGATTTTTCAGTACTTTCAACAACAACAACAATCAATTTTTTGCATTTTTCAAGTCTAATAATTTCCAAAACAGGTACAGAAATAAAAAATTAAGTGTTATTTCTCGTTTTTATGACCTAATTTTTAAAAAATTCAATTCTACGCCTACTTTAATGCAAAAAATAGGGATTTATTCATAAAAAAGGTCCTATCGTAAAAGAAAACACCGATAACGGAAATGTTTAAACTTCTACAAAACATGGGTTAACTCATAACTAAAAAAAAGTATTTTTATTACAATAAATTTTATCACTTTAGTACTTTTAGCCTTTGCAAACTTGCACTAGTAGCATTTCTCTTAAGAACACCTCCTGATGCATTAGGATGACATGGTCCTTTTTCATGACAGGGTGTGAAGATGTGCCATGCTGCTGTATGTTGAAAATTACCGAAGCTGCAAAATTCATTTTGTTTTTATATTGTGCTCCAGATCCGTCAGAAAAGAAACAAATCTTTTTAATATGACTTGTCTTCGTCTTTATAAAATCATCTAGGCCTTGAATAAATAATCTCACAGCTGCATGATTGTGCTTGGTTGACTCCGAGATGGCTATCAAACTGTTGAATTTCAAATTACTATTATTGGAAGCATTTTCGTCCTTATTCTTATAGTAAACTACAAAAGGATTTATGGTGTACTAAGCGTTGAACTAATCAAATCTTTGAACTGCATCTTGAACTATGAATGAGTAATTTTCCGAAAAATCATATATAGATTTGCTATGTGTTCAGCGTATCTAGCTGGTTGTTGTTCTGCAATAAATTAATGTGGTTGCGCACAAAATTTATCAGTAAAATCCAACGTTGATAAATTTGTTGTTTCTATTGTACACCGATCTGTTTGCTGTCACTGTTTATAAGTAATCTCATCTACATTATTTTCTAGTAATTTTGTTGATATTTCCTGATGTAAATTTGCAGTCCCCGGGCAGGATGTACATTCGTTTAAATAGCACGATGCCGTTGAATTTCCGCAAGCAATCTGAGATATGAGATCACGATAACTTTCAAAGAAGATTTTTTGTTTTTATGACATTAAACATCAGTTTAATGTTTTGATGATTTATGCATCCGCATATACAATGTGTGCCACTTGAATTTGCTAGAACGCAGTGCTTTGGACACAGCGAAGCAAATGTACTTAATCTAACTTTTATTAATGAATATGTTCTTTTAAATAGTTGATGCGCTTCCTTTAAATTAATGAGCACTAATTTTCGTTATTTTGTTATCTTAACTCCATATGTTGTTTTTGTTTCAAAATCTCGTTTTCCAGCACACACACTCTACTTATTTCATCGTCCTCATAGAAATTCTGCAGGAATTCGGCTATTTCAGGATTAATGGTTTTCGATCCACATTTAATGTTCGGTGTTGACATTATGCTCTAATTGCTGTATAATGTGAAACGTTAAACTCCCGTTCAATTTTCCGAGCAGACCAGCTTTTTGGTAGCGTTGTTAAAACCATGTATCTTTCATTCTGATTCTTACAATTTTCAAACTTAGTTTTGAATTGTTGGATCATTTCATTCATGTCAGAACTATTATTGGCATCGGAACTGGAAGTCAGTTAAAATATATCCTCTGCTATTTTCGTTGAAACTTGTTGATTTTTTTTTGATTTGTAACATTAACTCTCATTTGTTTACGTTTTATCGGTGAACTGCCAATGGACTTCAAACTATCGTTGAATGATGGAATATCTGGATAAATGTAATCCTCCTCTTCGGTTGTTATTGATGAATTTGATGTTTTGGTAGGTGAACAGTCTATATTCGAGTTAATTGTCTGTAGTCCAGAGGACCCTGGATCAATGATAGTTCCTTTCAAGTTAGCTAACTCAATTAAACTATTATGCGCTTTCGACAGTTTGATTGTTTTTTGAATTTTGCACACTTAATATTCATACTGAATTGTTTTTATTTTAAAATTTTACTTGATTTTACTTTAAACTGACTTAGTTCTTACAAATTTATCTTATTTAGACAAAATTATTTTTAGGATTTTGGAAACCAAAATCGATATTAGCAAGTTTTTACACTCCGGATATTAAATATTTATTATAACCCATCACACCTACTAACGTGGTGAGTCGGTTGGTAATACCAACTACACACATGTTTTTGTTTTCAAAAAAGGATCCCACCCTGTTCTATTTAACAAATATAACAAAAACTCCTTTAATTTTGTTACTTAGCCGTTGCCTAATCGCATAAGTGTACCTTACGCCCTCTTTTTATTATTAATTATTTTTCGTATAAGCAACACGGACGATCATTAGATCACTGATTACTATATACCTGTCTTTGTTGTTTGTCTCCCTTTTTTATTTTTATTTCTTGTTTCCTTATAATTGTTTTTCATACTATAATAACCGACATTCTTATTTTTATATAAGTTGAGCAAAATCTTCTTCAATTTCCTGTTTGTCGCAGGCTTACCGAGCGAATCGATATCGAAGCGGATGGTCAACTAGAAATAATATACTGAGTTTCTGTCAAAGAAAGAATAACTTTAGTGTTGCCAGAGCCAAAATAACCGATATGTCAAATCTGAACCGATTTTTGTGACACCCTATAAATCAATTTGAAATTACTCGCTAAGGAAAAATCCGCGTCTCATGGATTAAAAGACGAATTGGTTGTATTCCACTACGTACCGTCTCTTGATTGGTTGTTTCCTCCTTTTGGAGCCGGACCATTTTTTGTGGTGACTAAATCTTATCATGTATGTTGATAGTAGCTATGTTGGCAATGTCAGTGGCAAGCTAATTTTTGGAGTTTACCGATGTTTCGAATATGTAAATCATGCAGATATTCTAGATTGAGTTTAATTCCTCGTTCTACTATATTTGGTTGAAGTGCCGGTGGAAGTATTTGCAATGTTTTAATTTAACCTTTATCCTCGAATGTCTCATTTTGATATTGAATTAAGTAAATCCCCTCCAAATGTCTAGTTGGGCTGTTGCAGGTTATACTTCCTAGAAAATTACTTAAGGAGACTATGTTGTCGCCTCTCATAACTTGGCCGATACAATGATTTTCTTTCAGTTCTTATAGCTGGTTAAGCTTACATATGCTAATTTCCCCTCTCGTGCGGCATTTATCTAGAATTCCGTATGTACTGTGTTGGTTTTTAAGAATCTCGTTGTGCTCCAAATGAATTTGTCTGTTATTTTTGACTGTCGACCTTATTTTTATATGTTGAAATTGAAGTTAAATTTCTTATTAACATTGTTGGTTCCGCATATTCGATGGCGTATTTCATTTAAGTACGGCAAGGTTTTCATTTCTGTTCTACTAATGCGACTTCGTCCAATAAGTTAGTATTCATTATTCCTCCTTTTGCCAGTTGTGCGGCTCTTACTATTTCTTTAATTTCTTCTTTCAGAAGCTTAAATTAACGATTAAACATCGTTTGTTGAAGAACCTCATTTGTGCTGTCATCCAAATGTAGTAGGATTTTATTGTGTTGATTTGATGAGTTTTTCTGTTATGGCGACTTTTGAGAATTTCGTTCCCATCCGTTGCATCTGGTGAACCAGTTGATGAACCACTGCAGTTGATTGATCATCTCATTCTTGAAGATAGTCCACCAAGTTGTTACAGTAATGTCTCTATTTATTTGATTTGATATGTTAATTGAGATTTAAAGATGGTTGTAGAGTCAAGTTCCTTTAATTCGGCCTTTACTCTGGTTATAATTTCTGCCTAGCTGATTGATGATCTTCATCAATATGATAGACTATCTTAAACTTTCCTTCCTTACCGTTCCCTTGTTTAACAGACACTATTTGTGTGTCGAACTGGTATATATTTAGGGACGTTCTAGTTGTCCACAGACACAAAAGCAAACATATATTTTTAATGTTACTCTCTATTTTTCCGAAATGTTGATGCCGATTATTATTGTTGGGTGTACTTTTTGGTTTAGTTGTTTAGTTAATTGCTCGCCCCTTATTCCACCACTTCGTAGAGAAATAAGTGGCTATGATCGTTGTTGTGTGGATCGTAAGCTTAAATCCAATTTGCCTCTGTCTATAACTATCCTGTATTTTTTGAAACCAGTGATATCAATTTCTTTCCCATATTGGTGGGAAAGAAATGGGTCCTCTTCGTTTCCATATTGATGGGTAGGGGTAAGTTTTGCATATATACGCCCGTATACTCCCGTAATATCGTCAATTGGGCGGAATAATAGTATGAAGTTGTTGATGATCGATTGAAGGTTGGCCTTACTTGCTTCGTCCAAATGTTGGTCTCGTATTTCGATTTTAGTAACTTGTTTTGATGTTTTATTCTTTAAAGGGATGTTTATTCCTTGTGATATTGTGATCATATTCCTCTTTCGGTCGATCACAGCTTCTACTATTCTTAGAGTATCGTTGCCGAATATTCCATCACATGTGGTTAATCCAGGCAAGACAAATAAATTGGTTGTAATGTCATTACCGGATTTCTTAAAAATTGGTTCGGTGATTTTTGGTTTGATTAGGACATCGTCTGCCGCTGATTTTATAAAGAATGGTGTTTTAGAGGTTGTGTGTTTTTAGCTAGTTCCGTTGTAATACAATTTTTATTGAAAAATTTGTACTGAGATTATCGGCCCAAAAATTTACAAATCCATTAATCATTGAACAATGTTCCCATGTTTAGGTAAATTTTCAGTTTTTATAATTGTTGGTCTTCATACACGATTTAAACGTTTACGAATATTTTTGAGGTAAATTGATGTTTACGACATAACGACCGTTAAGATCAGGACAGGTTTCTTAAATTGATAATGTGTCCCGTTTCAGTAATATTTGGAATACATGATGTGATAAGTCAGTCTGAAGGATCGGTGAATAACAATTTGGAAAGTATGGTTGCTTGTATTTAGAAGATTAGGTAAATGTGCCTTTCCACACATGTATTGAGCACAAACACAACATGGCAACAACTTGTGTAGCTACACAAGTTATCTAAATTGATACTCAATATAATCATAAAATCAAAATGGTTTTTGGAATATAATGATACAACTGACTGGAAGATATACTTCGATAACTCTTCTTGATGAAATCTTTCTTATATACCATTAGCGATGCATAGAGAAATATCCGATAATAAACATAACTTAACACACAAAGGAGTTAAGCCACTCAAAAAGCCATGATGGTTAAACTTTTCTGACCAAATCTTAATAAGAACGTATAGACGTATAGAACGTATAGAACTTATAGACATCGTCTATTGAAAAATTTGAACCTCGAAACTGCAGATTCGAACAAATTCACTTAGACCTAGTACGGCCACTCCCACCACCTCAAGGATTTAGAAATGTATTGGCACCTCAAGGATTTGGAAATGTATTATCAGTGTTGTGCCGTAGTATCTACAACGCGTAGGTAATAAATATTTTACAAGTGTAGACACTGTATGTAGAAAATTATAAGAATGGCATTGACATTGCTGAGAAAGTAAAACAAAATCGAAAATTCTATGATTTCTGTGTTGATGGAACAATTTCATCATTCCCTCCTCACATTTAACAACTTGAACCCAAGATTTTATACGGTAATAAAGCACATTTATCTATATGTTACGATTGAAGCGGGAAATCGTTAAATGTAAACAAACGTCACCCAAATACAAGTGGTGGATAGGAGGTGCAGTAATTTGCCGCGTGCCCGTGATAGTAATGTCTGCCGTTAACCAATACAGTTTCTGTTGACTAGATGAAAACCACTAGGTAAACCTTACCAAATAGTCACTTTAAACGTAACATACTTACTTAATATATGTTATACGACCCGGAAAATTTGGTGTTGTTTGTATTACCTGTTTCAGGAAACTTTCAAAAAATAAAACAAAATACAGAGTTCTGCTCTAACCAATATAACTTTATAATACAGTTAAATTCCTAAATCAAACCAAGAGCTATCAGAATGTTATGAACATAAAACAATTGCCAGGCAAATAATGATCATACAAGTTCCTCGATTCGAGGGAAGGCTCACTCTAGAGCATATATTGGTCAAGCAGTATAACTAGTAAAAAAGGACCAAGAAAAACAACCATTGACTGTTAATCAACTGGTGACTCTCTTCGACAAATGTAATCCTCAGCTAATCTGACCAAAATGGATATTGCTTACATTAAAACAATTCCCCCTGTATTCTTGTTCAAGAAAATATTAGTCACAGTTATCAGACAATTTTAGCCAGGAAAAATCAAATAAAATTAGCTCGTCGTCTAATCGCGCCATATTTGTACGCCATATTTTGTTTGCTTTTTGTTTAGTTTGGGTCAAAATACAACCAAATACACTAAAATCAACCAAAAAGGCTCATTTACCCTATAAGTTTTGTAGTAATTTCATCTACGTTGCTCAAGAAACAAACGTTAAAATCAAAAATGAGGTATTCGCTTCGAAAATGTTCATGGCAGAAGCACATTTAGTTAGCACATGAAAACACATTGAATACCGACATTGTATTTCATCTCGTTACAAAACCAGCTCGATTTCAAAAAATCTGAAAAGAATCTTCCATCTTCCGAATTCTTTTTCAAACGATTACATCGACGCCAATATAGAAACGATACAAGAAACCAGCAAATGTTACAGGATCGTATAAATGTATGGAATATATATCTTGTATGGAAGTTCCGGAACCTACCAATTATGGTAGTTTTAATTTAAATTAAATTAATTTATAAATCCAGTTTTAATAAAATATCGAAGAGACCTACACCTACACTATTTTCGACACCAATATGAATGCCAAGCAGGAATGATTACTGATAGGGGATCGCTATTTAAATCCCATATGTTGGCAGAATGATCAAAAGAGTTCGGAAGTGGTAAATTTCGTACTAGCACTGATCATACTCAGAGCAATGAACTAGTCAAATACATCGGCAACTTAAAGATTCATTATGAGAACGGGGTAATTTGAAAATGATGAACTTGAGGATGGGCAGAGGGGGCAACTAGCAAGAAAAGACGTAAACAAAATAGAACCATTATTATCAAGTTTGGGTGACCACATAGTCACGGGAACGCAATAACGGAATGACATTCAGATCTGGGAGCTGGCTAACATAACTGATTATGTAAATAAGGCCAGCGAAATAAATATGATGATATATTGCTTTTTAGTTAGACTGGGAAGTAAATGGGCAAGACTGGGTAAGGTAGACTGGGCAAATCGTTTACTAGAATTTTCGATAGTGACTGAAAAATAATGAATTCATGCAGTTCATGCAGCCAAAATGCCAGAAGAAGAGAAGTAAATTATTTTTCCGTGCATTATTGACCAAAATAATTTAATCCGAGATACTGGATGCTTCTTATAATTTAGATTGTAAATTAAGTGTTAATGGTATATGCATTTTGAATCGCCAACATTTTCGGTTAACGTATTTTATTAGCATTACACATTTACATTAAATTTGATTTAATTTTGCTGCATTACATACTCGTATATATCGTTTACAATATTGTAATTTTTTGTTCGTCCTAAATTCGGAATGATATAAATTTCATTAGAATTTCATCAAAAGAAATAAAATCAAAATTATGTATTAGAAACTAAACAAAACAAATAAAAATTAAATAAATTGAAATATGATTTCATAAAATATTCCAAAAAATAGAAATAAATAAATATATACGAGTACAACCAAATAAAAAACGTAAAATTAAATTTAATTGAATAGCAGCGAAGCACAGAAATTCCAGATCCAGCAGAAACATGCCCTACCCGCCGTACAATAACAACAAGTACACAACAAACAGAAAAAAATCATATTTCATTTGTAAAATTTTGCGTAAATTTGAATATATTTCACATTTAAGCTTTGTTTGTTAAAATAAAAATTCGTACAACACAAAAAAAAAAAAAAAATGAAAATATAAATAAATAACGAAAACAAAAATTTTATGTAAATAATTGGAAGTACCGTGAGTAGAAAGAATTTCTTTCGCTTTATACTAAAACAAAATCGTGTCAAACCACAATCACGATTTATTTTTCCATTTTTCCTGATTTTCTTTTCGTCGTCATCGTTGTCGTTGTCGTCGAAGATGACAGGAAAAAAAGGAAAAATTCTTGTCATATTTTTGTCAAGGAAAACGCCACTAAAGTAGATTTCAATGTACTTTGTTATCGTTTAGTTTAATATTTTACAATAATTTTTGTGTGCACATATTATTATTATTATTTTGGCTATATGGCATGTTAATAAAAATTTATATTGAACAGCTGAGCGCTTTTCATTATGGCACAACAGTTTTTCGTTTTACGTTGATGGGATGGTGAAAACTTTGGTATAATTTTATAAATAGAACACGAAAAATTTCTTTCATGCGCATTAATTTATAAACTCCTACACACATACTATGTCTCTGTACGGAATTATACACAGGCTGTGTAATGCTCTGGTTTCAAGTACATATACCATATATATATAAATTAAATTACATATTGCAGAGAAGTGGTAAAATTTGTGACGTCAAGATGCTGTTGTGTTTTTATGATATTTTTTTAAACTTCACAAAATTTTACTCTATGAAAATTTACGCTTGCATTCAGAATTAAAATAATGTAATAATGTTTATTTGCCGCTCCCCATTGAATTCGTGCTACTGAGCAGATCGGAAAGTGCAATGGCCAACGTTGATAAACTTGATGAGGGGCAGAATATTGTATACGATCACAATTCGACTTTCAACTTATTTTATGACACGTTTTCAGAGTTAAATGATATACTGTTTCATCTTTCCAATTATTACTTTTCTCTTCTGGTCTCAGCAAGCTCGAATAAAACGTTATTCTATTTTTATTTTATGAAGTCTACGGTTACTCGATTTGTTTACTTATACGTCACTTGAAACTTTTGTTGGTGATACGATTGTCGATGTGTGAAAAAATAATAGAGAACATATTTATACTGAAAGGTTGAAGTCGCGATATTTTTTGTTTAGGCCTCCATTCCCTTAGGCGTATCACTTCATGCGACGTAACTATGAATCTTCTTGTTTACTAGATGGTAAAATCGAAATATGCTGAATAATTTCGTACACAACTCGCAATGCATATTTTTTAAATCTTAGTTGGCTGCCTTAGTTTGAATTTTTTTTTTATTTATTTGTCGCATCAAAATTTCAAGTGATGGAAATTGTCGTTTGAAGTAATAGAAGTCACAAAAAATATTTATAAAGCAGCATACTAAGATTTAAAAAACAGCTGCAACGAGTTTTGTAAATAATTATTTTGTAGGTTTCTATTTAATAATCTAGTAACCAAGAAGATGAGTGGTCACGTCGCATGAAGTGATGCGACTAGGTATCAAATGCTGCGTTTTTTTTAAAAAGCTGCTCTAGACCGCGATAGAATATATTTTGATTTTTTAAACAATTCATTTCATTCGATTCTCTGAACAACTCTTGATATTATGTAGAGTACAACTGAGTTTATGAAAAAACTTAATTGCTGAATTTTTTTGATTGTTCCTTACTTCATTTACAGCTGGAAATTTGAATGAATGAAAATGAAATGACTGTATTGTATTTTTAATAAGAAAAATGGATATCTTAATGTTTGCTGGTGAACTCAATTAATTTACTTTAATTTATTTTAATATTGTTTAATTATAAACCAAAAATTAAATGTCAAAATGATTGACTTGAAGTTAGTTAAAGTTGCAGTTCTAAATTTTTTTTGTTTAAATTTCCCTATATTTTATCGCGGTCTCGAACACCATATTTAAAAAAAAAACGCAGCTAACGTTTCGAGACAATATGTTGAAATAACTCTCATATATAGCATTGGGTTCGTTAATTCAACAACTCAAGCTGCCTTTTTTTTCTTTGTCAAGATCCTACCCTAAATATTATATTATTTCCAAATGCTGTGATGTCTTTTATAAGTTGCAACGTAATATGGATAGCTTGAAGTCATTTAAATCTGTTTTATTTTTATCAGCTGAAATCAAGAGAATTCCATCGATAGGTTTTTACCCGAAAACGATTTTGGTATAGCAATAGCATTCATTGATGGCTTCAAGAGCATTTGTATGCCATAAATTAGATGTTTTGCTAACAAGATGAAATCAAATCCCGTTTATCCATAAATGTGTCAACTAAGATATTTTTTGACTCATTTTCTTTACCATGCGGTCTGCTGACTATTTGTTCTATATTTATTCTTTTTATTTAAAAAAAATGTATTAATCAATCAAAGGAATTGCTATCCTTTAGAGATCAGTATACCACCTGAAAGGTGGGTCTGCGCTGAGTTCTGCACCCCAAAAGAAAAGGATCATAGTTGGTTTTATTAATACAGTGGATGGACAAAAATTACTTTTGCACTCTGCCTGGTGATTCTCTGGTCACTTTTGTTGTTTTAATCTCTTCGCTCTGTATGCTACATCCATTTTTGCCTTCTTTGCGCCATCGACACGTTTACAGAAAAAGTGACGAGTAAGGTATATATTAGACGTCAATCTGTATCATTAAGCCTGTTGCTCAATACTCATCTTAATTAAATATTTGTTTTTCGAAACTAAAAATTGTCGATAAATTAATTGTGACTGCTCATTGAAAAATTGGTGCTTTAATTTTTGGTCACCGATAATCTCTAGTTCCCTTCATTCAGATTACAATTATTTCCGCAAATATGTTTCAATTTCTAATTGTAATTTAACTGTTAGAGGCATTCTTATTGCGGTGCATATTTACGTTGACTGCTCAGTACTGGTGATTTCAATTACCAACAATATTGAGCTGATTTGTGTTAAAGTCAGAAGGGTTGCGCTAAAATTCCTTATAGGTGCTGTCGATATCGTTTTTGATAGCACGGATATTTTAGATCGCCTTTTCACCGTTGGTGATTGTGTGGATGTTCTACGAGTGCGTAAACAGTCTGAGAATTCTATCTATTATATTGCTGTGCATGCATGATCTGTAGAATAGCTTAATTGATTGCCGTGTTTCATTAAATCAGTTAAAATTTTATATTGAAAATTTGATTCAAATTTTATTTTTCATCACCACATTTGATGTGAAATCTAATAAGCAATTTTGGGTTGTTTTACGTAACATGATCTGAACCGGATCAGTTCAAGCATCAAGAAGCACAGTTAATGATAACTTTCAAAATACCTGTTTGATCCAGATCAGTAACACCAAAAACAATCTAAACAGTTAGCATGTTCTTCTATTCTCTTCTTAAAACTATAATTGCCGAGATTCGAAAAAAATAGTCCTAGTACTGTATAAGTCATCCACCAACGTTAATCACGTTAACTAGTGCACAACGTAGAGTTAACGTTGACTGTGAAACTACCCCTAGGTTTACCATCAATTTTAAAACCAATATTGAAAATAGTAAAAACCTTAAAATCCAAACATTCATCTTTTCTGTTGGAAGAAATAAATTAACAGTTCCTCCGTGGTACATCAGAGAATGTCATTAATTAAGTCAAAGTAACACAAATTGGAAAGAATTATTAAAAACCAAACTGAAGAACTACGATTATTCAATTTATTGAATGTTTACGATGAAACGTCAAACTTGAACTCATTAATTTTACAATAATTACATTTTCATTACACAGTCGAAAATAATCGCTGATCTAAAGCGTTTTGGGCAATTCATAAACTCTAAGAATAAATTTGGATGTCTCTCTACCAAAAAGTTCAGTGATCATTGCTTTGGGGTTTGGGGTCGTTTGCCTGCTGTTCAAAATCCCGATTATCCCGAATTCCGCTTTTTTTAAATTTTTGAATAAATTTTGGGCGGGCGCAATTCATAAAAAAATTTAAAAACGAGAGATTTTGGTAATTTAGTTTCAGTAACATGTAGTAACTGCATAAAATAATAGTTGGTCCTAATCAAGCTGGATACAATTCTGACATGAACATAATTTAGAATTTTTGAAAAGCCAAATGAAACTAGGCCATATCTTAACAAATTGACACACAAGTTACTTAGTTCCAATCCAATTATTACTTCTAGCTCTACGTTAAGATATCGCCTAATTCCAAACATCATGGGCGAAGTGTTTAAAACTTGTCGAAGTTCCATATAATATGAAAAGGAATTGGCCTAGGTCAAATAACCAATAAAAATTTCTTAAATGCGTTCAAAATTCATGTAAGAACCCCATTCTAGGCCAATATATCAAACGTGACCATTTGATTCAGTGACCATTAAATTTGATAGTATTGGTTATTCAATGGCCAAGTTTCATTAAGTATGGCCAAATTTTAAGAACTCTCATTAAAATGCAAATCACGGTCCATAATTGAAATTTGATATAGAAACAGCCGAGTTCTTAACAAATCCTTAAAAAATATCTCGCATTTTGGCGGGATTTTTTAAGATTTCTCTAAAAGCAAAATTTTGATAATTCGGGATTTTGAAATTCTGGCATTCATATCGATCTAATTGCTAGAGTAATCCCAAAACCATGTCTGGCTTGTTCGTGCTCAGATATCTCCACTCAAATTGATCGTGACACTGTGGTTAAGAAGGACTGACAAACTAAAATATGATTTTTTCGTCGGCTCTGATGGTTTGTCTTCTGTCGTGTGTACGGTTGGACGCCGTTGGCACGCTTAATTTCAAATTATGATTCGGATAGGTACAATAGAATTACAAATAGCTAAATAATTAACAAGATCCGACTAGGGCCGGTCTATCGGCATGAATTCTTACAGCTAAATTTACTCAGGTGGCGAAGGAAGAGACTTCGAACATGGTACAAAACATAAATATAAGCCACAAAATTCAATTTAACAGAAGGTTGTTGCGAAAAGAAAAAACGTGTGTGGGAAAACGAACGGATCAATAACAGAAGAAAAGGAATTGCTCACCACGGATTAAACATGATGTCCCAAACATCAAACGGTAATTATTACGCATAGCGCTCGAGCGCACCTTTTTGGTTCATAGATGATATGAATTTTTCTCTCTCTTGTGAATTTTTCGCAAAACTCTGCATTCGGTTTAGAGGCTATTTATATTTATGCGTTCGACACATTTTGGTAATGATACTGACCATGTTGAGCAGTAATTATATATCCCAAATATTTTTATACGTCTAATACCCTCAGACGATAAATAAGCAGCTGTCGGTCAGACGAATATACTGTACTTGAAAGAAGTACTTTGAAAATAGTACGCCACGTCACAGAAACTTTCTCTGATCCACTTAGTTGTTCCACAAGAAACATATACGAGTACAACACTCGGCAATAGTCAAATATAGATTAGTGATCTTTATACCAATCATATATCAATCATCAACAAACCCCGGTGAGCATTCTGAAAATGGAATTCAACAAGAAACTAGATCGACGGGTTATTTCTCTGTCTGTTAGTACGAATGGGATAGTAAAGTTTTCTAGAAATGATGACCACCCAAAGCAGCATATCACAAGGAGGGCTGTAAATCAGAAGTCGCTAATTTTAGGCCAGTTGCGAAACTGTCCAGAATCCCTAAGCTATTTAAGAGTATTTCATACGATTATCTTTATTTTGTATGTAAAACATTATTTTCAGACAATCAGCGTGTATTTCTTAGAGAACAATCTGTGACCAATTACATATAGCTACTTCCGAGGTACGCCAGGGCACTTATTTTTAGCCAACTTTTTTGTTTTTTCGGAAATTCACAGAAAAGTTTCCGCTTCTGTCGATGTAAACCTCTTACATAATGATCTTAGTAACTTCATAGCTTGGTGTGATAAAAATAATTTTGAACTGAATGTGTGTCAATCTATTATATATTCTAGAAAATTTCTTTCGGCGAGAGTTTAAGCCATACGGAACTTGAGGTAATTTTTGAAAAAGAACTGAACTCTGCGGTTTGCTTTGTAAAACGCAGGCTCATAGAATTTCTGCAGCCCTGTATTACGAGGGCTATTTATATGATCTATATTCGGTCTTGATAGCATACTATCAGGCTTAATTGGTTTATTGTAGACATCATACCTTTAACCTTCCATATTGTTTTATTTAAAGCTACCCTTCATAATTTTTCACTTTTTATACGACAGAAACTTCACTTCGCTGGTCAAACTCGATTGTTATGATTTCAAATTAACTATTATATCGCAGAAGTTTGTCTCAAAAAAAATAAAAGAATTATTGCGCCACAGTCAGAGCGCCCAACACTAAGTTTATGAAAAAGGTAATTTAAAAGCAGTCGGGAAGTTGATCGGGCAGTTTGGGCAAGCATAATAGGAGTTATTAGCGCGATGAAAGTGTTTCTCTTCATTTTAATATTCCTTCTAAGGTCTAACAGGATTCATTTTCAGAACTATCACTGTACCACTGACAAATAAATAAATGACCAATGGTTTTTGGAAAGTAAGTCAGGGATTGGCAAACACCCAAAATCACTTTTAAGTACAAATATTTTTCGGCTCAAAATTTCAATGCTATGAAACTATTTCCCTGCATCTTCTTTGCATCTCCCTTTCATTGTTGATTTTATATTTTATCGTTTTTACTATTGATAAATTTAAAATTCAATAAAGAATCTACAATTTTAGCTTTCTGATCAAGGTGCCTCATCAAATTCAAGATTTAATATACAAAACAAATATTTAGCAAAGTTATAATAATTCGCTAGGCCATTGAGTTTATCCGTGCGTATATTTTCAAATTATCAATATTTCAATATTTTTGTAGTTTCTTCACTACACTCTGAGAGAACGGATTTTTTTATTTAAATAGTTTAAAGTTTCATTAGATCGAAATCAAACTTTTAAACCTCCTGGAAAACTCACCCCAATGTTACTCGATAGTCCGTTATTTTAAAAAGATAAAATGTTAACTAAATTATTTATAAAACTGTTAAACATGCCTTGTAAACGGGATTCTATCAAAAGTTCGAAACTCGAATTCCCGAAACAAAAAAATACTAGATCCTAAACATGAAATACTGAAAAATATTAAACTAAAACACAAAATCCCGAAACATTAATAAATTACTGCGGGGGCCAATTTTTGATATCCTTTGAGATACAGGGTGTTTTAAAAATTTTATTCAGATAAAAATTACACACAAATATTAAACTGTAACTTCCGAAATATTTATCGGAGATCAACTTAGTTTCATTTGAATGGTAATTGTATCGGCTTATTTCAGATCTAAGTGATATTAGATTACATCTTCACCCGTTTAAGGTCTATGGTGCTTTAAAGTAAAAATAAAAATATTTTTTTTATATAAAATTCAGTTTTTCTAAAAAACAGTTATAATTTGTTTTTACTTAATTTTAGTTCGCCATAATCTTCTGTACAATCCACCAATACAAAGTTTTGCTAGAGAGTAAAAGTACTTCATGGAGTTATAAACGGTGCTATAAAATCATGAATCAAGGAATCATCTCTTAACGGTTTAGCATGCCAAACCCAGACACCCTGTATGTATTTGTAGTGGTTTTTTTATCCGTTAACGGTCCCATTCTATAATGTTTGAGGAATTTTTGTTCTCGCAGAGCTATGGTGTCTTTTCAGCTTACCGAAAGTTGTTTTAACATCGAGATTTTGGTTGGTTATTGTACACCGTTTAGTACTCAAAATATAGTCGGTGTGGGTTAAATCAAAGAATCATGGGAACCATTTTATATATTTTCTTGCCAAATTTGCGGGTCGGTGACCTGTGTATTATGCAACACCATCCCGTTGGAATCATGCATTTTGTAGTCCAGATTGACCAATTTCGATCACAATTACTATTACGTTATTGCATCTAACATCCTGAAAGACAGTGGCTCTCTGATACGGCCAGGCTAAATGAAGCACTTCCTCTATGAGTTTCTAATGGTCATTAGTGTATTAATTGAACATTTTCAGTACCCAAAAGTGGCTAACCGTAATATGGATATCCACAGGAATCGCCGATTTAGAAATATGTCGATTTTTTGTCGCTCAAAAATTCTCAAAACAAAACATCGAACAGATAGAAAATAGAATTTAAATTGTTTATTGCAAAGCAATCCAATACTAAGAGGCTTTGGGGAATTTGCTATTTTAGTGTTAGAATTAGAAATAAAGGATGAATCAGGATAATTAAACATTTAGCCTCATAAGACGTCAATTACGTATTCAAATAATTAAACAATTTCGCTTGTAAAATTTTAAATCGCCTTAGAAATATAGAAAAAAAATCGGTGTTTGGTTTTCCATTGTTTCCGCAAACTAGAAACTTCGTAATCAGAATTTAAACTCTAAAATATTATTCATATTTTACATTTAACATTTCAATTATTTCAATTTTAATCAACAAAATCAACTTTACGAGTACAAAATTGGAAAAAAGTTTATTTTAACAATAGATAAACCCAAACGTTAATCTGAAAAATACTCAAATATGTTCAAAATAGCTATTTTCAACAATTGATAAATCAAAACAATAATCCAAGGAACCATCGCGGTTAAAAATACTTGATTTCAATAAATTCGTGTTTCAGGATTTTGTTTTTGGGATTTCGATTTCATGATTCCGTTCTTTTTCTACCAACGCCACTTTTAAACTCCAAACATTTTTATAATCCTATCAAAGTTTAAATCAAAATTTTTAAAATTTATAAAAATTCGCTATTTACAAAAGTGTATCGATTTTCCACTCTCGAATAATTAACCCGTAAAGTATATCAAAAAATTTGTGTATTCCTGAAAATACATTTCACCCTCGCATTATTATAAAAAAAAAACGAAAACCTGGAAAAATGAAAATTTTTGAGAAATCGAATTATATAAATATATTATGCGAGTGTACGGGTATATATTTTTCTCATCACTACACCTCTGCAAAGGCAAAGTGAAAAAGCATAAAATTTAGGTATTTTTAATTTAATTTTATTTAAATATTTAAATAAAAAAATTAATAAAATAAGATTTTATTATAATTTTGTTTCTCGTTCTTTATTTTTCTCTAGATGGTGACGAGAACAAAGAAAATTTTTGTGGGAGGACTATCAGCACCCACAACACTGGAAGATGTTAAAAGTTATTTTGAACAATTTGGACCGGTAAGTGCGTGTACCCATATTTATGTAAATAATATATTTTAATTTGAAAAAATATGTAAAACCCCCTTTGAAACATATTTCAAGGTCAAATTATAAATTTAATTTCTGCTACTTATATTTGGTACAAAAACCGAATCTATAAAATTATTTTATCGCTCCGAAACGTTATCAACACTCACTACGTACACTACATTACAATAAGCCAACAGGTTTGTGAACTGTTCCTGACGCATCAATTAAAATGAGTGCTTTATTTTTAGTACCATCGAGTACTTTCTACCAAGAAGGGATGTAAGTTTTTGAAATTCATGTCACGATGCACAGATTTAAAGTTAAATGGCTTGTGTGTGTATCATTTATTGCGCCAAATCGGCTGTATAACCTGCGTACGTTGTAAACAGACAATATAATCGTATTTATATTTCAACTTTTGACTTCTTATCCGATTTTTAATGAATCGTATATACAAGCCTAGTATATAACAACCCTCTGTATATAAATAAATTTTATTACAGTATATAGAGTAGATTTCGTTCATTAAAATTAAAAGAGAAATTTTCAAATAAATTGAAAATTGTCATCAAAATCGTTTTAATCCAATGTTTTCTTTTCGACGTCATTGTCGTCGTCGAAGAAAGGTGAATTTATAAATTTGTGTGTGTGTGTGTGTGTGCTGTTCGAAGTGAGCCTAAAGCCAATGGTGTGGTGTGGTATCGTTTGTTAGTAATACGAGAAAATAAAAATTGTATAATTGTTATGGTTTTTATTTTATTTGTGTTGTACTTACTTTCTTATGTCGACGAAACACGTAGAATAGCAGTTTTTGCGTTTGGTGTGTACGTATATAATTTAAATACAGCACCAGCAACAACAAATCGATGGAACAAAAATGAATATAAAATAATAAAAAAAGAAAACGATTAACGCGAGAAAAATAAATATTTTTCCGGTTTTTCACAATTATTTTTCCTCATTTCTTTTACAGTTAATTTCTGTTGGGTATAGACACACGGTGTGCGGTGTGGTGTGTGTGCTTTTTATTTTATTTTTTTGGTATGCATTAGCTGTTGTACGATTTTCACTGGTTCTGTTTTTATTGTAATTTGGATAAACACATTTTGGGGTACAAATTTGTTTTGTTGAATCTATTGTTGTGTACGGTATATAGGAAAATGTTGGAAAATCGTAACGAGTATATAGGAATTGGATGGAAATATTGATTTTTCAATTTTTACGATTCATTTTATTGTGCATGCAATAGTTTAGGTTTTTATGTATTCCCATAAAAGGATTTTACTAGTTTGGAATTTTGTTTTATATAACAGATGCAATTTTGACAAGTACATAAACGTAATGTGTTCTAGTTAAATTAGTTTATATATCTATAGAGAGCTGTCTAAAAATTCGTTAAGTAAATTTGCTCTGAAATGCGAGAGAAATCATTTGATTTGCGATTGATTTTTTTTTTAGAATATGAAGTTGTGGTGTTTAGCCTACATTTTGAATGCCACTGTGTAGAACGCGGTAAATGCAATTTACATGTACTGTCACTTATTGTTATACTATTAAACCGTCAATTACTTCAATTCAGCTCATCAAAAGTTTTTATTATGTTTGTGGCGGTTTACATATTAAACGTTTTAACTAAGCAAATATTTTAATCTAGTAGAGATTTAAATAATTATGCAATACGAAGTGGTCTGTAATGAAAAAACTAATAAAGAACAAAATCACCAAATAAAAAATAACACTTTAGTATGCGTAATAGCAGGGCGTACATTCCCGTTTAATGATAAATGACATTCAGTAATAATTTGGTTATTTATTGGGAATTTTTACCTTATAATTTTTAAATAATTATCGGTTTTGCTTCTTTAACCAGGCTATTCTAGCGATCTTAAAGAACCGGGAAGCCATTAGTCATTCTCATTAGTCATTGCACCGGAATTTATGCCCAGTACAGACTGCGGATTACTAAAACTGGTTTAGCAAAATTCAATCAAGTTCCCTATAGAAATACTTGAATTTGCTAGTAGATTTTTGAATTTTTCGTAGTGTGTCGAACTGAATTGAATTTTATTTCCTATAGTACTTGACCGCATTTTGCTAAACCAGTTTAGACTGATCCTCAGTCTGTCCAGACTAGAAGGCCTTAGAAATCAATAACTTCATAAATTGGATGATTATCTATAAAAATAAGAATGACCAAAATCCATGATAATGAAGTTTGTGCTGAAAAATTATTTTATAAATTACACTGTTAATTTTTTTTTTTCAATTGGGATTTATTTCCAAAAGTAAATTATAAAATTGGACATATTCTAAATGTTGTGCCATCGGATCTAGATTTATCTACAGATACTAGCTAACATTTTTCAGATAGTAAATCATACACCTATTTCTAAGATTATAAATAAAATATATTTTTGAGATTCGTTCCATTAAAAATTATATTTGGAATTATGAAGCATTTTTGACGGGTTTCCAACAATATTCCAGCCAATTCTGGAAATATCTTCGTGGTTTCAATAACATTTACAAATAGATCATCTAATTTACTAAGTCTATAGTGAATGGGATATAATTATAATGGATTTTACTGCGTTTTATAGATGTTAGAAACTTCACAATTTTGATTAATATTTCAAGTTCTATAAAGGGTGAGCTATATATTCTCACAGGTCCAGCACAGTGTTTGCAAATATGTCACACAAACCACTACTCTCGAGATATTGGTCACCTTGTACGCCTTTTATTAATAATCTGGAAAACTATAGATGTTTGAGATAATTATGGTATGGCTACGTAAATTGTGTTATAACTGGGGAAGATGGGCATAACTTTGACTGGTTTTGCGGTTCGTACAAAATTTAGAAATTTTTAGAAAATACTTTGTATTTTGATGTATTTTACAAATGTCTACGAGTACTTCTGAAGATGTTTACACTTAATGGCTTATATTTTTGGACTTATGAGAACACCTTCATTATATGTGACGGATAAATTTCTAACGATCACTACTAAGTCTTAATCATTAAAGGATTTTTAGATTTTCGATTGTTTTCAAAATTGTTCATCGTCAATCCTGGTCTACGATTTCCTACAGCTCGATTCTGATGAACTTTTTTTTGGATTATAAAATTTTAAGTTTTAAACAAATTTACTTTTTTATACCGGCGATCGAAGAGATGTCCACAGATTCTTACCCATATTTTTAAATAGATTATGTACACAATATTTTACCGTTATAGTAATTGGCATCTGATTCAAATAGACTTTGCTATGTCTACAATAGTATTCATATTTTCATTTGTGCTGCCATTACCAGATAGGTCCACGGAATATCGTGCACATTTTTCAACAGCGTACAATATTTTCTATCTATGGGGCGAGTATGGATCAATGTTAATGAGCCTAGCAATGAATTTTTGAATTTTGGAGTTCTGTGATTTTGGAAATAAAATATTATTTCCTTTTACAAGATTTTAGCAATATCTCCAAATGCATTTTAAATTGACATTTCCAAATAATTGACGAGCCCGTTTTAATAGATTTATTTAATAAACTGGAAAACTATAGATGTTGTAGGTAATCGGACTACTATTATGAAATGATTAGGTAAATTGTGATAATAGTGGTGAGGATGGGCAGAACTCTGACAGGTGTTGCGATTTTTTCAAAATTTTATAAATTTTAGAAAATTCTATGTGTTTTGATGTATTTTACAAATGTATACGAGTACTTCTGGAGATGTTCACGCGTACTAGCCTATAATTTCGAATATTTGAGGCCTACTTCTTTTATGTGTGACGAATGATTTCTGACGATCATAGAACATAGTCATAATGATGAAAATATTTTTCTATTATTTTTAAAATTTTAGACCGTCAATCCAAGAGTGACGTCTCTCTCGACGAGTTCTGGCATATGAAATCCTACATTTCGACCAACACACTAAAATTGTAGTGCACTAACGCTACTCTATTCTGATGAACTTCGTTTGGTTAATAAAATTTTAAATTTTTTAACAAAAATACTCAAGTACTCAATTTTTTTTTGTACCTCTGATCCTAGAGAAGTCCACACTTTCGAGAAGATTACCATTAGAGTGATTGGCACCCGATGCTAATGTTCGAAAAATCGGTGTTACGACGTCCATATAAATTTAAGACGGTATCAGACTCTAGGAGTACTCGTACTCGTAAACCGGTTAGAGCTCTGCCCATCCTCGCCACTTATATCACTAACCATTCCATAATTGTGATCAGATTACCTATAACATCTATAGTTTTCCAGTTTATTAAATAAATCTATTAAAACGGGCTCGTCAATTATTTGGAAATGTCAATTTAAAATGCATTTGGAGATATTGCTAAAATCTTGTTAACGGAAATCATAATATCTTTGTCAAAAACATAAAACTTCAAAATTTCAAAAATCATTGTTAGACTCCACTACAATGGACCCATATTCTTCCCATAGATATAAAATATTTTAAGCTGTCGAGAAATGTAGACTAAATTTTGTGGACATCTCCTCATGCCTTTGAAGTTTCTACCAAATCGTACTAAATGAATATAATGCAATTTTAGTAAATTCTTCATTGGCCTATATAGAAAATCCCTAAGATTTCGCTACCCTTATGGCATGTACAACTAAAGTCGAGAAGGTAGTAAATGTTTATGTTCTACGAAAAAATATTAAAAAAGATATGCAAATACTCGATTTGCAGTTTCCTTCTCGATTTTAGTTGTATATACCATAAGGGTAGCAAAATCCAATGGATTTCTATAAAACTCAGCACACATATAGTTGACTCAATGGACTAACAGAAAATCGTTCGAGTTCGTGGGCTGATAGGCGTTATTAATATTTTTTCGTAGATCATAAACTTTTAGTTACTTCTCGATTTTAGTTGCACATGCCATTAAGGGTAGCAAAACCCAAGGGATTTCCCTAAAACTCAGCAGACATGTTGTTGACTCAATGTACTAAAAGAAAATCGTAATTAGATCGTGGGCTGATAGGCAAAATCTAGTTTAAGTTTTTTTCGTAAAACGTATACTTTTACGTTACTACGCGATCTTAGTGTACGTTTCTCTTATTAAATTGTGACAAATGCTAAATCAAGTTACGGAAATATATGTTTCAGGTATTAATTTGTTTTTGTTTTCAATTGTCAGCTTCGTTACTGGTATTTTAACTTGTTTGAGGTTATTTGCTTATTTAATTTTGACTATTGGTTTCCTTGGCTAATATAAAAATAGCGTGAGACCGATGGTATATTGTCGGAACTGCCTTTAGTATTTTTCATTGTACCGACGATGGTCGGTAGGCCGTAGGGGTAGTAAAGGCTAAGGGATTGTCTTGAACTTTTTTACAGTGACATTATTACTAATATAAAAACTAACATAAAAACACTATGAGTCAGATAGTATTTTTGCGGAACTGTTTATTTTTTAACACAACTAGGTTTGTTAATAAATAAATCAAGGTCAAATTCTAATTAAATTGAATCGTAATACTTAATTAGTATAATTAGTATTATTATTAATTAACTTAAATAATTTATTTTCTTAATTAAATTCTTTAAAATAAATACAAATAAAGTAAATATTTCTTTATTGAATTTTCTAATCATGTTTACAAAAATAAAATAAAATGTTTGTAATATTTTAAAATAATTAAAATATTTGCCCCTTGAATATTTGGAAATTAAGAGCAAGCGACATCTAGTAAGCTTTAGGAAAAAGTTCAATCGCGTGACATCTCTGGTAATTTCAGTATAAATAAAAATATGAATACTATTGTAGGCATAGCAAAGTCCATTAGAATCGGATACCAATCAAAGTAACGGTATAATATTGTGTAATATATTCGAAAATGTTGGTGTTAATTACATCCCACTATAAACCCAGTAGATTGGATCATCTATTTGAAAATGTTCTTGAAACCCCATGGACGTCTACAGAATTGGCTGAAATATTGTTTGGAACCCGTCAGAAATACTGAATTTCTAAATATAATTTTTAATAGAACGATTCTTAAAAATATAATTTATTTGAATCTTAGAAATAGGTCTATGCTTTACCTTCTCAAAACTGTTTGAGGGAATCTGTAGATATTTCTACATTCGGCGGCACAACATTTAGAATCGTGTCCAATTTTATAATTCTAAAATAAATTCCAATTGGAATAATAACAAATTTAGGAGTGCAATTGTTTAATATTTTGTTTTATCACAAACGTCATTACCATCCACAGTCAATGGAGCGTCAAATAGTTCTCCATAAATTTTTAAAAACACTTTTTAATGTGAAATAGGATAAAACTCTTAATAGCGGGCACTTTTAAGAAGAGGCACAACTCATTTTGCTAATAACTAAGCAACTAATACATCGATTCCTATCTTATAACGAAAGGATTAACTATGAAACATCTAAGCGGTAAATCAATTAAGAATTTTGATTTAGAAATAAAAAATTACCCGGCTTTTAGTCATAATTTTCAGCAAGGTTCAGTTGTAATGGGCCCCACAGATACTAGGAACGAGCTTCCAAATTTTGCAAAACCGAGCACCATTCCAATACTGTCGAAATATGCAATGAAATCACTATTTACGAGCTTTTTACATTATTTTCTGCTTTTAAGTTCATTTAAGTAAAAAAAGCTTGGTTTAAATAAATAAAAAGATTTATTGAATATTGGTAGGTTTGCTAGGAGTATTTCAACGGCCTTTAAATTAACTTAGTGACGAGATAGACCAAATAAATATGCTCACTATTGGGTGCAAAAAAATTAAGTAATTTTAATAATGGGCGCTCTACATTTTATTGGTTAATATTTTTCATTAACAAAAATCCCTAATTCAAGCAGGATGCTTGCTATAAGAAATACATTTTTTTTCATTCCAACAGTGGGCAACAAAAATATTAAAAGCCTATATTTTCCTAATTTTCAAAATCGATTTAAATTGTTGCTTGATCATTTATAACAACTGCTGTGGTGTAAATATGCAAAACTGCTTACTTAGCTGCTTGACAAAATCGCAAGAGTTAACAATTTCTCGGAAAAATGAAAATGTACGTCTTGTTACTTTGAATTTTTGATGTTAACTGAATCGTTAGACTAGACACACAAAAACAGTCTCGCCTATTTACTCAGAGAGAGAATTATATTGAATATCAATATGGTTTTATTTTAGCTAAATAGTTAAATACTCGCATGTGCTTGGTATTGGGATAGGTGCCCGCTAATGGGTAGTTTCAGTTTTTAAACAAAAGTGTTAGAAAAACATAAACCTAGGGCAGTTAGAGAATGGTTTTTCTAACACTTTTGCTAAAAAACTGAAACGTTTCACATTAAAATAACTTTAAAAATGTATGGAGTTCTACCGACGGAAGCGATTTTTTTCTTTTGTTATGTTTTTGCATTATGAGGATTATTGTAATTTGAAAATGTGGGTTATTTCATCTAACCAGCAACTAAGAAATACCGAGGGATAGAAGCCATAAAGACCCACTATGGCTTATTGTTAAGCTGCTGTTTATTAGTTCAAATAACTAGATTGTAATTTGATGTATTGCATTAAAAAAAATAAAGTGTTATTTGGAATTTATTAAAATTAAAATTTTTGTAACTTAAAAATGTAATATTAACTATTTCCAAAATGCTTTCAATTCTCCTTCATAAATCTCTAAAAAGAGGGCAATGCTTCTAAAAACATTTTATAGAAATTGTTGCGCTGTATCGTTTGGCTCTAAATGTTCGGTAGCACTGTAATTATCAGCGAAAACTGAAAATAGCAGATTTGCTAAACTTTCCTAAAATGCACATTTCAATTCTAAATACACTTTCGAAGTACTAAAAACAAATCAAGTTCTCTTTAACTTCATATATATTAACTGCTTTTGTTTGAGAAAAACAAAAATTTTCGCAGCTTACTGAGTTTTAAGAACTAAACTAAAATGAATTTTCGGTTCTTAATTGGAAAACATGTTTTATGTTTATTTGTTTTACTTGATTTTTGACTGTAAAATAGTCGAAAATGTCATGATGAATGAAAAATGATTTACGAAGCGATATGCTTTTTAATTTATGTACGGGAACTAGAGCAAAACAAAAAATTAGGAAATTTTTGAGAAAAAATTCACATGTGTGTAAAGAAATGTGAAGTATTTCCTCCTAGTAATCCACATTAAATAGAAATTGAATTACGTAATATTTTATTTATTCATTATTACGTAGTTAATAATATGACTAAATTATGTTAGGTACTATTTTTATATATTTGCTTTCTAATTTTACTAAATTGGGGTATTGAGCATAATAACCACGCATTACTCTTAATCATACAGTACAGAGTTTTCTCGTAATCCTAAACAACGGTTACAAAACCATATTTGAGTAAAGACCGTAATTTTGCTTTATAGGAAAGTAATTTAACTGTTTTAAATCATATTGTGTCCTTAGGAAAATTAATTTTTTAAATCACTACACAGTTTTTGTAGGTCAGCTTTTTCCTTGGAAATATTATTTTGAAAAGTTCTTGAAATAATCTAATGGAAAATAATTAAAATTTTCCAACTCAGGGGATAAGTACAAAAATTACTTACATTGGACTACCAATTCTTGAGGACAATTTATCATATTATATGCCGCAAATATTCATCAATTTCCGGGGATAGTTCTAATCTCGTGCTACTGGCAAATTTAATTTTTTTAAGTCTTTCTCTTTGTTTAAATTTCACATCCCACGAATGAATTTTGCCGCCAGCACGGTGGTCCTCCATTTATCTCGATTCATCACTCGTGTCCCCCTATTTTGACACGCTATTATACGACGTACATCAACTGCTTGATGTTGGTACAGTTTTTTATCATTCGTTGTTATGAGGACCTTCCAATGAGGCCTGGCAATCTAATTTAGTTGGATTTAATAAATCCAATGATATCATGCTCGAATCGTACGAATCCAATATTCAATTATTCCAGTATGTGGATCGAATATATTGATCGGCGAAAGAAAATCAATTTTTTTTAGTCAAAATACTTGTCTATAAATTCTCCATGTAGTCGCAGTATGGCCTAAGTTATTAGAAAAACAACCCAAAGTATTGGTCACTTGTAGAGGTTTTAGAGATATTGGTCAGAAAATGAAAAAAAAAACATATATGGCCGCAGTAAATCAACAAATTACATTGCAAATTTTAATCAATAAATTTTGTTCGAAAGATAATTGTATGCGATGCAAATTTTACAATTATTAATTAAAAAATAGCCGAGTTATTTCCAGTTCAAAAGCTATTGAAGCGATTGAATTTGGTCACTTTACCTAAAATCCCTAATCAATACTACTATCCAAATTTAATCGTAATTCGTTAAGATGGAAAGGCGGATTATTGTAAAATTTCAAGATTGCATATATCGAGTTCGTAACACTAGGAGCATTCAAACAGAGTGTCTCCACACCAGAAAAGGTGCGATCAAAAACACAGAAGACCTTTATCGAAAACATCGGCTTCCAAGCGTAAATTGCCAAGATCTATAGCCCTCAAAGACACGAATGAAGAATTAAGAACTGGCGTAGCTGATGTTCTCTGAGTATATGTAATCTTACTTAAAACTCTTCTAAACCGGAACAAAGTGAACGATTGCTCCACCAGCCGAGCTAGTACTTGTCCGTAGTAGATTGCAAAATGGAGATACATCTGGTATTTACGGAATACTCGAATAATTTTTTTTTTAATCCTTGCAATCTTTTCTGGGGCCAAAGCACTCCCTGCTCTTTCGCGGTTGATTTTCCCGTCTTACTTTACGCAATTTCTGCCAAATCGAAGACGTACGGCTATAGGACCGATTTAAGTTACCATCAGTGCATTGCGTAGCACCATGTCAGCCTATAGTACTGGACATGGAATATGAGTCGGCCCATGAGTTTTGCACGTCGATAGGAGGTCGTAGTGGTGTTCCTTTTAATCACAGATCGTAATCTGTTGATGAAAATTTCTTTTTGCATCCTGTCCCAATAGGGATTCGACCCCGGTACCTCCCGATCCAAACGCCAAAGCTTTAACCACTGTGCCATTTGGTCGGTAAACCCCGAATAATTTATTAAATCAGGGATGAGCTACTCTTACATCTAATCTTTACGAACTTATCTTTGCTAATCATTCTGTTTGTCGAAAATATTTTCGACGACTACCCGCAAACCCACGAACCACTGGCCAGTTTTTCACTTTATAAATGATCCTGGAAAGATGTTAGAAGCACAAATTAAACATTCATTAACACTATATAGAATTTCAACAGACATATGACAGCATCATTTATCAAAACATCTAGGCAATGTTCATATCTCTCGGAATTCCAGAAGAGCTTGCTTTTCTCTGTAAGCTAACATCTGGCTCGGTGTGCAGAGTTGTAGTGAAAGGGGCTGTGTCTGATCTTTTCGAACAAACATCAGGTGTTGCGCTCGCAACTGAGGTGTTTAGTCTGGCTCTCGAGCACGTGGTAATAAAAACCTGTATTGAATCTTGCGATGTATATTTAATGAGTCAGGCCAAATTCTTCGATATGAAGATGATATCGTGCTTTTTGGTCGGAGACCTAATGATATCAGGGATAATTTAATACCGCTTATCCTCAACGCAAAACAACTGGGTTTCAAAGCCAACAGCAATAAAAGTATATGGTTATCAACATTAAGTACCTTCCATGTGGTGAATCTCGACACAGACGGCTATAACTTAGACATCGCGGAAGACTTCAAACATCTCGGGTCAGTTATTAGATCAACAAATTATGTCCAAGCAGATATGAAAGCCCGCATAACAATCAGACACCGGGTCTTCTATGCGCAGACAATTTTTGTGATCACAATATCATTCGCATTCGTGTAAACTTGCACTTTACAAAAAGCACTTATAAGACGTATTCTAACTTTTGGAAGCGAAAGTTGAATGTTGGCCGTTAATGATTGTGGATTTTTACCTTCCATTGAAAGCAAGGTTATTCGATCCATTTATGGTCCAGTTAAGGCCACACGCAGCGATTATCGAAATCGAATGATTCACGAAATCAAACATCTTCTTGGAACTGACATTATTGGATTCATTAAATTCAACGGAGTTAGATGGGTAGCCTCCGTACGTTGACCGATAACCATCACAACAAATGATAAAAAAATTGTACCATCAACAACTAGTCGGCGAACGAAGAGAGCAGGAGAAAATCTAGACTAGCCTGGGAACAATGAAATATCGTACTGGAGAGAGCATACGATTGCCCGACATAGCTGGGGGACTACCGTGCAGGCGCAAAATACCTTCATGGGTTCTGTAAGTTAGGGAATTTATATTTAATAATCCCGGTTATGTGTTCAAATATCCTTATTCCGTACTAGCAGGGCCCCCCATTACCTTTTGAAAATGTGTATGATTATCCGGTCACTCAGGTCTAGACTTACTTAGATTTATTTTCCGCTAGTAGTTCCGCCGTTTAGTAATGGCGGAAAACTCGGAAAACCCGAATTTATCAAGTATATTTTTGAATTTAAATTCATAATTTTGTTAATTTAACTCAAATTAGCTAGCCATTTAGGATCATACTAATAATTATTTTACCCGTTTATATGAAGTTATTTAATGTATTCGATATTACAATATTTACACATCCACACAAATATTTTTTATTATTGTTGTTGGTTTTAGGAATAATTTTTTTTAGGAAAATATTCACAACCATTTTTAATTTTAATGTAAATTATCGGGCAACTTAACTAGTTTTGCAATAACGATCGAGATTAGGATCTTATCACATTCAAATTCTTGGCAATACAAAAATACAACACATATACACATATATATGTTACACATATACAATTACGTAAGAACGACGGTGTTGTTAATTTGCGAATCTGCTTGTATCGCCTCTGGAAAAAAATCCTGCGCTTTTCTGTTTTTACCCTAATTAGAAGGTTACAACAACTGTATAATAAATTAAAACAAATTTTGAATATAAATCATTCTTGAGAAAGCTGGTTTAAAAATGAGAATATTATTCTTAAACCAAACCCGAAATTCTTGAACTAATAATATAACATGTTTAAATCAAAACAAAATATTCTTGAATTGAGAAACTTTTTTTTTCTTAGTTTTCAATACACATTTGTACTTATTTTGTTTCTGAATTTAGTGAAAATAGTCGTTGATAATTAATTTCGTTGAAAATTGATCTATTAAAGTCAATATCACACGAACGTACATGTACTCGTACATACATATTTCGCAAATTGAATATATTACATGACTTTTCAATCAATTTTGCCTTTCTGTACCATAATTCACTTGACAATAATAGTAATACAAAAATACGTACGTACGTAAGTTCATATACGTATTGAATTAAAAAAAATGAACTGTCCAGAGGATTTCACAATCCAAGGCAAAAAAATTATATTTGTTGTCTGTGTACAATACTTTTGAAAAAATGCGACCAACGGACACAACACAAAAGTAGTTTTTCATTCATGTATATTCTATTAGATATATATTGAATTTTTAGTTATAGAAGAAAATATTGAATTTTTTTTTTGCATCTCTCGATTATTTATCCCCTGACCAACTGTTCTATTGACATTCTATTATCAAAGTACATATATGTATATGTATGTAGAATATACAAAAAAATGATATGTACAAATTGAACATAATTTTTTATATACGTACATACTTTAAACATACAGATCATATATTATTTCAATTCCTTCAATTGTGTATGAATATCCATCCATTTGACAACGACACACGGTAGCAGCAGCAGAACACATATATACGATTTTACTCTTGTCGTGTGTACTTTAATAGAATTTGAGCAAACATTTACAATATATTTGATGATAAAAATCATCGTCATCATCATCATTGAGCATTGCACATTTTTCCTTTTCTTTTTGTGAAATTATCGATATTTTTGTATTTCCAATGTGCTATTGGAAATATGAGAAAACATGCTTGACCATTGTTATCTAAAAAACATAAAAAAACGGAAAAATACAAACTTACAGATCATATTTTGTAGAGATAAAATATTTTTTTGTATTTGCAAGCTTTTATTCATTTTAGATAAAATTCTATGAATAGAGAATGTTAGTTTTCAATATTATGTTTGACTTCTTTTTTTTGTATTCGGATGAAATCAGCAATTTGTTGCAATGGAAGTTTGGTTAGTGGTATTAAGCTTTTCGATTATCCACTTAATTTTTTTTTTGTTTGTAAATTGTAACAAGTAAATATAAATGAGTTTTTGTATTATGTGTACATCCACAAAATTGAATTCGATTGTTCCGAGAAAATAATTTACTTAATAAAGGGAGCGAATTAATTTGCTTTGTTTTATTGAAATAGCTTAATTGAATTTATTTAATAAAGGACATGAAAATATGTTTATCCCGTTCCGTTAAATTCGATGTATTATATGTTAAATTATAAAGCTCGCTTTCATTAAAATCGTGTTAAACCTATTTCGTCTATGATAACATGTTTAATTTGTCTAATTGGCAAGAACAACTTTGTCGTATTATAAAAATAGATTTTCTAACATCTAAAAGCTTGTAATTGTGTTAATAAGATTTACCCAATTCATTAATAGTTATAATAGCAACAAAATAAAATTTAGTTCTTTCGTCTTGAATTCCAAGAATTTTTTGTTTGCTCTAAAATTTTCCCTTATATAAATTTTTTCTTTCTAGGAATTATTTTATTAAATATAATCCAAAATTAATGAATTTCGCAATTTCCTGAGATCATCAACATTTCAATTTGTGTTCAGCAATTTAATGTTATTCCTCAAAAATGCAAAGTAGTTACATTTTATTTAAATTTTATGGAATTCTGCAGAATCATATATAAATCGAATCGCATCAATCTTCGATTAAACGACTTCTTAGTAAATTGAATTGTTCGATTTTTGATATAGTTTATCTGCAGACGAGAAGCACACAAAATAAAAGTCGTTTCTAAACCTCACAAGATTATAAATTGGGGATGTAAAAGTGAAAATTTTAAAAAATGACTACCAACCTTATAACCTTTCCATTTATTTTGATATAAACTTAAACAATAAAATTCAATCAATTTTCATTTCACATTTTTTTTTCTCGATACGAGCAAATCTTTAAACTTCTAGTTCTGATATATTTTTTGTGCTGAGCTCTCCCTATATTATATCGATCTACCTGCAAAACTAGTGAAAAATACTTTACTTTCATTTTCATCTTAATTTACTTGTGTTTCTGCTCTCATTTATATAATTTTTTGTATACCATTCAACAAGATATTTTTGTTCACATATGTATATATACATACACATGTATATATAAATACATATACATTTTTTGAAGGCAAGATAAGATCCTGATAAATGGATATCCAAATATATAAAATAAAACAACAAAACCGCACAAAAAAAGATAACAGATTCATCGTATATCGGAGAACGGAAAAAAGCTTCACACTCATAAAATTCTATTAGGTTTCTGTTGTTGTTGGGCTTTATATCTTATAAAACATACAGACATATACTATCTTATATATATGTATATATATATCTGTATTCGAATGTGTGTGTATAATAATAAAGAAATGGGAAAACCATGGAAAGCTTATCTCGTCTATATATTTAAAAAAAAAATAAGGGTAAAGCAAAACAATAAAATACAATAGACAAAAAAGCACACAAAAAGCTCTCACAGAATACAAAAGAAAAATTAGAAAATATTACATAGTGAAGAGAACTGGATGAGGGAATGAATTTAAAAAAATTTTTTATTTAAATTTAGCATTTTGTACTGTAAAGTTTTAGCTTTTAATATTCAAGAAAACAAATTCAAAAAATTGTTCAATTCTTAGAACAAATATACATGTAAGACAATACGTACATCGTATATACACATCGAAATAAATAGGACAACCAACATAATATATTATATAGATTATGAATGAATCCGATAGGAAAATAATGGCATAATACACAAGACAATGGAATCGGATTTTATTTTTAGAAAGGATAGAAAAATATACTGGGTTGACGATAGGCGCAGAATGGATACCCAAAATGTCAGAATAAAAAAGTCATTAAATTTCAGTATTTTTGATCAAAATTACCTTGGTTCATATATGTATGCTCAAACAGGATCATAAAATTCATTTTGATTTTATATCGTTCATTACGCAGAAATTTATTGTAAAACTGAGTTGTTGGATGTCTTATTTAACAGGAAAAAATCATAAACTTATCATTCTTACCGGATTAAAAGACTATAAGACATATTTCAAGAAAGTACCGTGCAGATCGTTTACTAATAACAAAGTGCATTTAATTCATCCAAGTGTAATTTAAATTTGAAATTAATATTTTGTTTACTGATAAAAAAATAGGGCTAAGCCCCTCAAAATCGGGCTCAAATAAAATATAAATAAAATTATTACAGTAAATTATAATAAAATTAGTTTAAAAAATAATAACATGAATAATAATAATATCGAAACAATTTAAAGATCTAAATGATCATAATGAAGAAGACGAAACAATGACTGTACAAAAAAGAACAATAATACCACCGCTTGTTGTTACTAATAAAAAAGTGGATGAAATTAAAAAATTGTTAACGGATAATCTTATTACCAAATACAATGATAAGCATACTGCTAATGATCCTAGCCGTTGAGGAGATTACAAAGCCAACATAACAAATCGCATCCTACTCATACTGTGACGCCACCATCAGTACTAGATCATAACAGTTTTCCAGCTTTGCCGATTCCTAGGCAGTAAAATTACCACCCTACTTACGAGTTCCGGAGATAACTAAGATCGTTCAAGAAATCATCGGCCGCTTTCAACAATGCCGAACGAAAAGTCAACAACTTCAGATTATTTTTGAAATTTCGATTAAGTATTGCTATGGCGGTAACAAATAGGCTGAAGTTGTTTTTGGAATGCCCAAAGTTTTTGGAATAACGAGATAAACGTGCTAGTTTTGACCGATACTTGGTTACAAGCTTCGGATAGGATTAGTGCAACTAATTATAAATACTATAGGCTGGCTAGACCTGAGCGTGGAGGAGGGGGCATTGCTATGTTGATTAGTAGGAGAAGGCAGCATTATCTTCTTCCGTGGTACAAGACGAGTGCCTAGGCTTTAATATATTGTGTGCATCTGGAAGTTTTATATTAATAGCGGTCTACTTTCCCGGTATCTTTCTTACGAAACAGAAATTGAATAATTTCAAGTCGGATCTAAACTTAATTTGTAAACTCCCAAGATAGTGTATTTGTGTGCGGGGTTTGAATGAACGATACAGGTTGGGGAGTTGCTCAAAAGCGAATAAAGTCGGTCATATAGAGCACAACATAATATCGAATCGGGGTCTAAGTGTTTATTATCCTAGTACCCCTACCTATATCCCTGATTCTTCAAGGCGCCAACCTTCTACCTTGGACATAATTTTAACTAACAATATCCATTTATGTTCTGACCATCGTGCTGTTCTATTTCAAATCAACACAACCGATTTATCACCGGTCGCCTTCTGTGACATTTTGTTATAGAAAATCTAATTGGAAATGGTACAGGAAAAAATTACAAAATGCTATCAAATTGGATGATTCTACGACGGTATCACTTAATTGTACTAACGATATTGATGAGAGAATATCTTATATGTTAGAACTTGTATTGCCTGATTCGGTAAAAATGTTAAAGTCAAAAATGTTTGCAGGCAACGTACTAGGATCCGTTCATCAAGTGGGTTTATCTTAAACTGAAAACTGAGATTGACTTTCAAATCATTTAGCTACGCAATGTGCACTGGAACACGTTACTCAGTGGATTTGACACTGGGTCAAACCCCTTCTGGAAAATTACCATGGTCATTGTTCAATCCAAAATAAATCATCACCTAAAGAAAGCATCATCTGGAAGGAAACCAACCGGCATAAAATACCTACCTAACGTCTCACCCTGAAACACATTTAACCTACCATACATCCAAGAATTTGTTTCATACCTACCCTTTATCATCATATATATTACAATTTAGTTCCCCTAAAATAGTTGATTAAGAATTAATTAATTAGTTTGTATAATTTGTTTACTTATCTTAATTTAATTTATTTGTATAAAATGTATGTCCAATCCGAAATGTCATCCAAGTGACAAATAGTGGACGAATTCTTGTGCTTAATTTCAGTTCAATGCAAGATTGAATACCGAAATTTAGGATCGATGCGACACCTGCATTTGAACTCGTTCACTATAGGACAATTTTCGGATTCGTTTTTATGACAAGTAATATTTTTTACACCCACTATTATTCCAACTTTCATTCTGTTAACATTAAAAATAAAAATAAAAGAAATTAAAAAATACACCATTTTTAGAATTGCATCGCATTTAAATTAAAATAAATAATAATTTGTTAGCTTAATCGTTTCGGATTATTATTTAAACATTTGTTGGTCCTTCGAGCCGGATGCGATACCAAGCGCATCAAAAGTGTAAAGCAAGAACGAAGCGATTGCAATTCTAAAACATCATCCACGCCATTACTCACCGGAGAGCAAAAAGCCGCATTAGTAAAGTGATAGCCGGTCTAGATACCAACCGCCATTCATCGCATGGTATTTTTACTGGTTTGCATTGTACCGCAGGATTAGTAAAGCGATAAAAGGCGAGAGTCCAGCCACCATTAACCGCGTGGTATTTTGCGGCATCAAAAACCAGTCACCGTTCACCGCGCGACCATATACCAGCCGCCATTCACCGCATGGTATATTATTAGTTCCGGTTGGCAGTCAATTACATTCACCGCATGGTATTTTATTGTTTACCAGTTGACAGTCTAGTACAGGATTAAAACCAGGTGAGCCGTTTCCATATTATTTGAGTAAACCGAACCCTAACGTCAATTTATATTCAAGTTATTTATTCGAATTTTATAATTATATTTCGAGTGATTCTTTGACATTGTCTGTGTGCTCGCGCCGTGCTTATAAAATTTATATTCCCGTTAAGTTATCGACCAATTTAATTATATTTCTACCTTGTGTTAATATGGAAGCATTAGTTAAGCGTAAAGGAGTGATCAAGGGTCAGTTAACGAAGATTTCCAATTTTGTGAATACGAAAGGCGAAAATGCTAATTATGACGAACTGTCGATTCGTTTATCTAAAGTGAATGAAATGTACAATCAATTTGTTGCAGTCGAAGATCAAATATTTAATTTAGATGCAGATTCGAATTCGGATATGGATATTTTCGACGAAGCGTATTACTCAATCGTTGCAAAAATACAAGTGCTTATACGACAACTTTCGACTAAGTCCGCAATACCAAATAATCCTCGCGATGATGCAGATGCATCTTTGAATACCACCCAGATTAATTTTCGATCCGATTTCAAATTACCTAGGCTGAATCTCCCAACTTTCGACGGCAATCTGAAACAATGGCAATCATTTTATGATATTTACCTATCCACGGTCCACGAGAATACCAACTTATCATCTGCCCAGAAGTTCAAATATCTCCTAGGCCAATTACGCGGAGCCGCATATACAACTGTTTGCCATTTCCGGGTAGACGATGCTAGTTACTTTGAAGCTTTAAAACGATTAGTCAAAAAATACGATAGAAAGAGGACTATAGTGGAAAGTTACATTCGCGAATTTCTTTTGTCGCCAAAGTTTAGTAAACCGTCAGCCGTAAACATTACTAAGCTTCACGATACATTAGATGAGACTATTCGGGGACTAAAGGCCCTCGGAGATCCAGCAACTCATCGCGACCCGTGGTTAATCCTCTTGGCAGCCGAAAAATTGGACGATGATACAAGACAGCTATGGAAATACGAATCAGCTGAAACCGATTATCCAACAATTGATGAATTCTTAGAATTCCTATCTAAGAGAATGAATTCACTTGCTGAGCCTACAACCAAACGATTTACTACACCCAAATCACCAACACCAATGAATTCATATTATACCAATACCACTATACCGTTACCGCCCTGTCCGCTCTGCGAAAATGAAGCACATAGATTATATGAGTGCCCTAAATTCCGTGCCATGGACATTGGCACGCGCCGCGAATTCATATCCAAATCTAACCGTTGTTTTAACTGCCTTACTGATCGACACCCAATTACGAGCTGTAAAAGCAGAAGGCATTGCCAAAAATGTTCCAAACGGCATAATACTTTGCTGCATTACATCCATACTCCACAAATAACCGAGGGTTCAAAGAATAATAATGGATCACCGAATACGTATGTGAACGTTAATCAAAATACCGTTCAGCCAACTTCCAGTAATAATAACGAATCAGCTACCGCGTTGTTAGCAGTACCGATGTGTCGATATCCAGCAAAACCAGTGCCAATTAAGGATCCAGTAGAAGATACCAGTTCGATTAAAGGTAATATCCCTATTCTACCTACCGCAAAATTGGACATACAGGATAAATATGGAAATTGGACAAAATGTCGAGCGCTGTTGGATTCGGGGTCGACGCACAATTTTATTACGGAAGGTCTTATAAGCCGATTAAAAATTCCGCGTTCAAAGTCGGATATTACAATTAGTTCAATTAATCAATCGCGATCATGTATCTCCAGGGGTAAATCCGGGATTAAACTACGATCTTCAATCAATCCATCGTTTTGCCTGAATGTTGAAGCCTATATCCTGCCATCAATATCGACAAGGTTACCACACGAATCCTTCGATAAAACATTGTTAAAATTTGAGGCCGATAAACCGTTAGCCGATCCAGAATATTACATCGCTGCAGATGTGGAGTTGCTGTTGGGATGTGAAACCTTTTTTGAAATTTTGTTAGACGGCAAATTCCAGCCTAAGCCAGATTATCCCTATGTACAGAATTCTAAACTCGGATGGTTAGTTGGGGGAATTATCTCCGACATTGAACAACCTGTTTCTAACACCAGTAAAACCTGCTTTCATGTTGATTCTGAAACTCTTCAACGATTAGAGGTAGCTATCGAGAGATTTTGGCGAACAGAAGAAGTGCTATCACCCAAAACATTGACGACCGAAGAACGAAATTGTGTTAAGTTCTTTAATGCAACTACCAAACTAGATGAAGCGGGAATCCAGAATAAGATAGTCGTCCAATTACCGTTCAAGGATGATCCTCCCGGAATTGGGGAGTCCTTTACGCAAGCCCTACGAAGATATCAAAATTTAGAGAGAAGATTGGTTCGTGATGAAGATATGAGAAAGCCATATGTTAATTTTATGCAGGAATACCTTAAACTAAATCATATGGAGTTGATCCCGGACGATGAAATCTTAAAGCCTAATAATCAGATATGTTATTTACCTCATCATCCGGTTGTGAAGAATTCCAGTTCTACCACAAAAGTTCGTGTAGTTTTTGATGCTTCGGCGAAATTTAGCAACGGTTATTCTTTAAATGATAATCTAATGGTCGGTCCAACCGTGCAAGACAACTTAGTCAACCTTCTAATACGGTTCCGAAAACACCGATACATTTTTTCTGCGGACATCGAGAAAATGTTCCGACAGATTTCCATCTCCGATCAAGATAAAGACTATCATCGTATCCTGTGGAGAGAAAATCCAAATATGAAATTATCTCAATACCGTTTAAAAACGGTAACGTACGGTACATCGCCAGCACCGTTTTTAGCCACCGCCTCATTGCATTACCTTGCAGATAAGTACGAGAAGATCTACCCCGAAGCCAGTAAGGTTATTAAGGCGGATTTCTACATGGATGACTTGTTGAGTGGCAGTCATAGTCTGGATTCAGCAATAAGGTTACAGAGCGATATCATACAACTGCTCAATTGTGGCGGTTTTAATATACGAAAATGGTCAGCAAATCATCCATCACTACTAGAAAATATTCCATCGGAAAGTCGCGAAATGTCAGCATGGGAACTTACCGACAATAAACAAATAATTTCGATATTAGGAATAAAGTATAATGCTCTGGAAGACTATTTCAGTTTCAAGGTATCCTTGCCCGTAGCACAACCGAAGATTACCAAGAGGTTATATTTGTCTGAAACTTCACGTATATACGACCCGCTAGGGCTTTTATCACCCGTTACGATTGGGTTTAAAATTCTATTCCAGTCCCTATGGTTGGAAGGTATTGGCTGGGACGAAGAATTACCATCAAATATTTTGGATAATTATTTGTTGATACGGGAACAGTTGGAGGTGTTAACTCATATGAGATTTCCAAGATGGATATTCACAACGGATGAAGTGGAACTGCACGGATTCTCCGATGCATCGAGGGACGCTTACGCAGCTATTATTTACTCGCGGATTATTTCCCCCAATGGAGCTGTTAAAACTAATCTGGTCATAGCCAAAACACGAGTAGCTCCCATAAAGACCCTCACAATACCGAAATTAGAGCTAAATGGCGCCACACTACTAGTACGGTTGTTAAAATTAGTAGAAGATTCGCTTAAATTATCGAAAAGGGCATCTATTCATTTGTACACGGACTCAACGATTGTTTTACAGTGGCTCTCGAAACCTCCGAAAACTTTACAAACATTTCAAGCAAACCGAGTGGCTGAAATTATGTCGTATACCAATCCCACGCAATGGCACTTCGTACCGAGCCACGAGAACCCAGCCGACAAAGCTACAAGAGGTGTTACACCAAAATTATTTGTAACCGATAACCTTTGGATACGAGGTCCAAACTTTCTAAACGAAAACCCGCTCGTCTATCCGGCTTCGCCAATACGAGAAAACGACGACAGCATTCCAGTCATTTCGAACTTAGTATCAATCCCTCAAGCCTTTGAAGTTATCGAGAAATTGTGCCGTAGATATTCAAATATAAGAACCTTAACCCGTGTCTTGGCATACATTCTCCGATTCAAGAAAATTCTCCAAACACGAAAAATAAACCGAAATTTTTCGAAGCTCTTAACCGTAGAAGAAGTTGTAAATGCCGAATATTGCCTGTTTCGATTTGTCCAACATGAATGTTTTAAAAATGATATTAGTTTATTATTAAACCATAAATTATTACCGATTAAATCTAAAATTTTCTATTTCTATCCATATATTGACAACTACGGACTGCTGCGGATGCGAGGACGTTTGGAGAACGCTGCTATTAGTCACGATGCTAAGCACCCTATAATATTGCCGAACAATCATATTATCACCGAAAGTATAATCCGGGATATGCATTACAGGAATTTACATGCCAGCCACAAATTGGTGCATACCCTTTTGAAACAACGATTTGCCATTCCGAGAGCAAGAAACGTCATACGTCGAATTATACATCTATGCATCACATGCCGACGCTTTAACCCCAAGTCGGAACAACAGCTTATGGGTCAATTACCTGGCTGCCGTGTCAATCCACCAGCTAGACCATTCATCGAGGTCGGTATCGACTTAGCTGGTCCATTTAATCTTAAACCATACAGAAGCAAAGGTGCCAAATCCTATAAGGCCTACCTTGTAATATTTGTTTGTATGGCCACCAAGGCCACTACGATTGAAATTGTGTCGGACATGAGCACCGAATTATTCATCTCATCGCTAAAACGGTTCAGTGCAATACGAGGTCTGCCACAGCATATTTACTGCGACAACGGCACTAATCTAGTAGGTGCCAGACGAGAACTGCAGCAACTTTATACTCAATTTAGAGAGGAAGCGAAACAAATCCGAGTAGAGGAATGGTGCAGGGATAACCATATCCAGTGGCACTTCATCCCACCTGCTACTCCTAATTTCGGTGGCCTATGGGAGGCTGCCGTAAAATCGTGTAAATATCACCTTCGCCGTGTTATGAAGAATGTATTGTTGACTTACGAGGAGTTCTTGACAATCATCAGACAAGTTGAAGCACTATTAAACTCTCGTCCGTTGGGAGATCTGCCTGAAGATGAATGGAATCCGTTGACCCCAGCTCATTTTTTAATCACACAGCCCTTAACTATGTTACCTGAACCAAGTTTGCAGCCAGTTAGGGTGTCCTACCTAAACCGATGGCAGTTGATCCAGCAAATGATGCAGGGATTTTGGAAGCAGTGGTCACAAGAATACCTTACATCCCTAAATAAATTCTATAAATGGTATAAGGAGAACCACCAGTTCATACGAGGAGATCTCGTACTGTTACGAGATCCGAAGTTGCCACCAGCCAAATGGCCCATCGCCAGAATAGCTGAAGTACATCCCGGCCATGATAAACTAACTCGCATTGTATCCCTCAGGTTACCCGGTGGCCGCATTCTCAAGCGACCAGTAGGTAAGCTGTGTTTGCTGCCCAGATTTGACTCAACTGAGTCAACGGCGGCGGTATGTTCAATCCAAAATAAATCATCACCTAAAGAAAGCATCATCTGGAAGGAAACCAACCGGCATAAAATACCTACCTAACGTCTCACCCTGAAACACATTTAACCTACCATACATCCAAGAATTTGTTTCATACCTACCCTTTATCATCATATATATTACAATTTAGTTCCCCTAAAATAGTTGATTAAGAATTAATTAATTAGTTTGTATAATTTGTTTACTTATCTTAATTTAATTTATTTGTATAAAATGTATGTCCAATCCGAAATGTCATCCAAGTGACAAATAGTGGACGAATTCTTGTGCTTAATTTCAGTTCAATGCAAGATTGAATACCGAAATTTAGGATCGATGCGACACCTGCATTTGAACTCGTTCACTATAGGACAATTTTCGGATTCGTTTTTATGACAAGTAATATTTTTTACACCCACTATTATTCCAACTTTCATTCTGTTAACATTAAAAATAAAAATAAAAGAAATTAAAAAATACACCATTTTTAGAATTGCATCGCATTTAAATTAAAATAAATAATAATTTGTTAGCTTAATCGTTTCGGATTATTATTTAAACAGTCATAAAAAATATAAATAGACGTTTACCACCTTTAAAGCCTGATAATCAGTTGCTCATTACTGATAAAGATCTGTTTTAAGTCGTAACCCCATACAGTCCTCTTTTGGCAAACATGGGAAAATCAAACCACTCAAGGTTGTCGCTTGGCAGGAAAGGGATATGCTCATTCTTCAGGGATCGCATCAGTCACCCTTGCCAGTGTAGAATTGCAAAATTGTAAAAAGAATTGTTCGCCGTTCCATATACCACCACAAATACCAGTTCACCCCCCGGAGTGCGGGTTGGGACTTGCCACAGGCGAACTGAATATTCGGAGATCCGGTACAGGAAAACGTCAATTTAAGAAACTCTTCAGTGTGTGTACGACCCACCCAGAATTAGGTCGGGCACACCGAAAAGGCATGACCGCAGCCAGACTCACACAAAAATATTTCTTATTCTATCCACTATAGATTCATTACACTGTTTAACACTTAAATAACTTTAAAAAAAACTTAATTTGGCCGAATTCCGGCCACACTTAAAACTGTCCTGAAATGGTGAAATTTAATTCAAACTTATAGATTTGAAAAATAATTTTTAATTTCTAATAATTAAATTTCTTAATTTAACTACTGAATTTAAATATTTGGGCTATTGCCGAATTTGGGCTCCACTTGAAAAACTGGTGCTTACATATATAAATAAATTGTTTAATTAAATTTGGAACTGATCTTGTGTCCCTGTTTGGGCGCCACTTGAAACGGGTTAGAACTTTAGGTACCGCTAAAGTCAACCCAGTTTCACAGATTTGCCACTCTCTGTTCAGTACCCCTAAACCCACACCGATCTCTCTACTCGACTGAGCTTGCAGCCCACAAACATTTTCGGTTAAACTAATGGGTACGAAAAAATAACTGTACGTTCAGGCGTTCCACGAGGAGTTGTATTGAGCCCAACCTTGTTCAATATTTTTATTCATGATATACCAACCCCGCCCGATTGTAACCTACTACTAAATGCTGATGACTCAGCTTTAATCTTCAGTACCACGAATCCGAGTCAATTTATCTTGACTCTGGAAAATGTTATTAATACGCTAAATGCTTACTTCACCAAATGGAAGATCCAATTGAATGTTGAGAAAGCTCAATTAATTTTATTTTTTAGGCGCCGGAAATCTAATTTTCTTCCTAATCGGACTTTGTAAATTGGATAATACTCTTACATTTAACAAACACATTACGCACTGTACTCTGATAAACCGCAAATCAAAGCTTACCATAAAAATAAATTAATTATATTCAAAACCACATTTCGTATGGGCAGCTAAAAAGCCATTTAGTAACAGTTCGATAGAGCTCCACAGTACGAAATAGGTGAGGCAGTTTTTGCATTGCTCAACAGCACTGGTTTTGTAAAATCTTTAATTTATTCAGTTTCTCTTTAACAGCGGAACCAAAGGTAGAAGAAGCGTATGAGAATCGGGTATGAGTACAGGAACAAAATCGGCCAATTTTGTAAGCAAGCAAATAAATGGGCAAACTTTAATACAAATAGAATTAATATGGTCCTCCCACGTGATATGCTTCTCGAATATTACTCCAAGGTACTTGAATTTGTCCACTCTCTCTATGGTGTAATTAGCTACTTGAAGTGGTGGTGATTGATTTCAATGTGCCGCAGGCGTGGGTATTGAAAAATTATATATTTCGGTTTGTTAAAATTAACTGATATTTTGTTTAAATGAAGAAAATCCAAAAGTAAAATAATATCATCCCTCAATGTGTGACATTGCTACCTGATACTTCCATTTTACTGAGGTCCGTGAAGCCATTTAGGAGAGGAGCTCTCAGGAGTTCCAGTCTGCTAAGCGTTAGACGAGAAACGGCACAAAAAATAGAGATTAGATTCTTCCTACTCTTCGCATTTACGACAGTAATTATGTGAATAGACTCACATTTTTCTCGCATGCTTACCTATGAGGCAGTAGAGTGCAATAGCACACATCATCATACTGCAAGCTGCCGCCACAGCGATACGAGCTGCCTGGATCTTGACAGGTCTAGTTTCGGTCAGATCTATTTATTACGCACGAGGTACTACTTGACCACATGTCGTTCGTTGTTCTTTTAACTTCCTCAATCCGCCCTGCTTGGTGAAATAAGGCAAGTTGTGCACTTTTGACGTATAAAAATAAGATTTGAGCGTCTTAATCGAAGACTGATTGTCCGTAGAGATACCAATATCTCTTGCAGATATTACATTAAACCTCAACCAGTCAACGGCTTCTCTTACCACGATAAGTTCAGCTTTAAAATCGCTGTAGTAGTCCTGGAGACAAAAAGAATAATTAATTATTCACAGAACCCACCTTCAACCTTCTCATCCATTTTGGAACCATCGGTGAAGAAATAAACACATTGAATATTCAGATTTGCTCTTCTCAACCAGTCCTCTATGGTGGGAACATTAGGCCGAAACCTCTGATCAAAAGATGAAGACGGAATGATTTTGGATTTTCACGTTGCTTAGATTAGATGATTTTCCTGAGTTTGTACAGTTCCATATGAAGATGAAATTGAGCCTTGTACCTGTGCTTGCTACCATTTGTACTTGAGTGGATGTGCTGCTAAAGCCCCATTAATACACAAGGTAGCTGTTTGCTGTACTTTCCCCTAGTACTTGGTGGAAGGTTCGTCAGAATATTGAAAGCTGGCCACCGAACAGTAATCCCATATGATAAAATAGTCCTAATAGTAGAACTATAGAAGCAATGTCTAATGTGCGACTCCAAGTCCTATCTTTTTTCAACGGCATTTTTACCAGAGTATAGCGCTAATTTAGCTCTCTTTACTCGTTTTAATATGTTAAGATTACAGCTTAGCTTACTGTCCAGAATGAATCCCAAATACTTCGCTTTATCAACGCCTCATCGATCTGGACCACCTCAGTTTTGTGTGGATTCATATTCACAGCCCTACTGCAAATAATGTCATACACACTTTCCTGATGTTCTCTTAAGGCTCCAGTATAGTTACCAAGGCTCCAATCGCAACATCATCCGTATAAGCAACTACCTGATACCTGCACCCTTCCAAGTTTAATAACAGATCATTTATTATGACCAAGTTTGAAAGTAGTGGGGATAATAGCCTACCTTGCGTCCCTGTTTTAAGCATTTGAACTACTCAGCCTCTAAGTGACTCCCCCACATACAAGGAGGAGATTGCCTGCGTGATCACTCTGTTCTGACGGTGTTAAATGTATCTTCTATGTCCAGAAAAGTTATCATGGAATATTTCTTTTGTTCAAGGTATTTTTTGATAGGAGCAATGCGTAGAGAGCAGTTTCCACAGATTTCCCCTTGCAATATGCATGTTGGGATTTCGATAGTCTATTTGTCTGAAAGAGGCTAAACTAATAGATTTAAGGTCTTTGGGACTGCAGTGAAAGCTTTTTTCCGCCTAAGTTATAAATATTACATTTAAGTCAGTCCATTCCATTTACTAGAAATGTGACACTAGACTGCTGTTGAGGATAACTTCTGGCACGTGCCTCCGAATCTTTTCTGCCTTTCCGTAGGCTTTTGTGGCACGATTTTGAGCCACCTGGAAAGTGAGTTTTTAGTAGAAGCTTCAAGGATTCTGCGCTAGTTACGGTCCAAGAAACATCCGGTCGCTGAATAAAACTCGGTGTGGTAGGACGAAGAGAGAACACTTTTCGCCAGCTTAGTTGTCTCAAAGGACTTTTGTATTTTACTACTATATAGTGTCCCGGCATTTGTATTAACATTTCTTAATTCGTATTTGTATATTTTGAGAAGTTCCTTGTAAAGTCCCAGTTGTGTTAGCAACTTAATTCTCCTTAGATCAGGTGAATTTGAAACCGGTACCGATAATAAATTACTTGGGATTTGTCACCAATTCAACTTGGAGATAACAAACTCCCAGCCTCCTAATTCACTAAACTATATCCATAATCGTATCTGAAGCAAATGTAATGTCTAGTACTTCTTGTCTATTTTTAGTAGTAAACGTTGGTTGGTCGTATTAGTGTTTGTCCAAATTGAATGATGTGGATCACTTCCTAGGATAACTCCAATTTGTTTTTGAGCCTTCTTTAATGAGCTTCGTTAAATAAGTGATTGGTCATCTTCCCATCATGTGGAAGGTAAGCGGATATTAGCCAGAGATTTTGATCATGCATCTGAATCACTATAATTTCATAACAGAAAGGTATTCAAAATATTTTTGCAAGAATGCAGGATGGAATTTTACCTACCCTCTTCGCGTATAGTAACTAATACCAAGTACAAAATCTCCATTGACCCAAGGTTCTTGGACTACCGTCCCCAACATTAGGCTTGCTCCTTTACTTCAATCGCCACCACCACAAAGTAATCCTATCAAAGTGGATGTAGCAATGTCCGTATAGAGATTCGTTCTTCAAGTATTTCAGGTAGTTCGGCGTCTCCAGCCTTGTCCTTGTTAGAAAATGACCCCAACACGCAAAAATCTCATTTACAAAAATTAAATATAGTATGTATGTAAAAAAACTAATTAAATTAATTCGATCCAAATGATGGTTAATAGCGCTAAACTAATTTAATATTCTATTGTAAATCAATGAATAAAAATCATTTTGGTTCTCTATGCGAACTTTATTTTTTGTGTCGTTCGTTCACAAATAAACATAAAGTTCTTCAGCGCCATAAAACCGATAATACATTAAATCACATAAATACAATAAAAAACCAGCGACACAAATCCAAGCTCTCGTTATATATACGATATGCGATAAATACGACGAATAAATTTATCACACAATTTTCAATTTAACTTTAATATCGGATATAATTAAAATTAAGGATGTATACGGATCTAGGAATCAGACGGATATTAAAAAAAATCGAATAATTGAAATTCGTTATTGATTATTGCTCGTGTGCTTTTGTATAAGGATCTTAAGATTATTTGTTCTGACAGTGGAGCGCAAAATATTAATAATCATAAAAAATCGTTTGTATACTTACCAACATGCAAAAACAATTCGAAGCGAATATGTTGATTTGAATATAATGAGAATAAAATTCATTGCATCGTGTAAATTTAATGGTGTACCAAATTCAATAAGATTTTTCTTCCAGTAATTATGTGTGGTGTACAGGGTGTGGACCAAGAGTAAAATAACACACTTTGAAATGGTACAAATGATAGTCATTTTTATCCAAGCATAATTTACACAGTATACAGAAGTACTTAACGTTAATAAATTAATTTTATCGGCATCCTGTACCAGACCATATGCGCAGCATGATAAAACATTTCGATTCCGCATCAGTTTATTTATTCATTATTTTAGTCGATTAGTTATAGTAAATTGGAGCACAAAAAATATAAATAATACAAAAAAAAATATATTTTAATTGGTATTATGGGCTTGTTGTACAAAGAAATTGCAGACACACTTTTAAATTGTAAAAATTATTGTACAATAAAATTACAGCATTCATAACTTTGTAATTAAATTAAACCAAGAAAATTACTATAAAATTACATTTTTATTTTCTGTTCTATTAATTTAAATTAATTTTCTTAAATAAAACAGCGAAAAATATTAATTAATTTAACTGTTCTTAAAAATGTTATCATATTGTGCCGCTCGTCTTTCGATCTCTGTATACTCGTATTATATAGATACGTAACTTAAGACGTTCGTATACTCGTCTACGAGTATAACAAGGAAGTGAATATTGTAGCATGAAGATAATAAAATATAAAACAAAAGTTTATCGTGTTTACTGGAATATATTTTAATGGCACGCCGTAAACTCGAAATGCTATGTGTCGTACCACGATTTTACGCGCTCGTTTTACCTTTAGCCATAATTATATTTGTATAAAACACAGATTTAAACCACTAAAAATGCTATGTGACCCAAAAAAAAAAATTATATTATTTAGCTGAGCAGTACCAAAAAATATATAACCTGCATACTCGACCTTTTGTCATCGTATATTATGTACAAATATACCTTACAGTGTTATACTGTCTTTAAATTTCAATATCTACCACAACACTACGAGACGATATATACTGCAAAATCATCATTTTACTCCTCTAAATATAAATTTTTTTGTTGTTGGTGAAAAATTCATCGCACATGTTTCAACTTAAAATGTTTTTTTTTTGTGTATAGGAAGATACATTCCCAAGAATTAGAATAGAGTAGAAAATATACGTATTTTATATAAAGGACTTATGTATACGTACACGATGAAATAAAAAGATTTAATTCAAAACAGACGAAAAACGGAAAATTTATTTAAAGATGTAAAAAAGGATGTTAAAGTTTACCGAAAAAAAAATCAATTTTTCCTACTCCCCTTGCCTTCATTGTATTGTTGCTGTCACCACACTTGTAGAAAGGGAATTTTTTTTCCTTTATCTACTCCGTTAACGAAAAATAGGAAATTCTTTATATGTCACAAAATTTGAAGTTGTTAAGTAAAATACGAAGAATCCACAGCATATACTCGAACATTATATTGTAATGATAATGATGACAAGTAAAATTTTATACCTAAATATTTAAAATGAAATAAAAAGGTCCTTTAAATTAGTAAGATTTTGAATTATAACTTCCTTGAGATGATGTCAACAAAGATGATATGATAAAATGGAATGGGATGGTATGATGAATGAATTGTTCATTTTGATTCTTAACGTACACGACAAATTTGGTCTACGTCTATCGTAAAGACCGTAGAAATTGTTGTGATGATTTGGGCTAAATTACTCAAAAGTCAATCGCGCTTTCCAATATTGGCAAGGAAAGGTAGTTTTTTCTGGAATACTCAATTAATTATAGAGCTATCCAAAAATTTGATATGTACGAGTATAAACGGTAAAAAATTTCTTCAAATTTTAAAACTTTTCTGGGCTGCACATAGGCTGTTAACAATTTCAGTTTGAAATAATAACTTTTGAAAGTTTACAAAACTAAACGGAAATATTCCAAAAATTGTTGCATACGGTTTATAATTTTGATTTAGAAGTTTTCCTTCAAATCGTCAATTAAAATTTCATGTTTTAAAACAAAGCAAATACGTTGTTAATTCAATAACTCTAAGTTAAATTAAAGTCAAATAGGTCGTCGACGATGTTGAACGATTTAGACGACCTATTAATGGGGTTATTTTCTCCATAGTTTGTGGAATGGTGTTCAAGTGCTAAAAATTCATGGTTTCGAAATGTTCTGCAAGGCACATGAATTGATATGTTTTCCAAAATGTATGCTGAATCAATGTGACCAAGCAAAACGTTACCAATGAAAGCCGCCCTTAAGAGAAGTCGTCTATTTTCAAGTGTGCATATTTTGTAATCCGTGCATCTTGTTGAGTACGGAGGTAATCGAGCCACATTTTCATGGAATGGTAAATTATGGTCGTAATTCCAGTCACTTTTTTTAACAAGAAAATCAGAAACTTCTTTTGAATGCTTTCAATTATTTTAATGTGTACAGCATAGTATGGATTCCAAACCGGTACAGCGTATTCCAGTTGAGGTCGAACGTAAGCGAAATAGAGTAAACATAAGGTTTGCATATCTTTAAATTCACCTGTCCACCTTTTAACAAATCCAAACATGGCATTCGCTTGAAACTAGCATTCTCGACAAATGTAACACCTAGATCAATGATCTCATTAACTCTTTGCAATACTTCGTAAGAGAAATCCACTAATTACTTCCTACAAAGTCAACAGACTTTGTAGGAAGTAATTAGCGGATTTCTCTTACGATGGAAAGACATGATCTTGCATTTCTTAATATTTAAGTAAAGCGAGTTTCGATCACACCACTCACTTAATCTATCGATGTCCTCTTGAAGTTTCTTCGTACCTAGCATTCCATTAATATCAGCAAATATGAGCACGTTTGAGTTTTTGATTACCTCGGTTATTTGATCTATAAAAACAATAAATATCCACGGCCCGATGTGAGATCCTTGGGGAACACCAGACGTAACTTTAATAACGTTTGATTTCTCATTTCCCATTATTACAAAGTGTCGCCGGTTTGATAGATAGGACTTGAACCAATTTATGTAATCGAGTGAAACCCCAAATGCGAATAAACTGCGGAGTGCTTTTTGATGGCAGATGGAATCAAATGGTTTACTGAAATCCGTGTACGCTACATCAACTTGATGATGGTTTACTATCTCATTAATTATTTTACTGGTGAATTCAACCAGATTAGTTGATGTGGATCGGCCAGGCATAAACCCATGCTGGTTTGTTGATATATGACGTGCAATTGTGGATTTAAAGTTGTTGCATAAAACTAATTCAAACAATTTTGGAATTAATGATGTAGTTGATATTCCTCTGTAGCATGTAACGTCATTTCGTTTGCCCGATTTAAAAATTGGTGTAATTTTTGTAATTTTCCATTTTTCGACCGGAAACACTCCGGTGCTCAAGGAGTGGTTGAATAGGTAACATAATAGAATTGCTAAAATGTCAGCGTACTCCTTCAGAATAGAAGAGGGTATATTGTCAAGACCACAACCGTCTCCAAATCCCTTTAGAGCCGATAATATGTTATCCTCATATATAACAGGAGGAATTATTGTTACGTTGGTATTGCTGGATTGTTCGTACAATCCCCTAGTAACGCTTGGTGTATAGACTGATTGGAAAAACTTCGCGAACATGTCAGCTATATCTTTGGAGTTTGAGGAGCTGGTATTATTATATGTCATATTTACAGGGTATCCGTCAATTTCGCGTTTATTCCTAAAGTATTTCCAAAATTGTTTTGGATTTACTTTGATTTTTTTTTAACCCGCTTTTTTAAGTTACCCGATTTTTTAAGTTAACTAGTCTATCATCGAACCACTGAGGGTGAGCATTTTGTGGTTTACAGCACATAGGTACATAAAGTTCGAGCCTTGCTGCATAATGTCATTAAATTTATCAACATTTTCGTTTATATCATTGGAATTGAGAGTTGTTTGCCAGTTGATGGATTCTAGGTAACTTTGTAGCCCCGCACGGTTTGTTTTTTTGAAGTTGTATTTAATTGGTTGTAGGTGTTTCGAACTCGCCATTAAATTAGTTGAGTCAAATACAATATCTAAAGACTTGTGATTGATATCATTAGTTACAAAAGGTAACACGGATTCTGAAATTTTGAAAGTGTCAATGTCGTTGCTGAAGACAAGATCCAGTAATCTATCACGATTATTAGGGATTGTGTTTATCTGGTTTAAATTATAACCAAGCATGGCGTCCACAAATAAAGATTCAGCATCTGTTGTTATATTGCTTGGGAAAATACAATTTAGTTCCAGGTACAGATTCCATATTATATTTGGAAGATTAAAATCACCAAACACAAGAACTAAATCTGACTAGTTTGTTGTATTAATAACTTCAACAATCGCATCGATGCAAGTTGCGTAATGATCACTATTTGAATGAGGTGGTATATATGTTGCGTCTATGAATAGATTGGCTTGGTTAATTTTGATTTTTACACCAATTTGTTCAACTCTCGATGGGGCTAAAGTTACTGGATCACTCCAGAGTTCAGAATGTACTAATCAGTACGCCACCACCCGCTTTTGTTGAGCTAGTTTCGAGAGCCCAATCGCATTTGTAGACAACGTAATCATGGCCAAAAAATGCACTGCTGATTATGCCGAATTTTAATGAAGTTTCTCAAATTACATAGATTAGGTAGTTTGATTTTAAAACGAAGTTATAAAACTTAAATGCTTTTGATGCCATTTTGTTGACGTTTTGATAGTAAATTGCATATTTCTCATAAACCAACCTTTTCTTGAATTTTATGGATTGATTTACTTTTAGAGTAGTAGTGTAGGCTCGTGCTCTCATTAAAAGTGAGTGTAGTCTATCATTAGCCACTGGTGAAAAATATCTAAATGATCGGGTGTGTCTTGAAATTGCAACTATGGCATGGGGCACACTATCGAACAGCCCAAGTGGTTGAGAATTGATTCTTATACATATCACATTTGGTGAGGTTAATCCTTGTGCTTCGTAGATAGTCATGACTTTACTAGATTCTGGTATCTTAAGCTGGGAGATTAATTGTTTATCAGCTGTGGTAAAGGTTAGATAGAATGTGTTATCCAACAGAGGTATCGATATCAAAATTGACTGCAGGTTTATAAATTTGGCTAAAATTTGCACTTAGTATTCCGTTAAAGCAGATGTAACACCAGCTGAGCATCTATACGTCACATTCAAGTATTCCGTCTTTGTTATGAATGCGCTTGCGTCGGAAAATTGCATGTGGACACGATGTAATCTGTCGATATATGGCATTGGGTTTTTATCACCTAGAAGATATATTTTAGAACATTTACTAATGATAACCACGAGTCCTATATATCCAGCATGCACCATCATGTACTCATCAATAAAAACTGTATCGTAGGTTCGATTTCCATTGATTAGATACGAGGCAATCATTTTGTAATTTAATTTGATTTTATTAAAATCGATGTTTTCGTGCTCACAACGAGCTGCTACCTTTAATTTAATATCAGCAAGTCCTTCTTTTGTAGCACATAAAACAAGATCACTGCCAAGTTTATGCTTGTTTATAATCCAGGTTGATTTACCGCATCCAGGTACACCCTGAATATTTGTAATATCCGGCATCTTTATGTTTTACCTTAAGATCGATATTGTTTAACGAGTTGTATGTCTGGTGGCTTCTGTCTGAGTGTTTAATGTAAACCATTAATTCCATGATCGAATTTTTATAGCTGGACTCTGTGGACAACCGGAAATTTGCCACGTGTCTACTTCACGACTGTTAAGTATGAACTGTCAATACTAATATTCGCCTAAATGGCGGCAAAACAAAGTAGTATACCTGCCGGCGGGCACCCTGTATAACAAACCATGATATTTTTAAAAGCAAATTTTTACAAAATCAATGAAGTTGTTTTGTAAAGAATATTTTAATGGAAATTTTTCGGGTTAGTGCAATGGTAATTATATTATAAGAAAAGCTTTCTTTATATATAAATATTTTTTACCAAACCAATGATGATCGTATATGAAGAGCAGGTTTTCCGAGTTATTTTTCAACAAATTTTCTTCCTGGAAATTTACGATGTTCCCCAGTTTTCAATCAATTTATCGGGTTAGCCAATTTCCAGTCCGAACTTCTGATTACCTCGTAAGGTTACAACCCCTAGCACTTTTATAAATTTAATTCATTTAGATATAAACATGTGACATTTCATTTGTGACTGCTCTGGCGCTATTAGCAAATGTTTCTTTTATTACAATTACTACACAAAACCTTTGCCGCACAAAAGCTGAGTGCTCCAAGGTGTTATTTATATTTAAAAATTAAACTTTTAGTTTTGTGTTGTTTTTTTGCGAGATCGGCAAAGTAAACTTAACTAAATTAAAAAAAGCAAGCATAGTCTTTCACTAAAATTAAACATTTTAAACATTCCTCATGCATGTGGTCCGTAATTAAAATTTGCTTTATTATAAAAGTTAATTAGTTCTATCTTGGTTATGTTTTAAAATTGGCAACCATGTGTTATGCCCTATTATTTCTCGTTTTATATTTGCACGATTGAACCTTATAGAGATCAACTAAAAACTGAAACGCATATTAAGAAAAGATAGGCAACAGTTCGAACTCTTTTATTCTTAAATTGTATTTTAGAATTTGTTTTTCTAAAAATAAGCAAGCACCTATTGTTTCTTAGATTTATTTTTAAATAAAATAGTTTGCATTTTTAGATGTTTTAGTTTAAAATTATTGCAACTAACTTTTCCGTTAATAAATTCAACTATTTCGTTTTAAAATAGTTTTGAACTGTTCAAAGTTTTAAATTTATTGCTAGGTTGTTTTATGATTTGACAAAACTGTAAAAGTTTGAACAAAAGTTTTAAAATTAGACTAAATTGTTTACCGTGTATCTGCTACCGTATATCTGAGAAGGAATTGAGAACTAACAGTGATGTTTGCCATGATCTAACGAATTCCTTCTTAATTCACAAACCAGCAGTAATTACAGGCCCCGCAAATATATTAAATCTTCACCAGGGACTTTTTTCTGCTATCAATCATTCAAATATCAGCCCAACTCCTTTATTTCAAATAACTTTTCCTAATATACTTTCATCCTTAGGGCAGTTCGTAAATCGAAACTTATATTTCTATCCAGGTTGTAAACTGGATACAAACCAAAAATTTGTCGATTTTCAAAATATAAACAATAACACGGCAGTACCAAAAAATTTAAACGCTTGTTCCTCTACTGCCAGAACGTAAGGGGACTAAGAACTAAATTTGCGGCGTTTTCTCAGCAATTCGCTGAGATGCATTTGATATTTTTGCTCTCACCGAGACGAATTTGAATAATGATTTCAATTAGGGTTTGGCCGTTCCCGGATCATTTGCATTCCCGGGAAACGGGATTGATATTTTCATCGTCCTCGGGATTTCTAGGATTCGGGAGGCCACGGTTTTTTTTGTTTTATGTAAATTTTATAACCCAATTTTGTAATAAACAGAAGCCGGAAAGAATACGCCTTATGGTAATAAGTAGAACAGAAAAAATTAAAAAATTTAATAACGAAAACATTTATCGGTGAGCTTTCATCGGTTTTTGGTCGTATTCAAAAGAATTCGTCATCCATAATTTCTTTTTACTCAAATCTGGAACTTGTAGAAATTTTATTAAGGATGCAACATCTTTGTTTCTGCTTTCGTCTAGCATTACTTTTAGGAGATTAAGCATTTCATAACTCAATGCTATTGTCTGAGTTTTCAGATTTTTAAATAAAATATAATAAAACCGCTTCCGCTTTGATAATATACGCATTATCCATTCCTAATGCGTCTGAAGCTACTTTCCAGTGGCTTTAACACCTTTTGAATGATATTTGTTGTTTTTTCATCCCACATTTCAGTAATATTAACACTCTTACTGCTTTTGTTATGGGATTTTGCAACCTAAAGAATCAGCCCAGCATACTTTCTAATGTATTTCACTTGATGCGGCTATCTATAATCAGATTTAGTTCTGAACCTTCTAACTCAAATACACATTTTTGCAGTATTGCGTTCTTTACAGGAGACATTTTGAACTATACTGTGTATGAAATTTAAACCAGCCCTAAACCTAGAACTTTGGTTAGTTAATCCGGATAAAAATGAGACAAGCTAATTATACTCCGACTATCGACTTCAGTAGATCCTTCAATGTCAGATAACTCGAAACTTTCCATCTTGCTTGTTGCCTGAGCTATTTTTATACACTCGTTTGATAATTGGCAAATGTATAACATGGGCGTAGCAAGTTAGATGTAAGCTGGGTGATATTCTTCCAAACTTTAGCATTACAATTGTACCATCTGTAGCGATGGAATTAACCGCAAGTTGAATGGATTGTTGCTATGGTCGTGAAAACTAATATTGATGTAGCGCTTATTGTTGCCGCAGTCCATTCGTCTAATTTAATGCTGAATTGTTCTGATTCCTTCTTGATGCATTAAATTTGGTCAATAACATTCGCCGGTGCCACAACGTGATATGAACTAGTTTCTTAATGCCATCATAATGTTTAAGAATGTAACCTTTTGCGGAGATAGGTTCTCCAATAAATGAGCTATTCGGTAAATCATTTAAAGGAAACCCAACTTTAATTCTGCGCTTTTCTCTACCAATGATCTCACCTTCGTCATCATGAGTAACCTCGCGCTACCGTACCATTTTGTACTATCTCAAAAGCCCAGATTGTTTTGTAACTTTTTGTGACACAGATTGCGTATTGCTAAAATTAGGGGAATCACCGTTTAAAAATGTTTTGAAGCTATTGCGTAGTCTGTCGTATTTATTACAGAATAGGATACTGATAATAAAAAAAATTAATTACCTTACTACTTCGAGGGTTATCTGAAATGTTTCCCACCTCAACATGAAGATGACAGCACTCTTCAACAGACGTGGGGTCGTATGTTTGAGTGAGTCGATGTGAGTATTTTCGTGAAAATGGAAAAAGTAGAGTCGAATTGACGCAAATCAAAGACGAGTAGGACGCTGTGTACGAAGTCTTTGCACCATAATTTACCAGCGTGGTATTTTTGCCAGATAACATCACTCATGTTCACCAAATGGTGTTAGACAACCGTCGAATTAAAGTTAGAGAGATAGAAGTGGCTATGAATATGTCCAAAGAAAGTGTTTATCATATATTGAATCAAGTTTCACGTGGTTCTGCAGTGGTTTTGCAGTAACAAGTTCAGTTTATGATTTTAGGCCTGATCAAACGACACTATCTTTGAATGCTTGGTAATATTAAAAAAAACTATGAGAAATTGTCAATATCCGCGTTGAAGAATTTTATAGCAGTAATGGAGAAACTAACGGTTTTAATATTGATTAAAATGCCATTTACATAATCCTTCAAATTAAACAATTAGTTCTTAATCATCTGTTCCTTCAAAACCTAATATAAAACCTGCACCGAACTACCATTTCATAATCCTTAACGATCCCTACCCGCAATTCATACACTTTCATATTCAAAAACCTCGTTCCTCTCCTAAATGGAGTCTCTGCAAAATCACAGCCTTGACGTAGCTTGAGAGTAGCAATGATGAAACTGGCAATGCTAGATAAGGTCACCCACACTCGATTGGCAATTATTTGAGTATTTATCATATTTGGACATTCATTTGGTGTGAATCTTAAAATGTGCCTCAAATTTCTTACCTAGTTGAACTTAATGGATCCGATGATATCGTTCTCTCTGAGAAGTCGTTTTATATCATGACTCATATAAATACAATATTCGTTTTTGCAACTTAGAAATCTGGGTCGAGCTCACGCTTCCGAAAGGCATTACTCATAAGACTGCTTTTGTAAAGGGCGACTTTGCAATAGCTTTGAATAGGCACCATAGAAAACCTCGATGTTTATTGTACACATTCCTTATTGATTCAAAGAAATTTCAATTATAAAATCATAGGGCTCTAAGATTTCGAAATTAATTTGCGTTGTTATTAAATTTGTTGAAACGTAGCTACTAACAAGGATTCTTTGAAAAAAGTTTACTTGAAGAATTGAAAAACAAAAGAAAAAAACGAATTTTGATTCCAAATATAATGATGATAGCTACACATGCATGCGGACACAAAATACCACAATTTAAATTTAAATTAAAACAAATTTATTTATTTTATTTACCGTGGAACCGACAATTTATTGAAAACAATTCACCGAAAGCCCCAATTCACCGAAAACGACAATTCCTCGAAAATCACAATTCATCGAAAACGACGCTTCACCGAAAAAACAGTTGACGAAAAACAATTCAATCGGATAGCGACAACGACAATTTTTCGAAACAACATTTATCAAAAACGACAATTCACCGAAAACTATAATTTACCGAAAATATTTCAAATGCATCCGCACAGGGTTATTATTAATTTACTGAAATAATCCCGAAAAAATACTGAAAAAATAAATACCGAGGCTTTGAAATTCTGAAACTAAAAATACTTAATAATAAAATCTTTAAAAAATAATTGGTTAAAATAATTGGTTATGGTTAAGGTTAAAAATATCATTCAATACAACAGAAAACATTTGATAGTTTTTTAAATTGCAAATTGCAATTCGATTGCACTAAAAATGAGTTGGTGTGGAATTGTAAGGATTAACGACTTAGGTAGCTCTCTCACCGATCCCTGCTTAACTTAGAGAAGCTTTTTATTTAAATTATGCGAGCATAGAAGTAGGTATCTAAAACATGACGGGAATATAGAATTGGCGCTTTTGCCCATTATAAAAGTGACACCAAATTCACTAATTGTCAGTTAATTTAATTAAAGTTATATTAATAACAAGGGTAGGGTAGTGATGGCTGAAATTCACATGCTCTATACAAAAATATCGAACTAAAAATGGTAGAAAATAAAAATCTTGTTTTGACAACCTCGACAAAAAATTATCTCGGGGAAAAAATTTCGAAAAAAATATCTAGAATTGAAAATCTCAAAAAAATTATCGATTTTGAATCAGATTTAATATTTATAATCAGGCCGGCCCGATTCATACATATATGTTAAAATTGTGCTGTCGAAGACGATTAACATCTATACTGAGCAGTGGTACACCAAATTATTAAAGTATACCAACAGAACACTGTCATATCAACAACTAAAATTTGGCTAATGCATGGTACAATTAAGATTGTTCCAGGAATAATGACTCAACTGCTTACTATCCATGGCAGAATCAGAAACGTTATTGTACCCCTAATATTTTGCCTCATGAGTTTAAAACACAGGTGTGCTATAGTGAAGTGTTTTAATAAAATTTTAAAAATAGCCTGTGACAACAATATTCAAAGCCCACAAAACCTGTTAGTTTCACTTTGGACAGATTTTGTACCGATTTTGTATCAATTAGGTATGGGACTGATGAAAATTTTCCATTAGATATGAGAATGCTGGAATGTTTAGAATTTTTACCTATAAATAATATTATTGACTACTATGAAAAGATTAAGCCGCAACTGTGCAGGCGCAGTCGAAAAATATTACCGTGGTTCGAGAAAAATCATTTTTATCGTACCAGGAATACACGTCCGTGATTTCCTGAACTTTGGTCAATTAATGAGCTAATATGCCTCGTACAGAGAATAATGTAGAACCGTGGCACAGACACCTCTATGTCGTGGAAGGTTGTTCGCATGTCGGCGTACACCTAGGCTGCCGTAAACGCTTTTAGAAAGTGGTAATTCTTCTCAGTCAAAAAATGTAACATTTTGGAGGTTATGTTTCTCAGAAGTCATCTGCCAGTTCGCATCGCAACATTGTTTTTTATTTACTTGAAAAAATGAATTCAGTGGAAAAATGGAATTATCGCATGAAAATATTCGTGTGATGATTTTTTACGATTTTCGAAAGGGGCTTACTCAATTCGAATCACTTCAATCGACTTTTGGCGACGAAGCACCATCCTTGGCTAGTGTTTATAATTGGTATATGAATTTAATCGTTCACTCAAAGACGAGCCTCGTGAAGGTCGTCCAAAAACAGCTGTTGTGCCAGAAATTATCGATGATGTGAGAAAGCTGATTGAAGAGGATCGTCGTGTGCCTTATCGTGAAATCGAGGCATACCTAGGCATTAGTAACACCAACGTACATACGATCTTACATGCGGTGCGGAAGCTATATGTCCGTTGGATTCCACATTTGTTGACAGACGCACAAAAAAAGGTTCGTGTCGATCGGTACCGCCAAATGGTTGAAAAATTCGTTAAAGGCACTTTCAAAAACTTATACAAGATCGTGACAGGTGACGAGTCATGGATATATGCGTATGCGCCGGAAAGAAACGGGTAATCGTCTGTTTGGGTCTTCCAATTCGATGAAAACCCAACAAAAGTTGAGCGAGCTCGGAGCGTTGGGAAGCAAATGGTAGCGTGTTTCTTCACGAAAACCATTCAGCTTGGTGTACGACCGTTTGTTTGCCCGAGGTTTTCAACAAATTGAGAGAACCCAACTCAAAACGACGAATTATTTTGCATCACGATAATGTGAGATCACACACATCACATAAAACAAGCGAGTATTTGAGCACTCAAACGATCGAATTGATGGGTTATCCGCCTTACAGCCCCAACTTGGCAATGCACAAAAACATTCGTGATCATTGCTTATGATAACTGTTGTTTCGTCTTTCTTGTGTTTCTGTTATAGTTCATGTGGATCCTGCAGCCACCAATATTTCATCCTCTCCCTCTTCTTGTTGGGATCTGTAATTATATTTGAGAATGTAAAACGGTTGTGCAGATGGAATTCTTGGGGATTGTTGAATATTTGCTCGTAGAATCCTTTTATATTCTGCCTCCTCTCAAGGTGGTACATTTTCGGGTATCTGCCTGCTATCTTTATCTTGTATATATCCGATTTTGTCGAGATATATGAACGTCTTTGGTCCCGGGTAATTTGTTTTTCTGCAGGTTTCTCGTTGAATGCTATCTTCAATAAAGTAGGGGGCAAATATTAATGAGTTTTCCATCGATCGTTTTATGTGGTCTCTCACCAGCTTTAATATGTGTAGGTTTATCCTATCTTTACCAAATGTCTGATATTGCTCTTTATTTGTTAAAATATTTTTTATAATTTGAGGTTGATGATCGATGTTCTCCATAGTGGAATTTTTCCATAGTGTATGGGCCAATATTCCACCATATTGGGCATCCCATATGTTAATATTGGGCGTACCAAAGATTTATAGCATATTTGTTTCACTCGCGTAGAAATATCGTTCGTGCAGAATATTCTTCTGTTTGCGTGTAATATTTTTATTTCCATGGTCACTTGTTGTTTCACGTGTTTATCCAGGTACAGCAGTTTGTCCAAAAGGATACCGGGGTATTTCACTGATGGATTTTGCACACAGGGCGTACCAGTTACTTTTACGTGGAAATCCTTCCAATGATGTTGCGTGTTTCCGTGTGCTAGCTGGTAAAGTCTCCTGAATAGTATTGTCTCACATTTCGCGGGGTTGAGTTTTATTCTCCATGTATGCAAGTAATCCATAGTAAACTCCACTGTTTGTTGTATGTTTTTGTGATGTTCTGTATTTTGTCAAATGTGCTGTAGATCACCAGATCATCTGCGTATGGAATGGTTTGGATGTCTGGCGTGGTTAGTTGTTCATGTTCTACCAATTCTTTTGCGTATAAGTTGAACAGTATTGGGGCGGTAATGGAACCTTGTTGTCGTCCGTTATGTATGTTAAAAGTTCTGTTCGAGATTTCTTTCCCATTTGTGGTTATGAGCTTTCTGTTGTACAGTAGTGCATGTAACAGTTGTATTGTGTCGTGGGCGGTAATTCAACTATATTAATTTGTACAACAGTCCACCGAGCCACAACGATTCAAACACTTTTTCCCTATCGACTAATATCGTTCCGGTCGCTTTCCGTTGGTTCAAATTACGGCATACATCCGAAGTTAACTTTGTGATTGCATGAACCGTTGAATGGTCGTGTCTGAACCCGAATTGGTTGTCTGGCATTAGCCTGTTTACCGTGGTATGTTCGTGTAGCTCTTCATACACTTATTATTATTTCGAATATTTTCCCCATGTTTGACAATAAACTAATTGGTCGGTAATTTGTCGGGTTCGTGGGCGATTTTCCTTTTTTGTGTATTGGGTAAATCTTAGCCATTTTCCAGATGTCCGGAAACGTTCGATTGTTTAGACAATGGTTGATTACGCTGCATATTTCTTGGATTATTTCGTTTCGCAGGTGTTTTAGTACGACGCATGGCAGATTGTCGAGTCCGTAGGATTTTTTCGTATTTAGATATTTTGTGATGGCAGATATTTCGTGCGTGTTTGTAAAATAATTGTTAATATTGTTATGTGATTGATTTAGTGCCGTGTTGTTTTGTGAGAATTTTGTTTTTGTTACGTGGTTTAGTTTGTCTTGTATATGTTGCGATTTTAGTGGTTCTATTATATGTTTTATGATTTGTTCGTGATGTGGTTTGCCAAGCGTCAAGTTTGGTATTGTGGTTTTTGTATATAGTGTTCGATCATTTGCAGCTTGTCTTGTTGTTCGAAGCTGCTATATACTGTCCCTTGTTTTTCGATTGTTTCCCACACGATGTCCAGTGTCTGCATGTTGGTTGTCTCGTTCTCCTTAACCTCTAATTTTAATTTTATATTAATGTTTTGAAAGGTTTGGCATTCAACATAAAGTTAACTTAAAAAATTATATTTAGATTTGCTAATATTTAAAAAATATTAATGAATTATTAATAATAAATAAAATTGAATTATTTTAAATTTAATGGTTTTTATTGTTACTCGTAAATACTAAATTAACCAATTAACTGTTACATTCAATCTAAGCATGTGAAGTTATCCCAGTTTTTCATCCCAGGATTTTTTTTATTATTATTTACACGAAACTATTATATTCCATCCCAGTTTTTTCATTTTATACCTCTATAAGACGAAAGAAATTATAGACACAACAACAAATTATCCCATCCCAGTTTTTTCGTTTATTTGTTGTTCATGTAAAACAAATTCGTACTTGGAAATAATGAATTAGGTTTTGGTAATAGTAATTTTGTATGAGTAAATTTCTAGTTCGAGATAACAATACGCCAAAATATTAGTTAAAAACATTAAGATTAATTTATAATGAGGACCCCAGTGCCAGCCGTATGTTAGGATTGGCACAATCTTCCAGCTTCGATATGGCCCCATATAAATTTATATGAAAATCGTCTTTAACTTCCAAACCCTTCCTGGGCCGGAAATAGCGATTAATGTTTCGAAATGGTATGTAATTGAGTGGTTGCTGACCAAATGGCCAGCACCAGCCGTATGTTCAAATTTGAGTAAATGGCCAAGTTCCAAAATCTCAGTTCAAAATAAATAAACTTTTGTATCTCTTAAGAACATTCTAGGCCAGAAATGATTTCTCAGGTTTTGAGTTGGTAATGATAAGGGCAAACTATGGTGAGCACCCCAGTGCCAGCCGTATGTTAGGATTGGCACAATCTTCCAGATTCGATATGGCCCCATATAAATTTATATGAAAATCGTCTTTAACTTCCAAACCCTTCCTGGACCGGAAATAGCGATTCATGTTTCGAAATGGTATGTAATTGAGTGGTTGCTGACCAAATGGCCAGCACCAGCCGTATGTTCAAATTTGAGTAAATGGCCAAGTTCCAAAATCACAGGTTATGGTAAATAAACATTTGTATCTCTTAAGAACATTCTAGGCCGGAAATGATTCCTTAGGTTTTGAGTTGGTAATGATAAGGGCAAACTATGGTGAGCACCCCAGTGCCAGCCGTATGTTAGGATTGGCACAATCTTCCAGCTTCGATATGGCCCCATATAAATTTATATGAAAATCGTCTTTAACTTCCAAACCCTTCCTGGGCCGGAAATAGCGATTAATGTTTCGAAATGGTATGTAATTGAGTGGTTGCTGACCAAATGGCCAGCACCAGCCGTATGTTCAAATTTGAGTAAATGGCCAAGTTCCAAAATCACAGGTTATGGTAAATAAACATTTGTATCTCTTAAGAACATTCTAGGCCGGAAATGATTCCTTAGGTTTTGAGTTGGTAATGATAAGGGCAAACTATGGTGAGCACCCCAGTGCCAGCCGAATGTTAGGATTGGCACAATCTTCCAGATTCGATATGGCCCCATATAAATTTATATGAAAATCGTCTTTAACTTCCAAACCCTTCCTGGGCCGGAAATAGCGATTCATGTTTCGAAATGGTATGTAATTGAGTGGTTGCTGACCAAATGGCCAGCACCAGCCGTATGTTCAAATTTGAGTAAATGGCCAAGTTCCAAAATCACAGGTTATGGTAAATAAACATTTGTATCTCTTAAGAACATTCTAGGCCGGAAATGATTCCTTAGGTTTTGAGTTGGTAATGATAAGGGCAAACTATGGTGAGCACCCCAGTGCCAGCCGTATGTTAGGATTGGCACAATCTTCCAGCTTCGATATGGCCCCATATAAATTTATATGAAAATCGTCTTTAACTTCCAAACCCTTCCTGGGCCGGAAATAGCGATTAATGTTTCGAAATGGTATGTAATTGAGTGGTTGCTGACCAAATGGCCAGCACCAGCCGTATGTTCAAATTTGAGTAAATGGCCAAGTTCCAAAATCACAGGTTATGGTAAATAAACATTTGTATCTCTTAAGAACATTCTAGGCCGGAAATGATTCCTTAGGTTTTGAGTTGGTAATGATAAGGGCAAACTATGGTGAGCACCCCAGTGCCAGCCGAATGTTAGGATTGGCACAATCTTCCAGCTTCGATATGGCCCCATATAAATTTATATGAAAATCGTCTTTAACTTCCAAACCCTTCCTGGGCCGGAAATAGCGATTCATGTTTCGAAATGGTATGTAATTGAGTGGTTGCTGACCAAATGGCCAGCACCAGCCGTATGTTCAAATTTGAGTAAATGGCCAAGTTCCAAAATCACAGGTTATGGTAAATAAACATTTGTATCTCTTAAGAACATTCTAGGCCGGAAATGATTCCTTAGGTTTTGAGTTGGTAATGATAAGGGCAAACTATGGCGAGCACCCCAGTGCCAGCCGTATGTTAGGATTGGCACAATCTTCCAGCTTCGATATGGCCCCATATAAATTTATATGAAAATCGTCTTTAACTTCCAAACCCTTCCTGGGCCGGAAATAGCGATTAATGTTTCGAAATGGTATGTAATTGAGTGGTTGCTGACCAAATGGCCAGCACCAGCCGTATGTTCAAATTTGAGTAAATGGCCAAGTTCCAAAATCTCAGTTCAAAATAAATAAACTTTTGTATCTCTTAAGAACATTCTAGGCCAGATATGATTTCTCAGGTTTTGAGTTGGTAATGATAAGGGCAAACTATGGTGAGCACCCCAGTGCCAGCCGTATGTTAGGATTGGCACAATCTTCCAGATTCGATATGGCCCCATATAAATTTATATGAAAATCGTCTTTAACTTCCAAACCCTTCCTGGGCCGGAAATAGCGATTCATTTTTCGAAATGGTATGTAATTGAGTGGTTGCTGACCAAATGGCCAGCACCAGCCGTATGTTCAAATTTGAGTAAATGGCCAAGTTCCAAAATCACAGGTTATGGTAAATAAACATTTGTATCTCTTAAGAACATTCTAGGCCGGAAATGATTCCTTAGGTTTTGAGTTGGTAATGATAAGGGCAAACTATGGTGAGCACCCCAGTGCCAGCCGTATGTTAGGATTGGCACAATCTTCCAGCTTCGATATGGCCCCATATAAATTTATATGAAAATCGTCTTTAACTTCCAAACCCTTCCTGGGCCGGAAATAGCGATTAATGTTTCGAAATGGTATGTAATTGAGTGGTTGCTGACCAAATGGCCAGCACCAGCCGTATGTTCAAATTTGAGTAAATGGCCAAGTTCCAAAATCACAGGTTATGGTAAATAAACATTTGTATCTCTTAAGAACATTCTAGGCCGGAAATGATTCCTTAGGTTTTGAGTTGGTAATGATAAGGGCAAACTATGGTGAGCACCCCAGTGCCAGCCGTATGTTAGGATTGGCACAATCTTCCAGCTTCGATATGGCCCCATATAAATTTATATGAAAATCGTCTTTAACTTCCAAACCCTTCCTGGGCCGGAAATAGCGATTAATGTTTCGAAATGGTATGTAATTGAGTGGTTGCTGACCAAATGGCCAGCACCAGCCGTATGTTCAAATTTGAGTAAATGGCCAAGTTCCAAAATCTCAGTCCAAAGTAAATAAACTTTTGTATCTCTTAAGAACATTCTAGGCCGGAAATGATTCCTTAGGTTTTGAGTTGGTAATAATAAGGGCAAACTATGGTGAGCACCCCAGTGTCAGCCGTATGTTAGGATTGGCACAATCTTCCAGATTCGATATGGCCCCATATAAATTTATATGAAAATCGTCTTTAACTTCCAAACCCTTCCTGGGCCGGAAATAGCGATTCATGTTTCGAAATGGTATGTAATTGAGTGGTTGCTGACCAAATGGCCAGCACCAGCCGTATGTTCAAATTTGAGTAAATGGCCAAGTTCCAAAATCACAGGTTATGGTAAATAAACATTTGTATCTCTTAAGAACATTCTAGGCCGGAAATGATTCCTTAGGTTTTGAGTTGGTAATGATAAGGGCAAACTATGGTGAGCACCTCAGTGCCAGCCGTATGTTAGGATTGGCACAATCTTCCAGCTTCGATATGGCCCCATATAAATTTATATATAAATCGTCTTTAACTTCCAAACCCTTCCTGGGCCGGAAATAGCGATTAATGTTTCGAAATGGTATGTAATTGAGTGGTTGCTGACCAAATGGCCAGCACCAGCCGTATGTTCAAATTTGAGTAAATGGCCAAGTTCCAAAATCACAGGTTATGGTAAATAAACATTTGTATCTCTTAAGAACATTCTAGGCCGGAAATGATTCCTTATAGGTTTTGAGTTGGTAATGATAAGGGCAAACTATGGTGAGCACCCCAGTGCCAGCCGTATGTTAGGATTGGCACAATCTTCCAGCTTCGATATGGCCCCATATAAATTTATATGAAAATCGTCTTTAACTTCCAAACCCTTCCTGGGCCGGAAATAGCGATTAATGTTTCGAAATGGTATGTAATTGAGTGGTTGCTGACCAAATGGCCAGCACCAGCCGTATGTTCAAATTTGAGTAAATGGCCAAGTTCCAAAATCACAGGTTATGGTAAATAAACATTTGTATCTCTTAAGAACATTCTAGGCCGGAAATGATTCCTTAGGTTTTGAGTTGGTAATGATAAGGGCAAACTATGGTGAGCACCCCAGTGCCAGCCGTATGTTAGGATCGGCACAATCTTCCAGCTTCGATATGGCCCCATATAAATTTATATGAAAATCGTCTTTAACTTCCAAACCCTTCCTGGGCCGGAAATAGCGATTCATGTTTCGAAATGGTATGTAATTGAGTGGTTGCTGACCAAATGGCCAGCACCAGCCGTATGTTCAAATTTGAGTAAATGGCCAAGTTCCAAAATCACAGGTTATGGTAAATAAACATTCGTATCTCTTAAGAACATTCTAGGCCGGAAATGATTCCTTAGGTTTTGAGTTGGTAATGATAAGGGCAAACTATGGTGAGCACCCCAGTGCCAGCCGTATGTTAGGATTGGCACAATCTTCCAGCTTCGATATGGCCCCATATAAATTTATATGAAAATCGTCTTTAACTTCCAAACCCTTCCTGGGCCGGAAATAGCGATTAATGTTTCGAAATGGTATGTAATTGAGTGGTTGCTGACCAAATGGCCAGCACCAGCCGTATGTTCAAATTTGAGTAAATGGCCAAGTTCCAAAATCTCAGTTCAAAGTAAATAAACCTTTGTATCTCTTAAGAACATTCTAGGCCGGAAATGATTCCTTAGGTTTTGAGTTGGTAATGATAAGGGCAAACTATGGTGAGCACCCCAGTGCCAGCCGTATGTTAGGATTGGCACAATCTTCCAGCTTCGATATGGCCCCATATAAATTTATATGAAAATCGTCTTTAACTTCCAAACCCTTCCTGGGCCGGAAATAGCGATTAATGTTTCGAAATGGTATGTAATTGAGTGGTTGCTGACCAAATGGCCAGCACCAGCCGTATGTTCAAATTTGAGTAAATGGCCAAGTTCCAAAATCACAGGTTATGGTAAATAAACATTCGTATCTCTTAAGAACATTCTAGGCCGGAAATGATTCCTTAGGTTTTGAGTTGGTAATGATAAGGGCAAACTATGGTGAGCACCCCAGTGCCAGCCGTATGTTAGGATTGGCACAATCTTCCAGCTTCGATATGGCCCCATATAAATTTATATGAAAATCGTCTTTAACTTCCAAACCCTTCCTGGGCCGGAAATAGCGATTAATGTTTCGAAATGGTATGTAATTGAGTGGTTGCTGACCAAATGGCCAGCACCAGCCGTATGTTCAAATTTGAGTAAATGGCCAAGTTCCAAAATCTCAGTTCAAAGTAAATAAACCTTTGTATCTCTTAAGAACATTCTAGGCCGGAAATGATTCCTTAGGTTTTGAGTTGGTAATGATAAGGGCAAACTATGGTGAGCACCCCAGTGCCAGCCGTATGTTAGGATTGGCACAATCTTCCAGCTTCGATATGGCCCCATATAAATTTATATGAAAATCGTCTTTAACTTCCAAACCCTTCCTGGGCCGGAAATAGCGATTAATGTTTCGAAATGGTATGTAATTGAGTGGTTGCTGACCAAATGGCCAGCACCAGCCGTATGTTCAAATTTGAGTAAATGGCCAAGTTCCAAAATCTCAGTTCAAAGTAAATAAACCTTTGTATCTCTTAAGAACATTCTAGGCCGGAAATGATTCCTTAGGTTTTGAGTTGGTAATGATAAGGGCAAACTATGGTGAGCACCCCAGTGCCAGCCGTATGTTAGGATTGGCACAATCTTCCAGCTTCGATATGGCCCCATATAAATTTATATGAAAATCGTCTTTAACTTCCAAACCCTTCCTGGGCCGGAAATAGCGATTAATGTTTCGAAATGGTATGTAATTGAGTGGTTGCTGACCAAATGGCCAGCACCAGCCGTATGTTCAAATTTGAGTAAATGGCCAAGTTCCAAAATCACAGGTTATGGTAAATAAACATTTGTATCTCTTAAGAACATTCTAGGCCGGAAATGATTCCTTAGGTTTTGAGTTGGTAATGATAAGGGCAAACTATGGTGAGCACCCCAGTGCCAGCCGTATGTTAGGATTGGCACAATCTTCCAGCTTCGATATGGCCCCATATAAATTTATATGAAAATCGTCTTTAACTTCCAAACCCTTCCTGGGCCGGAAATAGCGATTCATGTTTCGAAATGGTATGTAATTGAGTGGTTGCTGACCAAATGGCCAGCACTAGCCGTATGTTCAAATTTGAGTAAATGGCCAAGTTCCAAAATCACAGTTCAAAGTAAATAAACATTTGTATCTCTTAAGAACATTCTAGGCCGGAAATGATTCTTTAGGTTTTGAGTTGGTAATAATAAGGGCAAACTATGGTGAGCACCCCAGTGCCAGCCGTATGTTAGGATTGGCACAATCTTCCAGCTTCGATATGGCCCCATATAAATTTATATGAAAATCGTCTTTAACTTCCAAACCCTTCCTGGGCCGGAAATAGCGATTCATGTTTCGAAATGGTATGTAATTGAGTGGTTGCTGACCAAATGGCCAGCACCAGCCGTATGTTCAAATTTGAGTAAATGGCCAAGTTCCAAAATCTCAGTTGAACTGATAGATAAGGGCAAACTATTGTGAGCACCCCAGTGCCAGCCGTATGTTAGGAATGGTCTTTCCAAATTTGGGTAAATAGCCCTTTAGCGATACAGTATATAGTTATAAGGAAACCGTCTATAACTTTAAACAACTATGTATATGGTTTGGAAATTGCAAAGTATATTTTAAGTTGGTACATGGCAGAGTGAATGCGGACCAAGTGACCAGCTTCAGTCGTATGTTCAATTTTGAGCAACAGGTGTTTTTTTTTTTTTTTTTTTACGTTGGGAGGTGGAAATCTTCGAAAGACACCTTTAAGCCCGTACTTAAAGACGTGCGGGATTTTTACCCACTAAAACCACCTACCGTTTAATTGTGTCCTTGTTTTCTGAAATATATGTGTGTTTGTATTTATACTTAATCTAATAAACCACGGGTTTTGCGACAAGCGTTAAATAATTATATGTAATTTTATTTTCTGTAAATTAATAAATGCGGGACCACGGTATGTTTCTGGGGGAATTTTATATTGGTAACATTCTCCATCAAATCATCGTACTTTTCCCATCTATCATTGCGATAGCAGTATGCTGTATAATGTGCAGTTTCCTTTGAATGGTTTATAAATCCTGTTAAATTTAAAATTTCGCCGTAAACGTTTAATGTTGTCGGTATATTTGAGATAGTTAAGCTCTGGATTGCTTCGATGCTTGTTTCACAATAAACAAAAACTATTGACCCAACATTTGTTTGAAGTATATTTTTTTCTTTTCCGCAAATACAATATAGTCTATCCGGTTGTTTAATACAGTCTTGAATCAGTCGTACGCCGAGCTCGTCCAGTTTATATAAATCAATTGGCAAGTATTTGTATTCATCGATCCCATTCTCATAACATGATTGACATGATGACTTCGTGTTTATACTGCAATATTTTATTACGTCCATAAAATAATTAGAAACTTTTGAAATATTTGCAGTACAATCCCATTGCAATCCATACATCTTTGCTAATATAGCATGTTTGTGAACTTTGGCCGATTCTATTTTAAAGTTTCTTAATGAAATTATTAAATTTAAGAAATGTTTTTCTTTATTTAGAAACTCCGTAGTATTTACGTTTAAAATGCATTGTATAAATGCATCAAATGCACAGGTATTATGGTAATGGTCGGTTTTTAATTTTCCGTTTTTTAAATAACACATATGATCTTTTTTAAATATTCTGAAAGTTTTTAATTTTTTAACGTTCTTGGATGGGGCGTTGGAAGTCCTTTTCTTAGAAGCCAGATATTCGATTATTGACGCTTTTCTTTCCGTTTCTTCTAAATTAGTTAGTTTTTTTATTGATTTTAACGCAAAATGGCTTTTTGAAGATTTAGGTTGACCATGCCACATTTCTTCTTCTTCAAGAATCTTTGCCAAAGTTTGGTCTTGACTGTCCTTAATTATATGTTCCTCAATATGGTGTTTCTCAGGTAACTTGGGGATTTCGAGTCGCATTCTTTTCATTATATATAAATTACGATTTTGGATTTCTTTTACAAAGCGTAATGGTTTTGCTGGAAGCTTGCCAAGGTGCATAGTTCGGCTCATTCGTCGTTTTATGACGGCAAAATAGTTTTCAACGTTACCGTTGCTATATATATTATTGAAAATACATGACCATAATGGCAAATATGTTAAATATTTTTTTAAAAATACTTGTAATAGATCTGGGCTGTAATTTTCGTTGAACGGGTTGCTTTCAATATTGACTTCGTTTTCTTCTGTAGGTACGGAATCCGATATTGATTTAAAATCTTTGTAAAATCGGCTTTGTATGTATAAAGATTCATTAAGTTGACGGTTTAAAATATCATCGTTTTGGGTGTCGGCCTTGAAATCTCTCGTATCAGTTTCTGAAGGTTTTTTTAAGTTTTTTAAGATCGTCTCCATTGCGTTGCTTACGGCCAATGTAAGGTGCCTGCTACTTAAAATAATAGATAAGTTTAACCAAACCTGCTGTAAAACAAAATAATCAGAAATTAAATATAGTGAAGCTATTATTTCTTTTATTATATTATTATTTTTAAGTCTCTTGTTGACATCCGCAGTCATGCAATGCATTAAATGTGATACACATAGTCGTACATCAACTACATTCAAAGTAATGCTCGGTGATTTCAGGGAAATATGACATATATTCAAGTATTGCACTATATCCATTTTATTGAAAGAGTCAAGCACCGCATTTATTTGGGCGAAATTAAAATCTGTCACTACTGTTTTTATAATAGGCCATGTTTTAAATTGTTTCTCCAGTTCAATTCGGTAGGATCTAAGCCATCCCCCAATGGCATCTAAATTGTGGCTTGAGCTAATCATGTCTGAAATAGGAAATGGGTCGTTTGGCTCATTATTATGAATCTTTATCGGAACTATTAGAGCATAATATAAAATGCAAGCGTTAGTTTTTAGTGGGTTTCGAACTAGTCCACCAGTAGCATCCAAGTATGCTACTAAATTAGTTTTACCTTGATTTCTTATTAAGCGTAACATATCGATTTGGATTTTGCCGTAAGTTATAAGCGAAAAAGGATTTATGTAAAGCTTCTGAAATAATTCAACATTTTTAGACATCTCATCAATTAAGTCAATTATATCGTCCGTGTGGTTGTCTCCATCTTTTAGTGCTTCAGACCGCACTTTGCGTAACACGTCCAATGATTTGACATTTGTCGTTCTTGTTTCTGCAACAAATTTATCATCCTCATCTGTGACCATGTTTTCAAAAATCTGTTCTGGGTAACTATCTGATACTAGCTTTTGTTTTAAAATTTGCCGCTCAGATCCTCTAACTTGCCTTGTTTTTAATAATAAGTGACTTATTTGCAAGTTTGTAGAGTATATATCAAAAATTCCATCAAGTAGGCTTGTGCATTTAAGTTTAAACTTATTACAATTATGATGCCCACAATAAGCTCGAATACAAATACTTTTTTTACCATAATCGATCGATTTAATATTTATGCAACACCCTGTCTTTTTCGTCAATATATTAGCCACGATGTCCGGAGATAGTGTCTTTGACAATATTTGTAGGGTTGAATCCGTTAGGATGCTCCAATGCTCCTTTGGTATTTGTAATTTACCAAGTAATTTATAAATAATTGGTTTATTATTTTTAATAACTTGAGGTTTTAGTTTTTTGTGAGATACCTTACACGGTTTTTTCTGCACCTTTTGAAAGTAATCATCGGATAAGTCGGCTGATATCGCTGAGGAGGATAAAGATTGGTTGATTTCATCTGTTCCAAATGATTCTAACATATTAATAGATCCTTCTTTCTGTTCGTTGGTTTGTTGAATATGAGTATTTCGATGAATTTTGTTTTTTAAAGATTCCAAGAATGTGTTCGTTATAAAAATTTTCTGAAGTTTACGCCGGCAAGCGTCTTTATTCATTAAGCCATCAACTTTTTCACATAAAATATTAAATAATTTTTTATTAAATATTTTAGTAATATCCACATTGTTTAAATCGTCGATATTTTCAATAACTATTTGATGAATTTTATCAAATTTTGATTCGTCCAATAAAAATGTCTGGAAAGGCATTTTGATTTATTAAGAATATATATATACTTACCCTGTTACCATTAAATAATAAAATTTGGCACTTCACAATACTTCACACAATTTAATTGGAATTTAAACTGTTTTTATAAGAAAAATTAATTTTATAAGAAACACTATCTCACTATCAAACACAATAAAATGCAATAACACTGTTTATTATAATTTTTTGTTATAATATAATTTGTTTATTATAAATATTTCAAAAAAATAAACCACAGTTTGCTAATTTTTATTTCACAACAATAATTAAACAAATAATTATATTTTTACTCTCGAATAACCACTGAAACTCTCAATAAAAAATTTACTCAATAAACTACAGCATGTGTAGAATAATATTCTTTTTGGTAAAAAACCCAGAAAATTATTTAAATGGATATTTTGAGAAATATCATAAAGGAAATTTTAAACATGCATTGTTCGGCATCTAGCTATTTTAATTTTTATTAACTATTTCAAATTAAACAATATTTCGCTAGGCTCTGAACACTTTTGATGATAATTTTCTCTTAACATTAAACAGCATAATCGCAACGATACATAATAAGGTACGATAGTGTGATGGCGTTTGTCTTAAATTCCCCCAGAAAAAGACCGTTTTTCTCATTTATTAATCTACAAATTAAAGCATAAATTAACGTACGTCGCCATTTGGTCAACAATCACTTAAATACGTATCATTTCCAAACATTAATCGCTATTTCCGGCCCAGGAAGGATTTGAAAGTTATAGACGATTTGCATATAAATTTATATGGGGCCATATCGAATCTGGAAGATTGTGCCAATCCTAACATACGGCTGGCACTGGGGTGCTCACCATAGTTTGCCCTTATTATTACCAACTCAAAACTTAAGGAATCATTTCCGGCCTAGAATGTTCTTAAGAGATACAAAAGTTTATTTACTTTGAACTGAGATTTTGGAACTTGGCCATTTACTCAAATTTGAACATACGGCTGGTGCTGGCCATTTGGTCAGCAACCACTCAATTACATACCATTTCGAAACATGAATCGCTATTTCCGGCCCAGGAAGGGTTTGGAAGTTAAAGACGATTTTCATATAAATTTATATGGGGCCATATTGAAGCTGGAAGATTGTGCCAATCCTAACATACGGCTGGCACTGGGGTGCTCGCCATAGTTTGCCCTTATTATTACCAACTCAAAACCTAAAGAATCATTTCCGGCCTAGAATGTTCTTAAGAGATACAAAAGTTTATTTACTTTGAACTGAGATTTTGGAACTTGGCCATTTACTCAAATTTGAACATACGGCTGGTGCTGGCCATTTGGTCAGCAACCACTCAATTACATACCATTTCGAAACATGAATTGCTATTTCCGGCCCAGGAAGGGTTTGGAAGTTATAGACGATTTTCATATAAATGTATATGGGGCCACATCGACGCTGGAAGATTGTGCCAATCCTAACATACGGCTGACACTGGGGTGCTCACCATAGTTTGCCCTTATTATTACCAACTCAAAACTTAAGGAATCATTTCCGGCCTAGAATGTTCTTAAGAGATACAAAAGTTTATTTACTTTGAACTGAGATTTGGAACTTGGCCATTTACTCAAATTTGAACATACGGCTGGTGCTGGCCATTTGGTCAGCAACCACTCAATCACATACCATTTCGAAACATTAATCGCTATTTCCGGCCCAGGAAGGGTTTGGAAGTTAAAGACGATTTTCATATAAATTTATATGGGGCCATATCGAAGCTGGAAGATTGTGCCAATCCTAACATACGGCTGGCACTGGGGTGCTCACCATAGTTTGCCCTTATTATTACCAACTCAAAACCTAAGGAATCATTTCCGGCCTAGAATGTTCTTAGAGATACAAAAGTTTATTTACTTTGAACTGAGATTTTGGAACTTGGCCATTTACTCAAATTTGAACATACGGCTGGTGCTGGCCATTTGGTCAGCAACCACTCAATTACATACCATTTCGAAACATTAATCGCTATTTCCGGCCCAGGAAGGGTTTGGAAGTTATAGACGATTTTCATATAAATTTATATGGGGCCATATCAAAGCTGGAAGATGGTGCCAATCCTAACATACGGCTGGCACTGGGGTGCTCACCATAGTTTGCCCTTATTATTACCAACTCAAAACCTAAAGAATCATTTCCGGCCTAGAATGTTCTTAAGAGATACAAATGTTTATTTACTTTGAACTGTGATTTTGGAACTTGGCCATTTACTCAAATTTGAACATACGGCTAGTGCTGGCCATTTGGTCAGCAACCACTCAATTACATACCATTTCGAAACATTAATCGCTATTTCCGGCCCAGGAAGGGTTTGGAAGTTATAGACGATTTTCATATAAATTTATATGGGGCCATATCAAAGCTGGAAGATGGTGCCAATCCTAACATACGGCTGGCACTGGGGTGATCACCATAGTTTGCCCTTATTATTACCAACTCAAAACCTAAGGAATCATTTCCGGCCTAGAATGTTCTTAGAGATACAAAAGTTTATTTACTTTGAACTGAGATTTTGGAACTTGGCCATTTACTCAAATTTGAACATACGGCTGGTGCTGGCCATTTGGTCAGCAACCACTCAATTACATACCATTTCGAAACATGAATCGCTATTTCCGGCCCAGGAAGGGTTTGGAAGTTAAAGACGATTTTCATATAAATTTATATGGGGCCATATCGAAGCTGGAAGATTGTGCCAATCCTAACATACGGCTGGCACTGGGGTGCTCACCATAGTTTGCCCTTATTATTACCAACTCAAAACCTAAAGAATCATTTCCGGCCTAGAATGTTCTTAAGAGATACAAATGTTTATTTACTTTGAACTGTGATTTTGGAACTTGGCCATTTACTCAAATTTGAACATACGGCTAGTGCTGGCCATTTGGTCAGCAACCACTCAATTACATACCATTTCGAAACATTAATCGCTATTTCCGGCCCAGGAAGGGTTTGGAAGTTATAGACGATTTTCATATAAATTTATATGGGGCCATATCAAAGCTGGAAGATGGTGCCAATCCTAACATACGGCTGGCACTGGGGTGATCACCATAGTTTGCCCTTATTATTACCAACTTAAAACCTAAGGAATCATTTCCGGCCTAGAATGTTCTTAAGAGATACAAAAGTTTATTTACTTTGAACTGAGATTTTGGAACTTGGCCATTTACTCAAATTTGAACATACGGCTGGTGCTGGCCATTTGGTCAGCAACCACTCAATTACATACCATTTCGAAACATGAATCGCTATTTCCGGCCCAGGAAGGGTTTGGAAGTTAAAGACGATTTTCATATAAATTTATATGGGGCCATATCGAAGCTGGAAGATTGTGCCAATCCTAACATACGGCTGGCACTGGGGTGCTCACCATAGTTTGCCCTTATCATTACCAACTCAAAACCTAAGGAATCATTTCCGGCCTAGAATGTTCTTAAGAGATACAAATGTTTATTTACCTTAACCTGTGATTTTGGAACTTGGCCATTTACTCAAATTTGAACATACGGCTAGTGCTGGCCATTTGGTCAGCAACCACTCAATTACATACCATTTCGAAACATTAATCGCTATTTCCGGCCCAGGAAGTTTTTGGAAGTTATAGACGATTTTCATATAAATTTATATGGGGCCATATGGAATCTGGAAGATTGTGCCAATCCTAACATACGGCTGACACTGGGGTGCTCACCATAGTTTGCCCTTATTATTACCAACTCAAAACCTAAGGAATCATTTCCGGCCTAGAATGTTCTTAAGAGATACAAAAGTTTATTTACTTTGAACTGAGATTTTGGAACTTGGCCATTTACTCAAATTTGAACATACGGCTGGTGCTGGCCATTTGGTCAGCAACCACTCAATTACATACCATTTCGAAACATGAATCGCTATTTCCGGCCCAGGAAGGGTTTGGAAGTTAAAGACGATTTTCATATAAATTTATATGGGGCCATATCAAAGCTGGAAGATGGTGCCAATCCTAACATACGGCTGGCACTGGGGTGATCACCATAGTTTGCCCTTATTATTACCAACTCAAAACCTAAGGAATCATTTCCGGCCTAGAATGTTCTTAAGAGATACAAAAGTTTATTTACTTTGAACTGAGATTTTGGAACTTGGCCATTTACTCAAATTTGAACATACGGCTGGTGCTGGCCATTTGGTCAGCAACCACTCAATTACATACCATTTTGAAACATTAATCGCTATTTCCGGCCCAAGGAGGGTTTGGAAGTTAAAGACGATTTTCATATAAATGTATATGGGGCCATATCGAAGCTGGAAGATTGTGCCAATCCTAACATACGGCTGGCACTGGGGTGCTCACCATAGTTTGCCCTTATTATTACCAACTCAAAACCTAAGGAATCATTTCCGGCCTAGAATGTTCTTAAGAGATACAAAAGTTTATTTACCTTAACCTGTGATTTTGGAACTTGGCCATTTACTCAAATTTGAACATTCGGCTGGTGCTGGCCATTTGGTCAGCAACCACTCAATTACATACCATTTCGAAACATGAATCGCTATTTCCGGCCCAGGAAGGGTTTGGAAGTTATAGACGATTTTCATATAAATTTATATGGGGCCATATGGAATCTGGAAGATTGTGCCAATCCTAACATACGGCTGGCACTGGGGTCCTCATTATAAGTTAATCTTAATGTTTTAAACTATGGCGTATTGTTATCTCGAACTAAAAATATACTCGTACAAAATTACTATTACCAAAACCGAATTCATTATTTCCAAGTACGAATTTGTTTTACATGAACAACAAATAAACGAAAAAACTGGGATGGGATAATTTGTTGTTGTGTTTATAATTTTTTCCGTCTTTTAGAGGTGTAAAATGAAAAACTGGGATGGAATATAATAGTTTCGTGTAAATAATAATAAAAAAAAATCCTGGGATGAAAAACTGGGATAACTTCACATGCTTTTCAATCTGAGTAATTACATAGTTACAAATCTCGAATTCGATTATGAATTTGGTTAGTTAGAAAATCGAAGTTTTATGTTCGAAATTTTCATGTGTCGAATTTTGTTGTTTCGTTCAACTGCGATTCCCTAAAAACAATGAGCGTTGTAATGTTGTAAAGGAATTTAAGTATTTTAAATTTCGGGATTTTTTTCCAGTATTTTTGTTCCAATTTTTCATGATTTTTAGTTTTGTTCGATTCCTTGATTTAAGGTTTCGGTGTTTCACTACAACCCACTATTTAGGATCCCATTAAACAGAAGAACAATTTCTAGTATAATAAAAATTATTTTTACTGTTTGAATTTATTACTAAAAATCAGTTCAATTCCGAATTTCAAAGGAACAACCAGGAGGTTATGTACAGGAATAGCCATTTTCGGTCAATTATAGTTTTCGGTAGGTTTTCGTTTTCGGTGAATTGTCGTTTTCGGTGAATGGTCTATTGGTCTATTTTCTTGTCGTTTTCAGTGAATTCGTGCTACCCTTAGAAATAGAAAGTTCGAGCGCTCGTGTCATTCACGTTTCAGGAACGCAAGATTTATTTTTTGAATTTCTATTGAGTGGTTCATATTTAAAATACGGTAATCTGTACTACAATGTAACTATATATCTATAGTTGAAAATTTTTTTTACCCAGCAATGTAAATAAATGAAATGTAGATGACAGAGTCTACGTCCTGATAAAACTAATTTTTATTATGTTCCGATTTCGATCAATGCGATTAAGAGCACGCGACATGTAGTTATTTATTGACTTCCGAATTCTGCAATTTATATTGCAAATATTTTCTTAAACATGCTTATAACATTTTTTTCGTTGTGCACGTATATCTTCATCGTACTTATAAACACAAATCATAATGAAACGATTTCTAGAGCACACACAGCAACGACAGAAAAAAGATGTAATTCATTTTGTTGTATATTATAAACAAGCATATTTTTCACATCTTAAAGATGAAAAATTATCCTACCAAAAATGTTGTACGAGTATATAGTATCTATCTATAGATACAATTTAATATTAAAAGAAGGTTATCTCGTTTATAGTAGAAAAAAAAACCAAACCATAGAAAGACGATAAAATTCATTTTTATTTTGCTCTTCAGCATAATACATATAACAATAAATTTATGGTAGATAGTTTGTTTTTGTTACTTCCAAGATTATAAATTGACATATAAATTGTTATCTTACTTCCATTATTTTTTGCGCCCGGTTTCTCGTTCGGTTCGTCTTATATACGTGTGTATGGTATAAACGGTGATCGCTTTGCCACAAGGAGCGCACACGATAAAAAAAACACTCTATTGACTATAATTATGATTTTCGAAGCAATTACATGTTGTTGGAACTTGGAAGTGTAACGAGAAAAAAAAATATAGAAATATATTTTTGTATGCTATGTATTATTCTATATATCATCATAATGTATATTATGTACATGTACGTAGAAAAATAAAAACTTAATCATAAATCAATTTAAGTGTTTTCATTATGTTATAACGAATATAATTTTTATTTATTTCTTATTTTACTCTTGTTCGTTCTCCTTAAGTATCCTACATTACATACTCTCGTACATATATTCTATACATATTTATGTACTTTTATGTTCTCGTTACGGGTTTTGTGTTATATTCAGACTTGTTTTATTTTGGTTTTAATATCGCGTTTGTTCAGTTTTTACCAAAAATAAAAAGAAAAAATTACGAAAAATTATTTATTAACTTAACGTATAATTTTATAAATTGTATTTATTATTAGCCATATTTATGCAATTATGATGGTTTTCTTGGTGTGATGATGGAGATTTCCTTTTATTTATTTATATATGGCGGCTGCCCAAAAATTACATTTTAATATAAAGTTCAAACATAATTAATTTATTGTTTTGTTTTATTTGCAGGTAAGCAATTGGATAATTAGTATTCAGTATTCGATATACCAACTGTAAGTACAGTGATCTTTTAAATGTTTTGCGAGTATAACTGATCAATGAAAAATATAAAATTCTTAGCTATATCCAAATTTTCCTACTATACAGTACGTTTAAACCAGTGTTTCCCAACGAGGCCATACGGCTCCGGTAGGAAGGCACATAGGAATATCTGAGGAGCTATATGCTAAATTCATGAATTAAGGGGCTTCGGACTTAACCCTTTGCCTGTCTCATGCATCACATATGATACATAGGGGGTTAACCGAGACGCTTCTGTATCATATTTGATACATAATCTAATATTCTTTAATGCAACAATTTTAAGGAATAGGAATGCTTGTTTGATGTTGAGCGTCTTATAGCCTGGACAGACTGCTGATTAGTTAAACTGGTTTACCAAAATTCAATCAAGCACCCTATGGAAAAACTTGAATTTGCTAGTAGATTTTTGATGAATTGAATTTTATTTCCTAGATTACGTGACCGAATTCTGCTAAACCAATTTAACTAATCCTCAGTCTGCCCAGGCTATTAGGTAGTAATGTATCAACACAAGGGTGCGGTGTTTTTTATATGTATCATATATGATACACAGGCGTATGAATAGAAGATAGTGTTTTACGCATATTTATTGTTTAATTCAAACGAAAGTCTTACAAAAATTATTAAAACTACGTATTCATATGTAGTTTGATTTTACAGGAAGGTACATGTATTTTTTTAAATTCATGGCTTGATGATTTGCATTGAAGCATGGCAAGCAAAATGGTTTCTTGCATTAAAGATATTCTGTACTAACTTGTTTAGCTTGGCCGTAGCAGTTTTTGCATTAGAGGGCGAATTGATTTTGATTTTGATTTTGATTTTGAGCCATTGCACCTTCTTTGCACTATTTTACCATCAGCTTTTTTCTGGATATTTCTCAGATTGTGCTCGGTTTTGGCGGTTTTGTAGTTACTTGCGGTGTGTTAGAGATGCCGTGTAATGATTCTGCTATAGATTTTGTGAATCGATCCAGTTTAACTTTTTTATCACAATAAAATTTATTGCAAAGAACCCAGCTATTAATTACTGCAATACTTAATCAATCAAACAACACTTTTCATTTTATAATATGAAATTATTTGGTCCGAAAGGTCGATTTACCCGATTGTAATCAATTACAACTTCGGGTTTTTTGGCAGGTTCAAGTTGTCGTGTTCTTTTATCAATTTGTTTCATTTCGAGACCGTGGAGTGGTGATGCCATTTTTATTTTTTTCTCCTATGATATCTCCTTTTTAAGTTTAGCAGATTTTACAAATTGTGGAATTCCAGTACGATTTTGTCTCATAGTTCCGCATTATGCATTATGTGTTTTCAAATATGTTGCTAAATATATACTGATGTACCAGTTATCAGCAACTATAGTTCTTCCTTCATTCAGTAAAGCCTTAGAAATATCAATTATTACGGACCTTGGATAATCTAATCCAAATCTTTGAGTAGATCCTTTTCCACAATATGATATAGGCGTACAGGCCAGCCATAACGGCGATCCTATATAAATACATTACCATAATCCTGAAATATAAATAATCGAATAACAAATTATATCTGAAAGCGAATAATATTTCAGCATCATGAGAGCCCAGGCTCTGTCTGCATCCTTAACAGATAAGGTTATTTAGGAAAGGATGTTAGTCACAGAAACAACTAGGGCGAACCGCAGCAAAGTCATTTTCTAACTACTTAAATATATTAAAATGTTAGTCTCAATTATATTCACACTCTATATTAGATTTTGTTAGTTTATTAATTTGGGTTAGTTGTGGCTGAAGTAAAGGATCCTAATATTCATCATATGTATTCAGCATCAGTCATAATAGACTGGTTAGGTTATTTAATTCACGTCTACAGGGTCATCTCATCATATACTGCTTGTAACCTTATTCTTCCCTATCTTCCCATCCAACACCATCTAACCGAGGGACTTCACGTTCGTAATGACTCGGCAGTATTATCATACACATGATGACCTAAATATTCCGTTAATATTGTAAAAAAAAATTTAAATTCGGTATTGTCATTCAGCTACCTATATTTAAATTCGTTCAACTAAAAGAAGGGTTAATTTATATCTAACGTTCACACAACTTCACTAAAACATAACCTGAATTCAACCAGAAGAGATCATCGAAAAACAACATTCCATAGCAAAAAGTCTTTGGATAGTTAACATATTTGATTGTATTAAGTTTATGCTCAAAGTGTAAGTAATTAAATAGACCCCTGATCAATAATATTGCAATCACAATCTTCCCTGGCCTTCCGGTATGTTGAAAATTTTGTTTAATAATAATATAAAATAAGTTGAATGATATTTGTCGACGACTTTATTGTATTAAGTCAAGACTTTCGACAAAATTTCAATTTATAGAATTGTTTAAAGTAAGGAACAAAATATTATTAAAATATTAAAATAACTATAAATAAAAACAATCAATTATTTGATTGATCAGAATGTACGGCCAAGTCTAAGCAAGGATCCCGGATACGCCAGGCTCACCGTACACCCCCCTACACACAACAAGATTAATGGACAGGAAAGGTCACCAGACATGACAGACTCGACCCGGTTACAGACACCTAAGCAGTCAACAAATAGTAAAGCACAAGACGACACAATATCTTCGCCATCCAGAGGGCAAACAATCAGCAATCAAAATCCTAAAAATTTTTAATTGGTAAATTTCCTGAAACAAAATTTCATTATTATGAGTTATTAACCATTTCCTCCACCCAATTCGATAAAATAATATTATTATAATTATAATCTAATTACTCATACCATGCAAAATTAGATCTAGTTCTTATTTGCCTAATTTATAATTAATTTAATTTAACAATAATAAGTTATTATTCGGACGCTGAAGAATTGGGTAGAGGACAAATACTAAAATTTGTTAATCTTTAAAATAAAAATACGGCAAGTAGAAGACAAATAAAAAGTACGATTTGTATGCATGAAGGCTTAAAAACGTAGACACGAAAAAACACCCCCACACAAATGCCATGGAAATTATCTTTTGTTAAGATCTTCCTCGACCTTACACATCTACATCCTGCACATGCGGAGGAGAAACAAACCCCAGTCAACCGAGCATAAACTCTGCCCATCCACCCTCAATCCCGACAAACTGTTTTCACCTTCAAATCAATCCTCTTTCAGAACTTCACCATTCCCCACTATGACGCCCCTAATCCGATGATCACCGTACAATATACAGAACAAATATTTGTGTATATGCACGTAGAGTGGATGACCTCGAGAAGAAAAACGAACGAAACTCCAACTCTTTATTGATACGACAACCACGCTCTACACACTTTATACGAGATCACCAAATCAAAGGCTTCACCGCTGAAAATGGTAAATCTCTAAACGAAAACTACCCTAAAATAAAAAAACAATTATCCAAAACCAAAGAAAAATAAAGCTTACGCTCAGGTGAATGTAAATTTATCTCTTCACCGCACCTACAAAAAACAAACTAATAAAATCATTAAAAAAAATCTTCAATATTTCATATCACCCGTATGTCTGGAAACCAGCGCGGCACCAACATATCACACTCACTCCCGCAGGTATATATTCGTACCTGCGGAGCGAGCGTGACATACCAGCGCCGCACCAATTTCTGCAAAGTATAAACGCACAGTGGAAGCTCTTTCCCGTGGCTACCTTATATACATATGTATACGGAAAGTCCATATTTATTTATTTATTTATTTATTTTATTGATAGATTGACATAACAATTTTAGTAGAGGAAAAACACATATGGAAGCATAATAAATGCAACAAAAAAATACTTCCATTAGGCATAAAAACCTCAGATTTTTTCAAAAAACAAATCCACTCCATGCCAATACCCTCCATGTTGAGCTCAAGCTCATTTGTTACGGAGGATACTGCAAGAAGTGAATGCTTACAAACTACGTACAAAAACAATATAAATAAATATAAAAATTTTATTATACAAATGTATTGTCATTCAAGCGCGCCACGCTAAATAACTCATTTTAAAAGATCTAAGCGACGCCGATCTCTTAATATCTAATGGAATAGAGTTCCAAAGAGAAATACCTCTAACAGAAAACGAAGTATTAAGAGACCTACACAAGTTTATAGGGGGAAGTAAACGTAAATTTGAAGAATAAGACCTACTGAACAATAACTTATTAAATAAATAGGGAGGTTGCTTTGTCCTGAGAAGCTTAAAAATAAAAAGACAAACGCGAAGTTCATAAAAATCAACTAAATTACAACCCAGAATCAAATTCAAAAAGGGCGAAATGTGATCATATTTCCTAATACTAAAAACGAAACGAGTACAAGCATTGAAACATCTTTGGAGAACATTCATACTCTCATCATTGCGAGATGGCCGAAATCTACTTAAATATTTAAGCAAATTTTGACGCTCATTATACACACACATTGAAAACCATTCCAAAATAGAAATTTTGTTTGAGTAAATATTTATGTACATACTACTGTGGGCAAAAAGTAGTAAGACTTTTTAATTTAAATTTCGCCCGGAAAACCATTCGTCGAAGTATTTTTTCCTCGAGAATCGGCGATTAACGATTATTAAATCACTCAATTTTTTGGAAAAACAGCGTCGCGTTGACGTCTGTGAAACAATGCTTTCCGACTACCAGGATGTCATGAAACGTATTATAACTGGCGATGAGTCTTGGATCTATGCTTACGACCCGGAAACAAACGATCAATCGGCCGAATATCGTGCCAAAAGTAAGCCGAAGCCGAAAAACCACATCAAAGCAAGTCAAAAATCAAGGTGATGTTGACAGTTTTCTTCGATTATCGAGGTGTGGTGCACTCCGAAATCCTTCCGACCGGCCAAACTGTCAACAAGGAATACTATTTGAGTGTTATGCGTCGTTTGCGCGAAGCTATTCGTAAAAAGAGGGCGGAATTATGGGTCGACAACTCTTGGTTTATGCACCACGATAATGCACCTTCTCATACTGCATTGGTTTTACGTGATTTTTTTCGCTAAAAATGCCACCCATATCGTCCCGCAACCACCGTATTTGCCTGATTTAGCTGCGTGTGACTTCTGGCTGTTCAGCAAACTCAAACGACCGCTCCGAGGAAACCGTTTTGAGTCAATTGAAGACATTAAATGTGAATCGCTACACGCATTGGAGGCTATTCCGGAAATTGACTTTAACAACTGTTTCGAGGATTGGAAAAAACGTTATCACAAGGCCAGGAGGATTACTTTGAGGGGGGCGAAATAGATTTACAGAAATAAATAAAAAGTTTTAAAATTTCAACAAAGTCTTACTATTTTTTGCCCACAGTATTATATAAAACAAGAGATAGGTTGCAAAATTACAAAAATCAGAAAAAACGAAAAATAATCGTCGATCATTAAACATGCATACCTCCATAGCAAAATAACAACAAAAATTCATTTGAGAAGATCCTTTTCCATAGTTTAAATAATGTAATGCCATACTTGTGAGATTTATCTGGTTTATATTGTCTGAACTGCAACCAACCTCTATGGGAAATCATTGTTTCGTCCACTGATATTTCCACTCCAGGAACGTAAACATTTTCAATTTTTGAAAGTAGCAGTTTTATAAAACCTGATGTTTTGTATAACCTGTCTCCCACTGGAGCTGTTTCATTATCCGAAACGTGCCAGTTTTTTAAAATCAATGCAAACCTCATCGTAATGTTATGGAATAAAGGATGATAGTATACACTGTCCTTTCTCCAATAATATTTTATGTTTGGATATTTGAGATACCAGTAATCAAGAGAACACCCAAAATCTCTTTATTTCATACTTTTCAACTTCACACCATTTATTCATTCTTGAGCCATGGGTAAGTTGTCTGGATAATTTATATTGCTGAGCGAATTTATTTGTTTCAACAACCATTAATTCAATTATCTGATCATCAAAAAGTAGGGTGAAAACGTTTATGGGTTTGACCTCATTATTTTCACAGTTAGGGCGTCAGAGTTTCTTGTGAAACTTATTTCGTCGTTTAAATCTTCGCTCCAATCTGATGGTTCGCCGCATGTTGAAATATGTGTCGTTCTGAAAATCGAACCCATTTTCCAAATACTACAGACCTCTCACAAATAAATTATTTGCTTCTAATTTGAAACTTCGTAATTGTTCCACAGGTAAATATTTTAAATTTTAATTTACTTTAAAAAAACCCATAAAATTAAAAAAAACGTTAATCGTATAAATTTTTTTAATTCATTATCTTAAAATGACTTTCTTTACATTTAAATGTTACACACGTTCCCGAACTGTTAAAAAGTGATGAACGCACAGTGCATATTGCATTTAAAACATTATTGCAAAATTTATTCCGTTTTTTTGATTTCACATTCGACACTATCGAAAAAACTCTTCGCATCAGCATTAGCATGCGGAAGCGATAACAGATGTAAAGCCATAGTTTTGATAGTTCTGGAATTTATCATTGAAATTTTTCAATATTGATATCCGCCTCCATTGAATGGCGATCATTGCCGAATCATGAAATTGATCAACATATTCATGATTCGGCAATGATCGCCATTCAATACTTAGTGCATTTTGGTCCATGCCTAGCTTTTCAGTAATTTTTTAAAATTAAACAATTCGATTAGATTCCGTAAGCCATCTAAGCCCAAGGCTGTCATCGAAACATCATGCCTTTGAATATAAACTTAGAACCAATAAGTAGTCTGTTTTGAATTTCTTGCAGCGCGACTATGTAAAATTGTAAACAATCCAGCTTTATCCTATCTGCCGGAAGAAAAATATAATTCTGCCGGAAGAAAAATATGTGCCGAATTAACATGTACGTTGATTTTTAATTGATCAGGATTAATAAGATTTTGGTCCAGATTCTTAAAAGTTTTTACTGATTCAGATTGAAGCTAATTAGGGGTTTCATTGATTGAAACATAGCATTAAGGAATTAAATAATTCCAGTACGTATTTAAGAAAACACAGGTATGCTTTCGTACACACGTTGTGAAGTTCTTACACAATTAATTCGGTGCTTTTGAGCTTATCCAATGTTATTGCTTCTTTAAAAAACATTTGCAGTACGGTCCAATTATCAAAAATACGTTCTACGCATTTTTGATGTGCTGGCCAACGTGTATTTGCCGTTTTGGAGATATCTTGGAGTTGGTTACAACGTTTAGAACTGCCAGACACATAAACCCCTATTTGTCGTAAAATATCTTCAGGAGCTCGCGGTAAAGCAAGACAAGCTTTGTTTACGATCATTGCCGCGCTGTGTCAAATTTATTTAATAGTAATTAAACCTGGAATGTCTTCACATAATCGGGACATAAGGAATTCGTTGATCCCACCATAATATTAGCTCCGTCGCTACAAAACTCGATAATATTTTTGAAAGGAATGCCCAATGAATAATACTTTGTATGATTACAAGTTTAAATAAAGCCAGCAATGTAATAAATCCGCTACAAAATACATTGAAATTGATTATTGCATTTTTAAAACTTCCGTATAGCTCAGCAGCAGTGCAATCGGAACCAACAGGTATTAAATTGAATAACTTAGCATTATTTTTTCTATTTTCCGGACTTATGAAACGCACCAATACACACATTGACTTGCTGTGCCAATGTCAGTACTTTCGTCAATTAATACTGAAAATTTGGTAACTTTAAAAGTTTCGACTAACTCAAGTATTTCTCCATGAACCAATACGTTTCTAATAATCCGAACACATTTATAGTGCGTGACAATTTAGAATCCTTAATCATTCTTCAATCAGTAGCGATTTCTTTAATAATGGTAATAGATGATCGACAATTTGAACTGCAAAAAACGTACTTAAACGAATTTCAAAATCACTTACGTTTTCGATTCCACCTTGCGTGTATTCTTAAGTTTTTCTATATCCTGAATATGTTTTTTAGTTGCTGAATGTTTTTCTAGATCTAGCGGCACCGAAATTCATCTTCTGAAAAATTTTCCAGCCAACCTTTAAATTTGTCTAGGTTAAGCCAGGCTTTCGCCACAAATACTTTAAATTCATTCCTGTGTTGTTTAATGTGTCTAATAGTAACATCGATATTGGTTCGGCAGTTTCATCAGCTTTTGTTCACGAAAATTTAATAGTGCATTCGTTACCCTGAACGTCATAAAATTGTATGGCTATCGGAATTTGGAGTGAGTACATTTTGAACAATATTTGCAATTTTTGTTCTTCCCAACCTAATTTTCTTGGCCATTTCTGAGTCCGGAAAGTGACTATTTTTTAAATTACTGTCACAATCAATTGACAGATCACTGTGATGATGTTTAATACCATGGTAAATCGTTGATATTTCAGTTGCCATTAACTCATCTTCTTGACCCGAATTTGTTGTCACAAAATAAGAGGAAATAATACGTTTTTGTTTTGCAGCTGTCAAATTTTGTCTATGTGCTTTAGTGTCGTGATGATGTCGTGCCGTTTTCAAACCATCATATTTAACAAGGACTGTAATGGCATATACCTTATTTACATCTTCTTTAACTTTGACGATCCATTCTGTAAATTCCGGTGTTTCCAACCATTTTTCATTAAATACGCAATTTCTCGATTTCCAACTGAATTTAAATTAAAGACTAAAAATTAAAAAAATCACTTTACTAGAGAACAGCTCGCGCGTAGATTTTGTCACAAACAGTGAAATGAAGTTACACACGATTGTAAAAATAAATCGTATTCGACCGTAATAGATCGAAAAAATAGGACGAGAATTGGTTAGCTACACATTTGAAAGCAGGTTTCCTGAATTTGACTTGAAAGCCGATAATTTGTTCTACCGGCCACCTGCTAGACCGGTACCAGGCTTATAGCCGTGAAAACCGGTCAGACCGGTTCAAAAGCGGCCAGTTGGCAACCCTAATTTGACTGTAATATTTACAATTCACTTGCAAATTGTGGTTTCCGAAAATGTTTCCGAGTAAATTACTAAATTAATTAATTACTTGGATCTTAGCGAATAGCCAAAGACGATTTAATTTTAAGGAAAATTCAAAATTGACTGACCACCGCATGCAAAACGTTTCATCATATTTCCTAATATTTCTTGAACAGGATGGTATCGTATTTTGAGTTTTGATTCCCCCTAATTGTCGCATTTTTGTTGTTTGTATTTTTTATTCTCAAATAAAATCTAATTAAAAAAAAAGTCAAAATATAACACCTTGGAACGAGTTGCACATATCAATCTTTACAATCGTGGGGGCGACTCACTCCTACTGATAGTCTCAACAGTCGGGCAGAATCAGATAATTTGAACCAATAGAAACCGAATTGTTAAATTTTGACTTTATTGAGGTGATATATACACCTAGGTATTCCCCGCATTCATCTGCCACCTCACAAAAAAAATTACCCACTAGATTTCGAACTATATACTTCACATATTTTCGTGGTAATTTTGACGTAAATTGGTACAATGCCTTATATTGTGAAAAATTTCGGACGTAGTTGGCTTGACCAATGGTTAGACTATGAATTCTGGACCATAATATATAATTCGAATTCATAAGCGTTTTCATAAGCTTCAGACAAAAATGTAGGCTTATGAGTTATTCTTAAACGATTTGCGGTAAATGGTGCTAATAAAAAATGCAAAATCGAATGCTGCCTAAATTCCATAAAGTGTAGCAATAATTGGGTGGATTCATGAATGCCGTTTCTTAAAGTATAGGTTACAGCTTTGCGATCCTAATCCCAAACTCTTTGGTCGGTTTTAATGTAGGAACGCAGTGAGGCTAGTAGGGCTATTATGCCTTTCTGAAAAATTTTCATTTTGGGAGTATTTGGCAGTGAATAAACGATTTACTCCATACTTGGATCAAAGAGATTTTATATTTTGAGGTTCAGACTGTTACCCATTATCGGTAACTGTAACTTCCGGCACTTCAAACATCAGAGAAATACGTGATTCTTTAGAAAACTGCAGACTTCAGTCGAAATGGTTTCGTCAACACTAATTTTGGAAAATGGTTCACGGTAATTAAAATTCAGGTATTATCACTTTTCGTTCTATGGTAAGGTCCTAAAATATCTAGATAGATTCTTCGCCAAGGCCGGAAGGTATGAGGCGAGAAGTCAAAGGAAGTCGCGATTGATAGTTTACTACCTTGGTGGACTTGAAACTTGGGCAGTGAGCAGCAGACAGGAGTTCATTTCACAAAGATTCGATGATAAATAATTTTCAATTCCATAAATCCATAAATCATCACAGTTTGCAGATTCTTCGCTAGTCCTGATATCCATATATACATGATTCCCCACGGTTTTAAGATCAGTCTGTAAAGCAGATTTCTCAATGCTACGATTTTTATTTTTGTACTCGAACGTGTCAAAAGTTAAAGTAGTTATTAAAGTTTTGGGCTACTTGCAACGATTCTTTGTCCATTAAGGATGAGGGGATAATGACAAGGCACCCGGGACTGCATTTCGAGAGCCGATGTGATATTCTATGACTTGAAGCTTAAAGGTCTAACGTGCAAGTCGACCAGTTGCGCTTTTAATGACATCAGCCACGTCATGCTCGCGTGATCTGGTAATGCCTGAAATTCAGCGAACCTGACATACATTACTATAGGTGTAGGGAACTTTGCAATGGCTCCCACCTTGTCCAGGTTAAGCTGCTGTCACCCCTACCAACAACATAACCGAGGGACTCTGAATGTATCAACAAAAATTTGCTTTTTTCGATAATTATCGTAAAGCCAGGTTTAATTAACCTTCCGGCAACGTCGATTAGCAACGACAAATGTCAAAAATCGAAGTTGTAATTAACAAACTCTATGCATCAACCTAGACAAAATAGGTACAGAGGGTGTCTTATCCAATCGATTGATCAACCAGGTTTAATTTCTAGCGTCGAGACACAGCCTGGTCTTTCCATTCACTTTTCTCGCAATCGCCATAGGGGAGCTCCAAGCACTTCTACTTCCCTCAATATCGTTCAATTCGAGCAAAAGATCTATTTCTCTGTACATCTCTTGCTGTATGGCTGGAGAAACAGCGTAGTGGCGTTGTTTAATTGACTGAGCTAAGCTTACTTACGTCGATCGTGTGCTGTAGGAGATTGGTTTGACCAAGCCCATGTTTTCCAGTTGTTAACGTCGCTCATCAGTAAGATGCTGGTCGAAACTTTCTTAAACGTCGTTTCCAAGGTATACAATTTGGTCGACATTATGTATAGTCTCATGGATATTGGAAACACACTGAAAAATTTATCCGCGCACCGGATATTTGGCGAGTGCACTGACGTTGGCTTCATTATCTAGTAAACCGGAGAGTTGGATTCCAGCAATGATTACTTGGGCATAACGTCTATTATCTTTTGATGTTATGGGTTTGAGCTAGTAATCGACCTTGTTGAAGGATAATGAATCATTCTTCGGATTTGAAAATAGTTAGTAGAACGTGACATCGACGAATAAGGGTTTAAAAATAGTAATGTACGAAACGGCATCTGTTTGATTATTGGACCGGTGATTTGTCGAGAAAGATTGGCCCTCGATACTATCATTATCGAAGCCCGGTTTATATGAAACTTAGAGCAATAATTACAGTGTGGCTTGAGAACGTTAGGTGTCGCACATCCGTAACAAAAGTCATGAGTTTTGACAGTATCACATTTCATATATGGTTGACCCGAATGACAGGAGAGTATTGCATTGTTCTTGGTAGAGGGTTTGAAATAGCATTGATATGGCAAAGTGCTTCGTTCATTAAATTATTATATTCGGGATTAGTTGGTAAATGTGCAGGCATTTCATGAATTCTGGGAGGATGCACATACTTTTAAAATGAAACGGCTTCCGGACAGTAACCTACACGTTCGAAGCAGTTTCTGTCGCTATTCATGTGCTTATAAAATCGAAAGGAATCACATCAATAACAACCCCTGCTAAGTGTAAGCGAATCCCATATTGGATATTTTTTTAGTATTTCCTGCGAAATACTGAATAAAATAAAATCCTGTGAAAGACTTCCTGAGTTTTTGCTTATGTCCATTAATCAATCCTAATATATCGACATCTGTCCTGCGATCTGGTAAACGATGAATCAAAGTAATGCTTTCCAGTCACATTTGAGATTTTGATCCAAAGTAAGCCAATAATATTTATTTGCTGTTCCTTTCAAGAGAAATGCTACGTTGTCGACTTACTGTGCCAAAGGAATCTCATTTGATTGAGGCAGATGTTCCACTCGGAAGAATAAATTTTGAACCGCAGTTTCCTTTTTGCTATTTAATGTTGCTAAATAGTTTTTTTTGCTATTTATGGCTCCTAACTGTGGATCATTATTTATGGGAGCCTGAAAAGCGCCATCAGCAGAAAATGTAGATGTTTCAGTCGATGTATAAGAGTAAGGCATCATGGGATTTGGCGGATGTTAAAACTGATGCATAAATTATAAGTTATTTAAATTTGGTACCGGTACCAAATACCGGTTGCTTACCGGCATATGCAATGGAGCTGGAGTATATCACGGCGATTAACAGAGTTTTTATGAAGGCGCTTGCATCGGAAAATTGCATATTGACATAATGTAACCTCTCTATGTATGGTAGTTGGTTTGTATCACCCAGAAGATATATATTTTAGAAGATTAACTTATGATAACCACAAGTCCTGAATGCTGAATATATGCATATCCTCATCGATAAAAACTGTACCATTTATTAGATAAGAGGCAATCGTTTTATGTAGTTCATTCTGCTACCTTTAATGTAATATCAGCAATTCCTTCTTCTGTAGCACATAGAACAAGATCACTGTCCAGTTTATGGTTATTTTTAATCCAGGTTAATTTACCACATCCAGCACACCTGACGATCAAACATAATTTCCGTACCCGAGGAACAAAAATATACCTGTTGACCTGTGGTCGGTTCTTGAAGATAACCAATATCTTGGTTGCAAAAGAAGTGGAGAATTGCACTAGATATATATTCTTGATGTAGTGATCCGTTAAGTGGCTTTAAATCGGGCTTTTAATCGAAATTTTATAGCTGAACCCTTGAGCACCTTGTAAAATTAAGGAGATAGAAAATCCGTACAATTACCATGTGAAATCTTTGAGGGTTCACCGCAGTAATCCAACGGGAAGATAAAACTCTTTCGTACTGAGGTGAACTATTCAATGGAATATTTAAAACCCATTAGATGTTGGGTACACGCATAGTTCGCAAAATAATGAAACGCCAACGTTTGTGGACGTGGTGGTTAACATCCAGAGTAAGTGATCACTGCAATCAGTTTTAGATTGATGGGTAACCACAATAACGTATTTACCCCCAACTTTATAAATCTTTGTAACTGCATTGACGAAACTAATGTAGAAGTTATGTAGTTTGAATCCGTTTCAAAACAACTGTATTTAAGATTACAATAGACAAATTAAAATACATGAAGTTACTAAGTGTTTATCATTTATCCCGGTTGAAATCCGAGGTTCAGCAAGCAGGGCTTTTTGAGATGGGATATTTTAGGTGGTTATTATTTGATCCTCTTGCTAACATAAGTTTACATTTAAGTGATGAGATGATTGATTTGTTGGGATGCTTGAGACCGAGAGATCTATATTAAAGATAGAAAGAGAGATCAATATTAAATAGCTAAAGCTTCTTACTCTGTTTACTTTAGATTCCATCGAACCCTATTATAACTTGATACAAAATTGTCGACTTTATATCGGTAAAAAGCATGTAAGGTGAAAAAAGCCCTTACTGTGAAAACTAAATTCTTATCTAGATTTACTATTTTGCTTTTGTTCGCCCTGTTTTAATATTTCGGATTACTCATTTCCAAATATCGTTGCTTGCTTTGATTTCCACATTTTAAATACTTAATGAAAATGGTTATAACAAAACACAAATGTTTGAAAACGTTAAATCACAAATAGTAATTGCATTCAGACATTTGTTAATTGATATCACAAATTAAAATTAAATATTTTATCGCTTTTAAAATAGTTTAAAAATTGCATGCACAAACCCTTTTAAAATTGTACTTTTGTGTCACTTTTAATTCACACGTATCTGACAAATTAACCATTATAATTAATTTACCACAGACAATTGAAATTGTTAATTTCCTTCCAACCTACTAAACCAATGTCGCGCGATTTAATTCACCGCAGCGAAAATAATTACCGTAAACTTTATCCTTGCCATTTAAAAATGACAAAATAGAAAAATTAAATAGTGGAACGAGAATTTGATTCGTGATTAAAGGACATGAATGTTTTTATTTATTTTGTATATGGGAAAATCGTTAACCCCTTTTTGTGTGATATTTAATGTCTATTTGGTTCAAAGGCAATTTAATTTTATGCGATATTTCTGTTTTCTTCATAATAAAATATAATATTTTTTTTTAATTTACGTTCGAATATCTTAATTAAATTTTACTATAAATTAACACTAACAGTATACTGTACGGCTATTATACATGTAATTGAAAATTTTCATGTTATCTGTTCATAAATTAAAAAATATATATTATATTTTTTTTTAATACAGAGAATTATTTATTTTTTGGATACATTCAGTTTTATTATACCATTTCTGGAATTATGTACATATTCCATGTGAATAGGAATTTTTTAATGTGCTAGTTTTCAGCAGTCAACTAGCCCGAACTTGTTGCATTATTGTAATATACACAGAGATCAATATATTATATATATATATATATATATATATATATATATATATATATATATATATATATATATATATATATATATATATATATATATATATATATATATATATATATATATATAAATATATATATATATATATAATATATATATATATATATATATATATATATATATATATATATATATATATATATATATAAATATATATATATATATATATATATATATATATATATATATATATATATATATATATATATATATATTTATATATATATATATATATATATATATATATATATATATATATATATATATATATATATATATATATATATATATATTTATATATATATATATATATATATATATATATATATATATATATATATATATATATATATATATATATTTATATATAATATATATATATATATATATATATATATATATATATATATATATATATATATATATATATATATATATATATATTTATATATATATATATATATATATATATATATATCGCGCACTGCAAGACAACGATAAGTCAAAAACGTCATTTTTCAGGAGAACACTTTTTAGGTTTTTGAACTAGAACTTTTCAGACAAGTATTTAATAGAGAAGGTTTTTCTACTAATCCATCAAATGTCTAAAAAACGATATTGTATGTACTAGTTATAGATTTCTTGACTGGGAAAATTTTGAATTCTTAAATTGTAAGTCGAGCTACTGTTTTTATAAGAAAGAGCGGAATAATTTTTACTATTAGGAGCTTACCATCAATTTTTTGAAAACTTGCCTCATAGTCACACAATATTTTGAAACTTAGATATTTTTAATAAATGTGAAATAACGATTTTGAAAATAAATAAAAATCTATAAAAATTACAACTTTGTATTTCATTATAGCTTAACCCTTTCGAACCGTGATTCAGGAAAGCTTTTATGGCCTAACTAAACAGAAAAAACCAACATTAAATTTATATGTAGCCCAATAGAGCCTTAGTGGCTTGGACATATATGTCCCGTACCAGTGTTTTGGGTGGAATCCATGTGTCACATTAGGTAGACCGATCCCGAAATTTACAAAAATTATAAAATTTATTTTTTGGATTGCAATTCAATTAACATTTATTAATCATATTTAGTTCATCACATATTTTGTTTTTATTTTATTTGTGATATGGCGCAAAACATGTTTTACATAACGGAATTTGACATTCCTCGCAAACTGTTCATGATCGAGTTTCCTTTCTCTTTAGGCTACAGCCAGCAGATTGTCGTCTTATACTACCCTCGACTGGCAAATGAAACGCAGAGACGCCAAACCTCTTCTTGTTTTTGGAGATGCTGCCTCGCTTTGCGTTGCGGCTGTTGGCCATAGTCTGTTGCCCTCAGTTATTAAATCTTCTGCCAACAACGGTTATAAAATCAATTAATGGTGAAACTATCCATGAATTAACAACAGACATCATTAGCAGACGACAAAATACTTTTTTTCACAATTTGTTGGATTTTATGTCTAATTTGTGCAGTCTTGACATTTGAACGGCCCTGTCTACTCCACCCATTATCTCTCGATAAAATTTTATCATTTCTGGACACGGTATCTGAACAACTGATCATCTTTTTGCTTGATCATCTTTTTTTTCTACGGTAGTCATTGTAGCGTTGTGGCAGTTCCTTACTATGACAACTTCGTTTGTATCCTGCCATTTGGTATACATTAGACCAGCAGGGCTAGACTTGAATACGGATTCGCCTTTTTTCAATTTTTGTGTAACCTTTGGAAGATTTATTCTATTCCTAATGCATGTAGCCAACGCAGGATACTCCAGGGTTTCCAACAGGCGAACACTGGTAAAAAATCGGTCGAAACACAATGCAACTTGAGGGTTCTTTATCGTACTTGCTAGAGCATTGACAACTTTCCTGCCCGAGTATCGCTTCGTAGCCACATTTTTATACCACGCTTGGTTAGTTTTAGCGGAATATATTGTTTTAGAGATGGGTGCCCTTTGAATTTCGTCATCGATTCATCGATGCTCTGATAAGCACTATCGTCACGTGATTTTTGGAACCGTGATTTTAAACACTGTACTATATCGTCGACGTAGTACGTTTTACTAGCCTTTACAGGCTTTTCGGGTGGTGCAAAGTATAATTTCGATGTGAACAGCAAAAAACGGTCACGAGAGATAACTGATTTTATTGCTTCATTTTCCAATGACTTGTGATGCGACCAATAATTTGTTAAAGCTGGAACTCGATTGTTACACATTATTAGACTACAGCCAATTAATACTTTTATTTCTCGGACGTCCGTTAACTTTGTGTTTGCCAATCTTTTATTAGTTTGGAGTAACTTGGTGATTCTCTCGTTTGTACATTGTGTTATGTAATTAAAAAGACTTGGTGGAAACATGTTGAAGGAAATTTTAATTGGTGTATCGGATCGATCAAAATGAGAACCAATATTTGGTGTTCGGTGAGCGGTCGGTCTCGGTGTCGGAGCAAGATCATTTGCTTATGTTTCAAAACCAAAATCTGCTTGGTTATAATTTTCAAATCTGTAACAAATACTATTCACAATATCATATTTTTTCCAAGCCAACGCTTGCAAAATGGTATCTGTCCTTGCCAAATGAACTCGCAAATACTTATGAAATTTTAGAAACATTTACGCAGTTAGAATAAACAATTCGATATTTATCTAAGAAAAATGAAAAAAGTATTTACACTCGCGTACTAGAAAAACAATTATTTAATTGGCAGATAAAGAGAAAACCAATTTTTAGGTTATGTGTCCTCAGTTAATCGTAGCAACAATAACACCACTTATCGGTACGTTGGCTAGTGCTAGCGGTTATAAAAATAACTTATGCTGTGGGCCTCAGAAAACGACTCGAACTAAACTTTTGTAACACTCTAAAGTTCACGTATTGGCGTAGATCGGGTGAGAGGTTTATAATATAGCGACTGGCACAAAACTTACGTACTCGCACATTTAAAAGTTTTGTTTGAAAAGTTTTCTAAGGCACGCATCATAAAATATAAAGATGATGTTCATTTGAACCTATTATATGGCCGCGAAACAATCGCGTTATTTCAGCAAGATGTAAAATATGAACCAATGATGATCAATACCTGTGTGTTATTTTGAACAGCACGGTAACAGAATTTACCGAACAGAATTTGCAGTTATAGTTCTCTGGAATTTTAAAGTTTAACCACGCTTCTATAAAACTGGTATTAGAGCAAATAGCAAGACAGAGCGACTATATTCAAAGAGCTTTGCTGCCAGTCACAGTCGGGCACTTGTTTTTTTTTTTGATTTTAGAAAGTGCCCACAAATTCTCAGTATTATACGTAGCAACAGAGATCCTCCTTCTGAGATTTCTACGATCTTGACGATTAAATGGAGTGAATTTAGTTTCATTTTGTACAGAAAGCCCAAGGAATTCTGTCCGACGATCAAGTTCTTCTTAGTCTTTGGTTGGAATGCGTCGCTAAGGAACGGAAATTATTTTGAATTTCCCACCTAGTTCTCTCATGGCTCTCAGGTGACGATTTTCAGAGTTTTGTCTTTATTGTAGAATGGCCAACCAAGGTCCAGATGCGTATCATTAACGTTTAAACAAAAATATCAATTTCCACAGAATAAAAGTCTGTTCATCGTCTCACTATGGTTTTATCATAGGTTTGCCAAATATCTATATTCATGGCGATTTTCAGAATTTTGTCATAGTTTTGGAATGAGCAAACAGGGCCCAGAAGCATACCATTACTGTTTTAAGAATTTTTCGATTTCAACTGAATAGAAGTCGAGATTTTGCGTGATCATCGATTTTATTATGACCTTTTGCCATAGTGGAGAAATGGCCAAACATGGCCAATAGCATATCGTTATTAGTTTTTCGATTTCCACGGAACACTAGTCCAGATTTTGTGGGATCATCGACCTTTCTATGGTTTTATTTGCGTATGACATTTGTCATTTACACCAACAATCGCATTAAAAGTTAACCCAAGTGGATTCTTCTACGTTCTAAATGATTTTGGATTTACGTAAATCTAATCCAATTTTTAGTACTAAAGGTTTGTACTAAAAAAATATTAACAAAATCACAAAATATGCAAATATACACATAGGAAAACCATTTTTACTTACAAACTTTGAAGCCAAAAACTAAATCCGAAAATGGCTGTTGTTTTGGAAAATTATACATCCAAAACTAAATCCTAATCCACTTTTACCAATGCAATGTGCTTTATATTAGATCTATCAAACGCCCATGTTCATGACGATTTTTAGAATTTTATCGTAATTGTGGAATGGCCAAGGTCCAGAAGCATATAATTACTGTTTAAATAATTTTTTGATCGATCTCACTATGATGACGGATCATGACGGTTTTCAGAATTTTGCCATAGCTAAGGAATGGCCAAACATGGCCCAAAGGCGTATCATTATAATTTTTTCGATTTCCCCGGAATTCTGGTACTGATTTTGCGAGGTGATCATCGATCTCATTATGCGTTAATATTAGATTTATCACATTTCCATGACGGTTTTCAAAATTCTTCCATAGTTGTGGAATGGCCAAACAGAACCCAGAAGCATATCACTACTATTTCAAGAACTTTCCGATTTCCACAGAATAGCAGAACCCATCGTTTTATCCCAACTAGATGGAGGCCCAAATCCATCATAATTAGATTACAATATCCATTCGCAATGTACGCAGCAAATTTGAATTTAAAACTGTTGTTGAACCTCGTTGAGACTCCCCGTAGATATCTCTACAATTGGCTGTAATATTGTTAACGTGCAAAACGCTCAATATGTGTATTTTAAATCTGGTGCGAGCAATAACGATACACGAAGTTCATAAACTTTGACCCTTTTATGTTACTCGTCAAATCAATAATATTTATGTAGCACATATGTGACATAAATATACAATAAATATTACCGTAATAAAAATATAACGCATTAAAGTTTTTTATTATGTTTGATAAAAATTAGTGCAATTTGTTAGTAACATTAACTTAGTGTCTTTAATTTCGGCAACATGTAGAGTACACATTTTAATCATTAAAAATAAATAAATAACAAATATTAAATTTAAAGCAAAATCCATAAAAGAGTTTTTATTTATTTTATTTATTTAATATAGAAAGCATTAATTTTAATCACTTTGATAACCCACATAAAATATTTTTTTATTATTATTTATTTATTTATAACATACATTTTTTTTTATTTGATAATAATAAATAAAATAAAATAAAAAAACGTAAAGTGAAATAAAAAATTTATAGAATATTTCATTATACCATTTTTAATTTTTTTATTTATGGATTTTTTAAATTAAATTAAATTTTTTTTTTTAATTTTATTTCTGTGTGTTGAAATAATAATAAATTGAATTGAATTTTATTTGAAAGTAATTTTTATTTTATTTTATGTTAATATAATATTTATAAAATTAATAATATTTTTTTGTATATAAATTAATATTACGATTATTAATTTAAATATTATGTTAATTTTCTGGTGTGTACAAAATATTGATCAAAAAAAATTAATTAAATTATTGTTCAAAGCTTTGATTAAAATCAAATTTATAATTATCAGATTTATTGCACCGCCACATAAATTGGGAAAGTCTAGGAGTTCAATTTGATTATGTAGATCACAGCATTTATATTTTATTCGTTTGTAAATTAAAGCTGCCCAACAACAACATCGTCGTCTTATATTCACTAGACCAAATATAAAACAAAAGCAAAAAGCTTTGTTGTCTTAAAATTAAATGATTGGCGTATTTTTTAAATATTTAGAAATGGAAGAATGTAATTCAAATTACAGGTGAGCTGTCGCCACGAGAGGCAAAAAGTTACGTTTGGTGTTTAAAATTGGGCGATTGATTCTACTCCCACAATGCTACCTGACCAATGGGCAGCAAACATTTTTCCTAAATGTATAATGTATATTGAAAAATATTGCTCGTAAACACAGAAACAGAGACAAACCGGCCAGATAGACCAGGACCAGTAAAGAAAAATAAAATGAGTTGTCAATATATAGTTTTTGAACCATCTTTTGTCGTTTGCTATTTTTCATTTTAAATTTGGTTATCCCCGAACTGAAACAAAAGATATTTTTATTCAAAATCACACTTCGTTTGCTTACTTCGATTGAAATATTTTAAATTTCATTTTTTGATCAGGTTTCTCATATGTTTACTTTGAGATGGGCAACTAGATTAGATGAAAAGAAAAGTGCTTGCAAGTACATGAAATGTGTGTTTGGAGACCGACTATTGTTGTTAATGTGTAATGGCGTTGATCTTGGAACTATGGGCTAAATTATAACGGGTGTTTTTTTAGGAGGTTTGTTTTTCCGATAGATGTCGTTTTATTTTATGACAGTTGTTTTGACAGCTCAAAGTGGCATTTCTACTCAGTATTGTTTGGCAAATCATTATGAATAGGTTAACTCCAGAACAACGTTTTCAAATCGTGGAAATTTATTTTCAAAATCAGTGTTCAATTAAAAATGTTTATAGAGCACTTCGTGAATTTTATGGTGCACATAATCGTCCGTCAGAGACCACCATAAAGAACGTAATTACCAAATTTCGGTCTACATTCACTCTTTTGGATGCCAAGCCACCGACAAGAATGAGAAGAGTTCGTACAGAAGAAAATATTGCTGTCGTTGAGGCCAGTGTCGAAGAAAACGACAATTTATCGATTCGTCGTCGTGCTCAGCAAATTGGACTTTGTCCATCGACTTTATGGAAAATTTTACGTAAAGATTTGGGTTTGGTGCCATACAAAATTCAATTGGTGCAAGAATTAAAGCCACACGACCATCGTTTGCGCCGTGAATTCAGTGATTGGTCGTTAAATCAATTGAACGAAGATCCATTTTTTTACCGTAAAATTCTCTTCAGTGATGAGGCGCATTTTTGGTTAAATGGATACGTCAACAAACAAAATTGTCGCATTTGGAGCAAAGATAATCCACACGCCGTTCTAGAATTACCAATGCATCCTGATAAATGTACTGTTTGGTGCGGTCTATGGGCTGGTGGGATCATCGGTCCATATTTCTTTAAAAATGAGGAAGGACGACGCGTTACCGTGAATGGAAATCGATACAGAACCATGTTAAATGAGTTTTTGTTGTCAAATCTTGAAGATATGGATATGAATGAAATGTGGTTTCAACAAGATGGTGCCACTTGCCATACAGCACGTGAAACAATCGACTTATTGAAAGAAACTTTCAACGACAACATTATTTCGAGAAATGGTCCGGTGAATTGGCCTCCGCGTTCGTGCGATTTGACGCCACTCGATTACTTTTTGTGGGGATACGTGAAGTCATTGGTTTATGTGGATAAACCTCAATCGATTGACGCTTTGGAAACCAATATTCAACGTGTCATTGCTGACATACGCCCTCAAATGCTTGAAAAAGTGCTGGAAAATTGGACCTCCAGAATGACATTTGTGAAAAATAGTCGTGGTAGCCATATGCCAGAAATTGTGTTTAAATGTTAAATGCCAAAAAATTATCTACCAAATAAAAAAAAATTTTGGTCATTTCATAATTTTATATGTGTTTTATTCAAAAAAAAAATCGGCAACCTCTTAAAAAAACACCCTTTATTTATCAAGATGACAACAGTACATAGAATTTATTAGAATACACGACTGCGTATATTTCTCAATACCAGAAGGTCGTGCTTTTATTTCAGCCTGTGTATAAATTGAAGATGTTATCATTAACTCAAGGTACTCACTCACCTACTCACACAATTACAGTATACCACCTGCACATTGCACCAAGCTCCATGTCAACCTGTATACACTGACATGGACGGTGAGTCAGCATTGAATTATGCACTCCAACTTATGTCTTAGTTGTGATTATTAACATCACCGATCGTAATCGATGACGAAAATTCGATTTGTATTCAGCCTCTGGTGGGACTCGAACCCAGTACCTCCCATTCCAAGTGGCGAAGCTTTAACCAGTGCACCATTTGCCCGGCACTTATCTTAAATTTAATTAATTTGATTTATCTGTAATATATAAAAATGAATTTTTCTGTGTGTGTCCCGCATGCGTTCCTATATAATTCATCCAATTGCGCTAAAATTTTGGTGTGCACGCCAAGGTTTCTGAGGTTGTACAGGGTTTACTCTGGGGTTTAAGGGTCCTGGTTCAAACTTTTAGAAAACTTTAATTTTTTATATTTTTGTACAGGAATGAGTTTAGGAGAGGGGTCCCCTGGATCAAGGGAACTCTTATAAGTTTCTACGACATTCACTCCTAATATTACATAGGTATTTTATATCAAAATGAGCAGGTTTTGGTTATATTTTTGAAACAGTCAGCTCCTGAGTCTTTGCACTCCCAAACATTTTTCCCCAAAAATGTCTGATTGTTCCGAAAGGGCGATCGTCCTGAAATGTTTCGCATGTCCAGGTCCAACCTTACGATAGTTTTGAAGGTGGACCTCGAATGGAGGTGGGGACGAAGGGTGGACCTCGAGGTAATTTTTTCTAAAATTTAAGTTTTTGAAAGGGGTCATATAAAATTAGTTACCTACTCGAATTCGGGGTTCGTCCCCTGGGCCCTCTGGTGTCCCTTCTTATAAGATTAAATCGTCTATTACCAAATCAGATTCAAATTTTGCTTCAGGAAATATTATAGCAAATGAGCCGGTTTTTTAATATTTTTGAAGGGGTAGGATATTAGGCCGGACCCTAATAAATTTTCATAAAAATGTTTACTGTACCGAATGGGTGTTTCAGCCGCTTTATTGGACGTCTCGAAATCTTTACTATACGTAAGTTGCATGCCCATCCAACATTGCAATATTTTTGAAGAAGCTGGTCCCTGCGGTCTAGAGCCGCTGTATAATTTTTCTTTTAAATTTAACGGGAATTAATTTAGAAAAGGAGCTAATATCAAATTAGTGGCATGCTCCGAGGGATCCATTCCCTGGATCAAGCGGATACTTCTTATAAGTTTCCACACTATTCATCAAATCTAATTCAAATCTTGCAAACGGATTTTATATCAAAATGAGCAGGTTTTCGTAATACTTTTGGAGGGATCGGGCTTTGGGTACAAGCAATCGGAACGAACTGTATTATCAATCTATTGATTCAATCCGTCGAAAAGAACGTCTTCTTTTAGAGCTGCTGAAACAAATCAACAGCGTCAGTCATGGATCATGGCGCCTTCTTTAAGAGCTACTGTAACAAGTTAACAAAATTAGGCTCGGTGGGAAAAAATCGCTTGTGATAGTCGATCAATAGAACAATTCAGAGCTGATTTAAAACCAAATATGCTTATTATTTATTATTGTTCTGTATCTGTATATGCACTGAAATTAAAACAGTTTCAGAGTGCAATACATTTGCTATAACTTATAGCTAATGCTATAACTTGGCCGTACACAATTTAACTTTAAATAGTTAATGACACGTATTACGAGAAATTAATAAAATAGCGTTGTCGCTATTTAGTCCTTAGCAAAACATTTTTCTTGCCATCGTACGGTTTTAAGCAACAAGGTTACCTTGCGTGGTGAAATTTCCCTTATGTATGTCCTAAACGACTTTGGGCTCCTATTTAATTCCGACTTTTACAAATGCCGCCTCAAATATAACATTGTCAGGTGATAAATCAACCATAAGTTGTGTTGTGTGACTCGGCACCCTTGGTTCTAATTGTGCAAAAATAGCTTTGCAGTTGAATTAATGCCGGTGCAAAAAATGTGATATCATTATCTCGAACGACTGCTTTAATCACTGAATGATCCCACTTATCTGTATGCGACAGGATCATCTGATGCTTCTTATTATAAGGTGTTCTTTAATTCCTGAGTCTGCCACCTTTAAAACCCCCGTGTTAATCAATGAATTGATTGAATACCTTAATCAATCTATCAAATATGGTTACCTTCATTATATTGTTTCAAATGCAATTATGCAAGTTTAATTGTTACCTTGAGATACTTCTTTGGTATCTTATAGAAGCATTAGTCCAATTTGCCAATGTTCTTGACATTTTGAGAAAACCTGGAAATTTACTCGTGGTATCTTACATAATATGATTCTCAACAATTTCATACCATTCGATACTATGATCGCCAAAATTCAGTCGGTTTCATCGGCCATTGCGGACCACTCTACCATTATTACTTTTTTTATTAGATTCATAGCGTTTATTCCATGGTTCGCGTGATCAGCAGAATTGTCAGCTGATTTTACATGTTTTCATAGATCTAATGGACGTTTTATTAGCGAGCCTTCTTTGAATGAGACGTTTGATTATTGTGTCTTTGATGCTATCGTCATATACGATCCACCTTGGTACTCGAAAGTGTTTGCTTTGGGCTAACCCAAATCCAACCAATCCAGTGGATCAAAAATTTTGGTTGATTCCGACAAAATTGCTATCTTAGTGTAACTCGCTACGAAAAGGAGTTCGTTAATTTGGATGCTCAGTAATTATTAAAATCTTTGTTGTATCCGGCAGTTCGTTAACTGTTTGCTCAATTTCTTTACTATGCGATGACCATTTCTGCAGTGAAAGACTATTATTTATAAGGACCGACCTATTCCAGTCATCACGTTGTCAACGTAAACATTTCTGAATAGTGTTTTTGCTGCCTATGTATATTACTCATAATTCAATATCGTTAGTTCCTTAAGTACCTTAATGCTAAAAAAGTCGCGAACACCCAAAAATGTACGTGCCAAAAACATCATGTAATTTGGCGGAAATACTACAAGGCTTAAGTACATGGTGGGGAAGTCAATACTGTTTCAGGAGGGATGGGACGCACAGAAAAGTATACCTTTCCGCGGGTGTGAAGAAACCTCTTATAATGAACGACTTTTCGAGAACCCTAATTTTTCAGCGTATTTTTCAGTGAGAGATGATCCTTGTGAAGAATGCTGTCGTGACATTCGCTGCATATACACCGTGATTATACCTTATTTATTTTTTCTCGCTTGGTTACTGGCATAGCCTTAAATAATTTCTCGCATTCAAACAGGTTATGAGTAGTGGCTTGGCACAATGGGTCTATTAATATTTTGTCATCATTGCTATTTGCCGTTGTAAGGAACGTTCACCGAGGTTCAACGCGATTGGTTTGTAAATTCTTAACACGTTTTTAAATCGGTCGAAATCCTCGATGGCTAATTCAAAAATGCTTCGATATGCTCGACAGATGGTGGTAAATATTGGTAAGGTGGGATTTTTGAGTCCCAGGAAACGATGGCAAAAGGAGTACTAGTTTCCAAAAAATTCGTTTGCTCGAACGATCATTTTGGCTAGTGTTGCTCGGTAATGTTTCAAAATCTTCTGTGTATGTTATGTTCATCATGTTGCGTCGTGCTCGTCATATTTTTTCGCATTGGTTAGATGTCGGGGTTCATATTCCATCGCATTGTATAATGTTGCGCCATGTTGCAGAAGGTTGAAATGGTGGATCGAGATGGTTTTCTAAAATTAGTTTTGAGGGCAGTTCTCAAATATGGGTCTCTAAATCGAAACTCAGCCCTTTTTTAACCGATAGTGATGAAATGTGGTATGGTAGGTGTGAGTTTTAAAAACACTATTAAAGAAAGCCCGTGGAACGAAATTAGGCCGATAAAATTTTGCATGATGAAAGGAAATGCTATTTTAAAATGATTTTTTGTAAAGTTAAGCAAGCCAACTATTAGGGAACTAGACCTTATTATCCGAGCATGACGAAATAGAGAATGGTATAGAAATTGGATTCTAAAAATATTTTTGAAGGAAGTTCTGTATTATGATCAAACTGAACCGAACTGGGCTATAGTAAATAACTGATCAAGTCGAATTCTGGAATGTAGTCAACTAGGATGGAAGTATTAAGTTGACCGATCAATATGAAAATACTGTTGCGGAACTAGGCCATTTAGAAATATTGATCGCGCATTTTTTCGCACGACTACGGATAACATCGAATATCTTCGTGAGCTGGAGTTAGTGTAACTTTCGGTACCGGTTTGTGCTGTTAGTTCCATAAATGATTCGATAGATTTTCATGAAAAATCATTTAGCCGTCCAGGTTCCATTTGCTAGTTTTCCATTTTTTGTTGTTGTAACATGATATTTAGCTCTTGTTCTGTTAGTTTTTGTGATTTTTATACGATTCTGGAAACAGAAATTGGAAATCGGGATACATGAACTTGAAATTTGATTGAAACTAAGCCATTCGACAATCAGTGCATTTCAAAAAATGAGCGATTTGGTTAAAACTTATTTTCAAAAGGATCAGAACAGAATTCGGTTTGTTTGATATCATGATTTGTAAAACATGTTGGATTATGAAAAATGGATTCTCTTTGTGGTTCTAGAAAGTGGCCAATTTTAATAAAGCTTAACCTTTTCTCAACAAATTGAAATGAAATTTCCGGATAAGATATCCGGATAAGGTTCTAGAAAATGGTACATTAAAACATTTCTTAATCGATTGGAATGCGGATGCATTAGCTTATACGGTTGGAGAATTAGTCTATTTGAATGAAAGCTAGCGTATTTTTTCAACGGATTACGAAATGGATGATCAGCTGATTTAGACTACGAAATCAAATAAAAATTGTAAACGTGGCGTTAGAAAATTGCTGATTTGAATGAAACTAATCTCCTTCTCAAACGATTTGGACGTATCTCTTTTGTTACTGAAAATCCGTTACTTAATCGAGTTCGGCGTGTTTTACTAATTGTCGGCAAGAAACTAAAACTGGATTAGTAATGTGCATGCGCCTAAGTGAGACCAAGATGAAGTTGATACAGCTGAAAGAGCAGTATGCAGCTGACGTGAAATTAATTTTTCACTGGTCTCCAAAATTAACCAGATAAATTATTCGATAAGAAATTAGTTTGTCAATTTTCGTAAAATTTTAACACAGACAGCTTCATGTTGAATTATTTTTTTTTTAAATTATTAATGTTAGTTTGTTTAACAACAAATAATACCTGCAGATAGAAATGCAGTGAAAAATGTGTAGAATTAAACAGAGTCATCTATATTCTAACACGAAAAACACCAATTTCACTAGGTACCGACAAATAAAATTTAGCGCTGAAATTTTCATTTTGGTCATTTTTATATGTAAAGTTTCATTTCACTTCAGCTGCGTGCTAGGCAACAATTAATAAAAATGGCGGAAAAAATCGTTTAAAAAATAAAACTGAAGATTTTATAATTAAACCCAAATCCAAACTTGTTCACACAGTCGTTTTTACACATGCTTTTTCATTTCATCTTTGATGTTTCCATCTGTAAGCGCCTGTAAAGGTCTTCATTTCTTGTGTACCACTTGCACTTACGATGCTACGGAGAACCTTATTTTATAACGCCTATCGGCTTCAGTATTTGCCGATATAGCAGCAGCTTGTTGTGTATTGTAAGCCAATACATTTTTCTGAACTTAATATTAAGTTTGCTTGCTCTATCCATTTGAGCTTGGTATCGAGTGTCATGCCAAGATATTTAGCTTTGTTTGCATATGGCAGCGGTCGTGAGTTAATTTCTATCGGTAGATAGGAATCCTTTTGATATGTAAAGTTAATATGCGTGGATTTCGTCTCATTAAGCTTGTATCTCCAGCGCTTAGTCCTGTTACAAACAGTATTGGTAATCTTCTGGAGTTTGCTAGTTACATCAGCGATATTACTTCCAATCGCCATGATTGCTGTGTCATCTACAAAGTTGGTTATGATTCTTTCAGCTGTTATTGGATAAATAAGATCTTAGTATGGCATAGAATTGCCTCGGCAGATCTCTGTGCAGCTTGAATTCCAGTCCACTGTGCCAGACTTAACGTTCTTTCAATAATGTTGGTGATTCTATGCACCTGTTCAATTGTGGAGTGCTTTTTTCTAAATCCAAATTGATGCGGAGCAATTAGTTGTCGGCCCTCAAATATTGGTTTAAGTCTTATTAGTAATAACTTTTCAGAGTTTTGACATAATTGGCAGCAATGAAATTGGCCTGTATGATTTTTTATCGTTAGGTGGTTTATCAGGTTTTGCTATCATGATTACTTCTGATACTTTCCATTGCCACGGAACATATTTTACCCGAAAGCTTGCATTGATTATGTGTAATAGCTTACGAAATCCTTTATCTGGTAGAGCCTTGATTATTTGGCAAGTGATGAAGTCATACTCTGGGGCTTTTTAACATTCATGTTGCCTTTTACTTCTTCTTTTATTTCTTTGAGAGTTACTGGGCGTTTTTCAAAATCATCTAGCTTTTGGATTGACATTATATTTTCATTGGCCGTTTGCCTTGGTAGTGGTTGGAAGGTATCCTAAAGATACTCCGCAAACAGATCAGCCTTCTGATGTATGGCGTGTATAACGTCAACGTTTATGCCATCTTATAGCAACTCGTTGAATAATTGTTGTGCCCGTTCTTTACTTTGAACGAATACTAATATTGGCGGTTGCAAACCATTTCGCACCAGTTCACAAAATGCTAACAATTTCCCGGATTCAGAACCAACAAACATTAATTTCTGGTCGACTAACTCGGTAGCCGCGTTTTTATGCCCGATGGTAATACCCAAAATATTTTTAAAATTTTGTTTGGACCACTTAGGTACTTGTGACGTATGAGTGGCGCTAAACAGTGCAACAGTTTCTTGTTGGTCGATGTGTACGCTTTATAAATTTGATAGAACTGCTGTCGAAATGAATTCACTCAAGTCTCAAAAAGTTTATCCGCCTCGTCTAGAACCAACCATTGAACGCTTGATAGGTCCAATTGCGGTGGTTCTTGGGTTAATAAGTAGCATATTCGATTTTGCGTAGTAATCAGAATATCGTACTTTTTACTACTACCTGGACCATATTTCATCTCTGCCTGATCCACTTTCTTGCCCTAACATCATGGCTGGAATGGACTGCATTTGTATTGGAAAACAACTTCAACAGTCTTCAATGTGAATGTAGTTTTGGGATATATGGGGAACCACCAGAGTAAAATTCACATTTTGATGTCTGCAAGTGACTGACGTCGAAAGTTTAGATCCCAATAGGTGTTTTTCGCATTAAAGTCACCTCCAATAATAAAAGCACGTCCAAGCGACGTAAATAGTTTAAGGTAGTTCTCCCTTTTCAAGTTATACCGGGGAGGACAATATATGGCAGAGACAGTAATCTGTCTGTGTTTAGTTTGGATCCTTACAGTATCGATCATCTTCAATATTTGATTCTAAATGGTGCTTTGCATTTTCTTTTATTAGTAATGCCGAACCACCTCTTGCTCTTTCCGCTGGATGAATGGAGCGATATAAGTTATAACCCCGTATTTTAACAAACGAAGATTTAACTAGATGTTGTATAATGTCATTCGCATTCCAGCCAGATGGCTATTTTGAAAGTTGTGTTTTTACTTAACATTTTTTGTTGAGGGAGTTGCATTTTCTTCAGTTGATCAAGTATCATGTTGTTCAGATTACTTTGGTCATCTAGCCGCTTTATAATAGCTGCAATACTGTTCATAATGTTTTCCATAATTTGGTTATTTTCGGAGCCCATATGTTTGGTTGAACCCAAACCTTTCACTACCTGGGCAAGTGAACTTCTTTGCTCGTGTGTTGCTTGGCTGTGGGTTTTGATTTGATTTGATAATTGAACCCTTCGATTGTCGTGATTTTGCGGTTGGTTTCTTGTTTTATCTCTTAATTTTTGTAGTGGTTCAGCAACCTCGCAGCCTCGATAATTAGCCGGATGTTGGCCTTTACAATTTGTACAAGTGGCTGGCACATCTCTCCCAATTGTACATGCCTGGGTAATATGATTACCTGAGCATTTTACACATCTTGGATCCCGCCCGCAATATCTTTGGGTGTGATAAAATGCCTGACATTTCTTGCATTGCGGTATGCATGTTGTGGTTCTCCTCATTGGTTCGATTTTCAACTTCTTGTGAAGGTTTCCTTTTATTCCTTACCATAAAAAAGGGAGTCCATTGTTACTGATAATTTTGTTTCAGCATCTACAGCATCTAGTATTGTAAACCCTTTATTTCGTAAGTCTTCCATTATTTCTTCGCTTGAGCAAATGTGATGCAAACCTCTTACCATGACCTTTATAGGTCGGGCCAGTTTGTTCTCGTAAGTGAACCATTGATACTTTTCAGCAATAAATTTCATAGATAAGTTTCTATAAGTATCTTAGTCCAGAGTAATAATTTTCAGTAAACGATTTCATCAGTGACTGAATTTCTGGGTAACTGGTTACATCCACAATATTTATTGGTGGAGGTGATTTTTCTTTCGGTTGCACCAAATCTGGTGTAATATTCGTGGTAGATTTACTACCTTTTGGTTGATTGGCTTTGGGTAGAACATCTTTTAAATCTGGACTAGATTGTTCCCTACCATTTAATTGCTTTGCCTCAAGTGACGATTCAGCTTTTTTCTTACTTTTCCTGGACTGTTTTTTCTTCTTTAGGATCCAGGCCATCTCTCTTTGTAATTCATCTTCATCAGTGGAATAGATAAGTTTGTCTGGTTCAATGCTTCCTATATCGCAATCTTCTTTTGAATCCTGATTCATTTTTAGGTTTTAATTTTCTCGCTTCATATACTCAATTTCTTCACTTAGCTTGGCCAATAATTGCTTTATGTACTCTAGTCTCGCCATGGGATCCATATTCTCCTTTTCTTTACTTTAATAGTTGTTTTACTAGATTCGGGTATTTGCAAAGTAAAATTTGCGGTGGCATCACTTATTTCGTGTAATGTTTGACTAGTAAATCTAGAATAGCGTTACCATAACGTTAGAAAAAGCATCGGCTTAGTCAGCTACCAAATTGCTTATATTTTTCTTTATCCGTAATCTTTGTAATTTTGATCTTCTCTGGAACGGATTTGATGTTCCCTGATAATGCAATAGATGACCCTCCCCAGAATCCATATGGTCAGTCTCCACAGAGAGTGGATTTACCAATGTTGATATTGGTGTACCACCTGGGCTATTATTTTCTTTTATTAGTACCATTGCATAGTTTTGATTGACTAATTAGTTATTCTGCTTCACTACTATAAAGGGATTGGGTACTACAACCGTTCATTCTACAGAACGTTGCCCAGAGTTCGCCCGTATCAATTTATGAATACTTCGTGGAGTCACAATTGTATTGGAAATACTTGTACTTTGTGCTTATATCCAGATTATAAACACAATGCGTTAGCGAATCATTATAAATTCGCTTCTTCGTATAAGCTAAGAAGTTATGATTACATCGAAAAAAGCCTGTATAATTTTTGAGGCTAGACATATATTTTCCACTTACGTTGTAAGCAGTCGTATGGATTAGGGCATGGAGCCCCTAGTCTATAAATAAAACATTATCCATAATTCATTTTGTGATACAGACATGCACAAAAAAAATATTTCAATTTAAAATACATAAAAAATAAATAAAAATTTAATAAATTCAATTGAACCAAATAAGTAAAAAATGGCGTTATATTCACGCATGAACTCCAATTAGCTTCTATTTTACATAAATACAAAAATAATATTCAACGTCACAGGGAGTTTATGAAGACTTGTTATATCGGTTGAGGAAGTAGAAAAAAATTCTGGTTATGATTCGGTTCAATATTTTAATGGAATTTCGAAATGTTCTATATAGTCTTTTATATTTTAGAAGAAAATGTTTTTCTTTAACACCCTGCTTATTGATGAGTGCATGAAAAATAAAATACTACAATGTTTTATGCTGTATATACGTTCATTCTTTTTTAGTACAGCAAAAACATATTAAATATAGCATTTATGTTTCCACATTTGTAATTTATTAGTTTTGTATACAAAAACGTACACATTTTAACTTTTCCCGTTAAATCTACAAAATTTTCATGTTTCCCATCAAATCAATTTTCGTTTGATCAATAATAATAATTATTATTATTTATTATTACAACAGCAAATAGCAACAGTTCACATAGCTCAGATGTATTTGACTTTTATTGTGAAGTTTTATTTTTGTGTTTACTGTTATAACACTTTTAAAATTTGAAAAGCTAAATAAAAAACTTTTTTTTTTTGCAATTAATTAATAAATTATACAAGTTCCCCTTATAAACATCACAAACATACACAGAAAAACTATAAAACCAAAACTAAATAAATCATACAGAAATATTCTATTCACGCCTTATACTCACTCATGTACATAAACTTAAGCGAAGATAAATAAATAAGATGAAAAAACAATTGAATTTGTAAAAAATAGAGAAAAAAAATTAGGAATTATATTATTACTTATTCATAATAATTCAGAAAAAAAAATAAAAACTACTTTTTTTAAACTGAAACTTTTCTATTTTATTTATTTCATTTAACTTTTATTTAACTTTATTTTTATCCATTGTTTTAATTTTATTTATTTTAAGCATAAATTTAACTTTCTTTTTTTTTGTGAAATGAAATTAAAAATTTATTCTTTTTTGTTTGAAAATTGAAGTAAAAAAAAAATCATTTTCAAGAATTATGAGTAGTAGATTATAAGTTTTACTTTATTTATTTATATTATGTATATACTATGTACTCGTATATAGCGTATAGAATATAATGATTGAGATACAAAGTGAGTACACTAAATTAAATATGGCTGCACAAGAATACTAAACAAAATATAAATATAAAAAAAAAATCCCAGATTTTTATAACTCGAAATTATGAAAAGTTTGCTTTTTTATGTAAAAAAAAAAATATTTCATTCATTCATCCTTCTCATTTTTGTGTAACGGTTGAAACGTGAACTAATGGTTGTGTACTTTGCAAGCAATAATTATAATGATCGTACCCATTAAAATGATTTAGATTTTTATTTCATCTTATCTACAATTTTCTCATTTTATTAAACATTTTCTTTTATTTGTATTTTCGTGTTTTTTTGTTTTTGGAGAGGTAGGGGGAACGCTTTTAGTGTGCAAGCTTTTCTGTGTTATGTATATGGTATAAATTGTTCGTGTTTTGTTGTTTTATTGTAATGTGTAATACATTATTCTCATCACTCCTTTTATTGTTATATTTCTGGCGTTATTATTTAAACATGAAAATATTAAATTAAAAACGGAAAAAATATAAACGAATAAAATAAAAATTTTCATCATAAAAATAAAAATATGAACGTGATGCATTAAACATATAAATGCTTGTACATCGTGGAAACGCCTTTTTATTTACAAAAAAATGTATGTTGGGCTGTTTCATTATGCTAAATCATAAAAGGCGATATTTGTGGTTATATTTTATTTGGAAAATTTTTTGATTTTAATTTCATAGTTTAAATAAAAAATATTAATGCACATCATTAGCGGAATTTTTTTTATGGTGCCAATGGCTTTATTCATGAATCTTTCTACATAAGAAAGTAATATGAAGTGTTCAAATCTTATCATATCACAGGCCAATTCGTTGGGATGTCCCTGAAGTTTTGAGTAGTATTTCGAACTAAATTCCTTTTTTTGCGCTTTGCTTCAATATGTTCTTTCCACGTTAGCCGTCTATCCAGGTGTAAGCGTAGGTATTTGACCCTGGTTTATTGAGGAATATATAAACCGTTTAATTGTACTGGTGAGCAGGAGCGTTTGTTGAGCGTGAATGTAACATGAATTATTGTTTTTTCGTTTACTTTTATTCTCCAGATCTTAAGCCAATCCTAAATTTTGCTCAGATGTCTGTGCACTTTTCTTGAGGCTGTTTGTGGGTTTTCATTTGATACCAGGGTGGCTGTATCATCGTGTACAACAAGTATAAGACATGTCCCAGAAGGAGATAGTTTTCCAGAACTGAATGAATATTTTTCGACAGGAGCGCTTTAAGTTTGTATATTAGTCCATCGTGGCAAACCTTGTCAAATGCTTGTGCTATATCCATGAAGACAGCAGAATAGTATTGCTTTGCCTCAAAAGGTCTGTCTGATTGCATTTACAATTCTGCATGCACTTGCTCAGAACCCAAATTGATGGTCTGGAATGATTTGCCTTTCTTCTAGTACTGGTTTCATTTTTGTTATTAACATTTTTTCAAACAGCTTTGGGATTATGGGAAGCATGCTTATTGGACGATAAGACGAGATTTGAGTTTTGTTTTTCCCAGGCTTATGTATCATTGTAATCAAAGATATCTTCCACATTTGAGGAATATGACTAGTTTGCATGATTGCATTAAAAATGTAAGTTATTAGTTTTATGCATTTGTCTGGTAATCCCTCATCATCATTCCTTATCCTGTCGCCTTTTTCGGGCTAATGCAAGTTTTGATTGTGTTTTTAACTTTATTCCATTCAAACTTTATACAGATTTAAAGGATGAATCATCATCCATCTGGTGAGGCAACACGATATTATCAGTTCCTTCGTGTGGTGAAAACACCGTCTTTAGATTTTTTGTTGCCTTCCACAAGGAATAATCAGTCTTCTCTGTTGCCGAGAGTTCTATGAAATAATTCTGGACACATTTGTTTTCTTCTTCCTGTGGCACTATTCTGGTAATTTCCCGGGTATAGGGAACTGGGGAATGATTTTATATGGAATTTTTATTTAAAGATTTTTTCCTGGCATGCTGAGGTAAAATGTTAGTGTTAATTTTTTTGAAAACAAAATTAAATGGGGAATAATTTTCCCTGCCAATTTAGATATGGAATAATTAGTCCCAATTTATAAATATTTACATCAAATTTTTCTCCACAGTAGTCCGGAATTTTTTTTTTAACAGAAATTACATGTAAATTCTCTCCTCTGTTCCCTGTTCTCGGGGGTTTACCAGAATAGTGCCACTGAAGTGCAACTTTCAGTATTTTAATAGCTCGATTGAATTTGCATTTCAACAATGGTGATTTTGTTTGTTGCCATTGCCGTTGAATTTTTCGCATTTCCTGGATTACTGACTGGATATTATGAGATAATTTATTAATTTTTTCAGAATTGTTGATGATTGGTGAAGCCTTTTTATGAACTAGTTTTCCGGATTCTGTGATTACTACTTCAGGCTTGTGTACCTGTTAGATAACTTTGATCATAACCTTTTATTGTGTTTCCTAACCTTTAATTTCCCAGGTTGGCAGGTTATTATGGGTTTACGTTTGTTGTTATAAATTTTTAAATTTGTATCCTGTTTAGTTTGTATCCTTATCATATTTGAGTTTCGAATTTGATCTATAACTGTCCGGGATGGGAACTCCGCCAAACTAGATTTCTATGGCTTTTTCCTCGTTGTGGAATGGTTGGTTATACTCATTAACGGATCTTTCAAGAAGTTCCTCAAAGGTTCACTCTACGCCATCGGATATTAGGCATCTCATTATTTCTGCAAGAGTGGAGCGAAACCTCTTCACTTGACCATTTACTTTGCGTTTGTAGGGGGAAGTTTTAAAGATATGTTTTGCCCATCTTCCATGTTATTGAAATCGAATTAAAGGATCTTTAATTATCTATTATCACTTCTACTGGCACGCTAAAGAAGAAAATAATATCTCTTAAATGTTGTTTAATGTCTTCTGCTCTTCATATTTTACTGGTTTGCAGAAGGCGCGTTTCCTGAATATATAAAGAATGTGACCAGGATAATCTGAAATGGGGGTAGGTAAGAGAATAGGTTTATTTGGATGGCGGTCATACTTATTTTCCTGGCCTAATGTTCCACTAATGCCTTAATTTTCCGACTTATTCTCGGAAAGTATTGGGGTACAATGATTTGGTTTCTGTTCTCCTGCTCATTTCGATGTGCACGCCGATGGACGGATAATATTTTTTCTTCTTGTTGAATTTCGTCCCTAATGCATTAAGTCATCTTCCGTACGAATCAAATTGTATACCATCTGAAGTTATATATTTCTTGAACCTTTTCCATTATGTTTTCAGTTGTCTTTAGTCCGTTAAATGTATGAGAGTTGAGATATCGCTTAAAGAGATTTATTAGGTTCACACTGGTGAACCGTGGTTGGATGATAAGGTACCTAGTATATGTTAGAAAACTACTTGGTATGACTTCACCTACATTTAGTATCAATTCGAGCATTCGACCAGCTTTCCTCGCTGTGTTGTGTACTTAACATTGCATTCATACTAGAAGGGATTTGTATCCTTGATAATGCGTCTGCAACAAGATTCGTTTTTGAATCATTATTTTTGTTGGTAGGAGAATATGTAAGTGGTTTATGGTTTGTAAAGATCCGTACCTTTTTCGATCCGTGAAACAAGTTTCTTAGTGTCGTTATTGTCCAAATTATGGTCAGCATTTCTTTCTTGTAAGCCGCGTTGTTTTCCTCAGTTTTATCTAAGGATCGAGAAAGAAAATTTATTGGTTGACCTTCTTGGGGGAGTACTGCACCAGGTGCGAAGTTGGAAGCGTCGGTAGTGAGCTCGAAATCATTTTGAAAGTTTGGAAACGAGAGTATTACATCGTTTGAGACCAACGAGAGTTTCATTTTATTCAAGACAGTTATTTCTGGCTCAGTGAGCTTTACCTGTTTAATTTTCGTAAGGGCTTTGGACACGTGTCAGTCTTCCCCTCTTAAAAGCGAAGTCGGAGGCTTCGCTAGTTTCGCGTAGTCGCGAGTGGACCTGCGATAAAATCTTGCCATGCCTAGCCATTTCTTTAGCACCGTTTTCCAATGTGATCACGGAGTATGTCATCGAGAGTGCTTTGAAAAATAGAAGGGGCGTTTTTAAGGTGGAGTGGGAGGCGTTTAAATTTATATTTTCCATGATTTACAGAAAATGCAGTCTTTTCTATATCGGAACTCTTTAGTGAAACTTCATCAAATCCACTTTTTGGGTGTAATATTGTAAAGTGGGTGTTTTCCGGCAGATTTGACAGAATATCGTTATTCTTCGGTATAGGATATTTGCCTGCAATGGTAATCGGATTTAACTTTCGATACAATCCTCTTTTTTCAGTACAATCCAAATCGGGGAGCTATACGGCGATTTGGACGGTCCCGTCACGCCGTCATCTAATAATTGATTAACTTGTTTTTCAACCTGGTTTTTCAAACATACCGACCATATCATTATGTCGGGAATAGACTGACTCCGAATTGATAGTACGGATTTCTCCTACGACACTAGTTGTGTAAGTTAGTTTCTCTTCGGCATCAGTAAAGAATCGAAACAGTAGCCAATAAAACTATTTAAGCTTTCTTTTTTGTTCTTGGTTAAGATGGAAATCTCGACTGATTTTATTGTTGACCGAATTCGATAGTGTTGTTTCAATGGAATTTTGATGGTGACGATAAATATATTGTCAGGAACCCTGCATCTGGATTGTCGCTCACAGTTGTTTTAGGCTCTTATTGCTTATTATACCGTCGAACGATTGTAGGTTTGCCAACATGAAGAATTTCTATTTTGTTTCTGGGTCAAGTAGATCCATGCATGATAGGTAATCCTATTGCCACCAGCTAAAGAATTCGCAATGAATCGTTTTTTGTTATCTAAAATATTCCGTACATATTGGGATTTTATATAATTTTTATTCGACCCTGTGTCGATTAAGAACTTAAATATCTTCACGCTCCTTGCCCTATGCTCTAGATAAGAAAACGAAGAGCTCAGAAACTCTGAAAGATTAACGTCATCTATAAGTTCGTCTTGTTCGGTCGGATTTTCTTGGATACCAGTGTGTTCACAGAATGACTGCACATATTGTAAATTAATTTGGTCCGGGTAACATGTTAAGTCAGTTTGCTCATCCTGCGGTTTGCACATCCTGCGGTTTGCAGTGAATTTGTTGTAATTTGGTAGGTTGGAGAGTTTGTCCAGATTGGATAGGTCTTTTGTTCGGGATTGGAAAGCTTCGAGGTTTATTTTGGAATACTTGTGGTCTATTCTGGTAGTTGACTTGTTTCGAATGAATGAATTGTCAATCCCTTGGTACCGGTTTTGGTAGGGGGTTATTACTGAAGATCCTATTTTATTGCTGGCACAGATATGATCTTGGGTAATTTGGATATTGGTCTGGGAATGATTTCCGAAAAATTTGTGGTATTTAAGGTCCGTGTAGTAGTTCCGGATAAAAATTGCGTATTGGTGGGATTGGAAGCTTATGCTGTTGCATTGGATACCTTCTGCGTGCAATTTATGGTGATAGTGAGTATTGTGGATTTCTTATATTAAGGTTACCGTGAATGTTTTGTACACGGTATTAGTAGTAGTACTACTTTGAGTCATATGTAGCGCCTCTGGAAGATCTGTCGGACCTCTCATGCTCAGAAGTCGAGGTAAATCATTTTTGAGACCTCTGAAAAATGTATCCTGTGCTTTATCTCGATTCAGTCATGACATTCATGAATCCCTGGCTCATATCCATGGAGGATAGCTTATTTTGAATGAATGACAGATGTCGTTATTATTTGCAAATATGTTGGTAGGTCTGAAGCAGAAATTAAATATAACGTTGGGCAAAGCACACTCACAGGAGTACTGGAACTGCTGCCAGAATGTTTTTCTCGTCCGATTTAGAGGTATTATATTTGACATAATACCTGCGATTTGACAAATACGATTTCATAAATTGATAATTTTCTGCTAATTTAAGGTTAATTCTATGAAGCAGAGCCTCGTGTCAAACTTTATCGAATGCTTGGGTAACATCCAAGCAGACGGCGTAGCAGTATTTATTCTCTTCGTGTGATGGCTTTATTTCTGTAGCTACTCGGTGCACTTGCTCAATGGTTCCGTAGTTCGGGATTTCGTAGTTCCGGTTTAACACTTTCGATAATTGCTTTTTCGAATACTTTCGAGATGATTGGTAGTAGGCTTATTGGTCTATATGACGAGACTTTGCTAGGATACTTGCCAGACTTCGGCATCGTTTTTATTGTTCACAGTTTCCAGTACTCATGGATATATCCTGATTAATTAATTGAATTGGAAATTTGAGCCACTCGTCCAAAGGGAACACTTTAAGCGTTTAACCTGTAATTCGATCATACCCAGGCGCTTCGTTTACCTGTATTTGATATGCTATTATAAGCTTTACTAGTGTTTTCTATATTTTGAATTTCTTCTCAGATCTGGTTGCTACACATGATCAGAGAACGGTTTGTTGTTTATATTTTTTAAAAGTCGCCTGATCTGCTACATGGCTTTTTCTATTATGTAAACTTTAGTAATTTTCGGCATCCTTAAAATCCCTATTAAAATTCTTTTGAATTCCAAAATTAAAAATTGAGTTTCCGCATAAAATCAATCACCATCAAAAACCCATTCAATCTCTCACTATTTTTGGTCAATCTACTAATACCCATGTCGCACGCATAAACGTAATCACATGTGCAGCATATACTAATTTATTTGCCTTAAAATTAATTTTAAGTTTTATTTTGAGGTTAATCCATTCGGGAAAATTTTAATTACACAATTTAAATATTGAAAGTAGTTTTAATAAGTCAATAAACTAAAAATTCAATTTAATGCAAAATAACATCAATTCTAATCAATATGTAAAGAGATGTTTTCGTTATCAGATGAAAATTAATTTATCAATCAAGCCTGATACATTTCTATATTCATACTAGATAGATACTAAAACAAAATGTAATCTCCGGAGATTAAAATTATATGGATGTTTTGTCAAATTAAAATCATTTAACATGGAAACTAATAAAATTATGAAAAATAAAATTTTCCCCCCAAACTTATTTTATGTTTCGAGATTTGATATATAGTCTGCTATACATATATATATATATATATATATATATATATATATATATATATATATATATATATATATATATATATATATATATATATATATATATATATATATATATATATATATATATATATATATATATATATATATATATATATATATATATATAAATTAGTTAAGTTATCACAATTATGATTGGCATTAAATGGATGAATAATTTAATTTCCGGAACAAAAATCTAATTTAATATCATAAATAAATGAAAATATAGAAAATTGGCCGAAACCTCGATTACTATGTGTATATATTGTAACACACATACATACACATACATATAATTCCAATGTTCAATGATTTATTAAACTGATGAAAAATTTCGTTTTAGTAATGTTATGTACTGTGCGACCTTGTTGTAATATACTTAGTTATATTTATATACACATTTCGGTTGGTATCACACCCACAATTCTATTTCAATTTTTTTTTTTTTTTTTTATATAAATTTATGAAAACAAAAAGAAATTTTCATCGTTTTTCTTGTTACGTTTGTTTTTTTTTTTTTTGTTCGTATTTCGATTTTATTTTTTGTGCTTTCTAAACATTTCACCTTCATCATCATCATCAACAATTTTCATCGTGCTTCATACTGTTACTCGCCCATAAATATCAAGATATTTTTCCGTTTTTCATTTCTTTTTTATATTTTGTTTTGTTTTGGTTTAGGTTGTCGAGAAAATTTTTTGGGTTGGAAAATCATATCAGTACGTATTATATATAATTTTTTTTTCTGAATTTGTGTTTTGTGGTTCTTATTCGAATATTATATATGTATATGTATATGTATTGTATTAGACAATGCTATACATACACAAAAATATTATAGAAAATTACAACAACAAAAAAGTCATAAATTTCTTTTGGTTTGATTCAAATCCGATTTTTCCGTTTGTTACGAAAAAATTAAGGGCGAAATTTGACATTTTGTATTATAAAATATTTCGTTAGGAAAACCCATATATATATATTTAGAAAAATTGTAACAATTTTCATACATAACTTGAAATAAATCATAAGAACAATATATTTAATTTTTGTTGTTGTTGTTGTTGTTTTGTCGTATCGATTTAATATATGGTGTAGAGTTCAAATATAAATTCGAACCAAGAGGTGATCGATTGTTCTGGTGTATATCATGAAATTCCTTAAGTCGTACATTCTCACAAAAGTAGAGAGGATTTAATTTTGTAAAATATTATTATATTTCGTTTTTGGTAAGGATTTAAATAAATATGACGTAATTTATTAACAAATTTTTTGATTAAAATCCAAAATACAAAGTTATATTTATTTGTTTGGTAAACAACAAACCGAGTTTTTCTGGGGTTTAATTTTTCATCAAATAATTTTAATGTTTTGATTCTTCATGTATAACAAATAATAAAAATATATTTTGTTGTTTTGGCCTAATCGCATACGCAACATTAATCATGTGAAAAACAATACATAAATTTGTTTGCTTATAATTTTTCTATCCATTCATCCATCTGTAAGCATCCCACCAATTTCGCTCCACCCCCAACACAGTTAATTGTTTGGTTAGAGAAAAAAATAAAATTTTCTTTATTTTTCAGTAAGGTTTTATCCTTTTTTTTATATAATAATAATTTAAAACACACAAAATACGCAACCAGAAAAATAAAATTTGGATAAAATGTTAAATGACCATCCTTACAACAATTACAAAGTATTTCTCATAAATAACAAAAAATTTATCCGATTTTCATTTCACAAAATTAAAATTCACTGTTTGGAATGGTGATTACATTTAATTGATGACATAAATTAAATTGTAACCAGAAAATGCGTATACTTGGAAGATGAAAACGCATATACCGTAATACTGCTTAATATACGAAGGAAATGACAACAACAATGTTACATATAATTTTCTTCTGCTCTCATTTGATTTATCTCCCTCTAGTGAATTTTCTTTATTACCGCGTATAAATATTTTTCTCAAGAAAACCTAAAGAAAACTCGCACAACAACAACAAAAAATGTTTAAGTGTTTAAATTGAAGATTTTTGTGTTGTAACAATAATTTTTTTTCTCTGTGTTATAGCGAAAATTTCGCAGATGAAATTGTTAAAAAGGACATACTGCGTAAACGTACTGTGTTCTGTGTGATATACATAAAACACACCACACCGTAATAATGCAGATATTTTATTTTTCGACGTTATTATTTATGGTCATTATTTTGGTGAATTAATTTCGCATCAACGGTGGCAATATATAATTTTATTTTTTATTTTTGTGAAAATCTACACGTGGAAAGCTAAGGGTGGCATGGCCTTCTATCGTAAAGAACGTCCTTGGGATTTTACTACTTAATGTGACTGGTGGTGCATATTTTTGACATATTTGAGCTAGACAACTATTTCGTACGTTATAATTCCTCTGAAATATACCAGACACTAATCAATCAAAGAGCCCGGACCTTATCAGTCCTTAACTGGGTACAGCCGAACGAGGTCTCATCGTAAGGTTTGTATTTGGGTTGGTTTTACAATACTTAACCCAACTAGCCAACTCTGTGCAAATCTACGATTGGTGGCTTTGTTGGATCGAGTAAGTAGTACTTCCATACCAATACGTACGCATATACAGTGGCTGACACGAAGTGTTACAAAAGAACGCCACGGAATTTTTATTTTTTGATGAATTTTATTGAATCTAAGCAAATATTTAAATTTTCGAATTGCATTAGCAGTTTTCGATTTGGCCACCCTTAGCCGCGATTATGGCCTTCAAACGGGCAACAAAGCTATTGTATGCAGCACGAAAGTGGTTCTGCGGTATTTTAGCCCATTCCCGGCCAAGCGCTTGCTTGAGATGATCGACACTTTTGTATTTTTTTGTCCCAACCTTCATTTTACCCCAAATCGAGAAATCTAGCGGATTTGCATCCGGTGTATTTGGTGGCCATTGGGCAGTGGAAATGAACCGCGGAACGTTGTTTCTCAGCCAATATTGATTGACGCGTGCTTTATGACTCGGCGCCGAGTCCCGTTGAAATGTCCAGGCTCTGCGGCCGAAATGTTTTTGTGCCCAAGGCTTCAATGCTTCCTCCAACACATGATCCCGATAAATTTGAGCATTTATCTTGATGCCACGGTCCAAAAAAAGCGAGCGGTGAACCGCTTTCGGCCGGTTATGGTGGCCTAAACCATCACCATCTGTGGCGCTTGGTTTCGAGTGGCAATCCGTTGGTTCAAATTTTCAGTAGAACGGCCGGACAAGTAAATCCGATAGTTTTGCTTGTTCACATATTACTCAATAACGAACGGTGACTCATCGGAAAAACTAAATTGGGCAAATCGCCACTTTCGTGCAAGTGTAACAACAACGGCGTAATGTAGGACGTGAAAAGCGAACCGTGAAAGAGTTGACAAAGATAGTAATAAAGTAAAAGTTAGCTGGATCCGTTTACAAATACCGTTTTTGTAGTATCTTGATTATTTGGTAAATCGATTAAAGACGAACAGAATAGGTCCAAACACCCTGCTTTGTGGTATATCTCAGTACGAATTTTCAAGTTTGAGTACGTTGAGTTCAGAGTACGAATTTTCAAGTTTGACTCGAAAATGTCGATCTACAATGTACGATTGCCCTACCATAGCTCTTATGTTGAATTTTTAAAATTTTACGAAAACTATGAGTATGGTATATCCATGGATATTCTACTACAATAAGCCAAATAGCAAAACCTCATTTCCTCACATAGTGACAAGATTCATAAATATTCAATACTGTTGTATTGGTAAAAGTTCAAAAATTAGAGACACAGACTCGGTCATCATATCGGGTACATAGCCACTATCAGGGACGGGCGACGTAGATCATGCAATGGAGTCTACACAGTTGTCGACGCGTAATCTGTTATGTAGATTACAAAGAGATTTTTTGCGCTCCTGGCGTCGACAACTTTATCCGAGCCCGTAATGTTGCTGATACAAAACCTCAAAACTTATTCGTTAGTATATGGAAAGACTGGAAAGACTCCAACGATGACCTAAATCCGATTCTGTATAAGATAGCAGAAAATTTGCAGCAGAAAAAATGTGTTTTTGCTATTCACCGCTAGAAGCATCACTACCACAAAAAGGACATTTTTTCTGCTGATATTTTTTGAAATAAAAATGTTGACTCACAACTGGCGTCAGTAGCATTCCATAAATTTTTGAAGTCGTTCTAATGTGAAATGTGTTTAGTTTAGGTAAACCTAGGAGATATTTTTCATTCGATTTTGTTCAAGATTAAAATGTAAGCTGTGCACTATTAGAACCTTTTACATTTGTGGTGTCTGATGCTCGAAGTTCGAACACATTATCTGCTGGATACGGTATTTAGTATAGACTCGCAGAAACACACAGTACTACTTTTGAATATCGAGAATTTTACATTGAGAAACTCATAGACACACATAAACATTTGTTGGATAAAGTGGGATGCAAATAAGTGACGAGTCGGCCTGTTGAATCCTCGAAGTTGTATTTTATCTACTTTCAAATTGATAATAATAAATTTATATGAAGAGTTATCTTCAATTTTTATCAAAATACCTTCAAATATGATAATTTAAAGAAGTTTTGCATTGATACTAAACCTATCAGTTGCTTAGAGACTTTAAGTTACGAGTTTAAAAATTCGAGTATAGGGTATGATGATAAGTTTAGCACCTTATCAAAATATCATACAATGTAAGCATGTAGATAACCTTCCATATTCACAAACCATCCAGGAACCTTTAAACTTAGCTACCTTCTTGAGATGGAAGATAAAATCAACAAATCCCAATGACTTGTTGGGCATAATACAGCGCAGCGAAATAATGCCGCGCATAGTAGACAATAAAATCAAAACCAGCTAAATCCGAGAATGCCATCGAAATAAGATTTTCAATAGAACTATGTTTGGTTAAAGTACTGGGTAATTAATTGTATCCCTCGCTGTTTGGCATGTTCAAACCACATATTAGAAAAATTTATGCTAGCCAATTGGGGTACAAGAAAGTTAGAAATCATGTCTCTATACCGTTCACCGTTAACTGTAATATTCCGCCCACCATCGTTTATGAAGACATATGAACCAATGATTCCGCCAGCTCATAAAGCGCACCAAATAATGATTTTCCTGGATGTAATGGTGTTTCACAAATGCTGGATTATTTTCATTCCAAATCCGACAATTCGGTTTATTAACGTACCCATTCAACGTACCCAGCCCATTGGCCGAATTGGCGGCATGAGCGATGTTCGGATAGGTTTAATTCCTGCACAAGTTGAATTTTGTAAGCACGTTGACCATGATCCTTAGATAAAATCTTCCATAAAGTGGATGGACATACATCTCCAGTTGCTGAGAACGACGCCAAATTGATTGATTTGAGTGTTTCTCAATGTTATACGCTGTACCGCGTCTATCGCTTGTTCGGTACGCACTGTTTGACGTCTTACGGGATGCGTATTATTATTTAGAGTATACGTGGTGCAAAAATGATCCATAGTTTTCCGAATTAGCCGCTCTGATGGACAATTATGACGACAGTAAAATGGACGTAATGCACTATGAGTTTGGCGAACAGAACCATAATTTTGATAAAAAAAAATCAACAATTTGCAAGCGTTGCTCTGGCGTGAGTCTATTCATTATGAAATGGCAAATCACACTAATGACAAAGCAAATGTCAGCTGTCAAATCGGTTGTCAAACAAATCAGTGTTGCAAACTTAGAGATGTGAACCTCTAAAAATTAAGAAAATGGCGTCGACAATGTAGAGAATGTAGACAATGTCGAAAATTATTATTTCTGTTAGCATTTATCAAAATTCTATTGTTTCTTTGTAATTCAAATCATTTCAAGATGTAATTTATTCTTTCTCCACATTGAAAAGGTTGAGCCAAAGCTTTTATATGGTAATGAAGCACATTCATGTTTATGTTACGGTTAAAGTACAAAATCGTTAAATGTGCAAAGTTATTTTTTTTTAAATCGCTTACACGACAAAATTTTGGTTGCAAATAGGGCCTATGTTGGGAGGATTAAATGATGGAAGGGAGGTGCTGGAACTTGCCGCATGCTCAAGAAATTTATGTCGGCCGATAAAGAATACAATTCCTGTTGACTAGACAACGCTGTAAACCACATTTTTCCCATTATCTCTAATTTAGAAGCACGGGGAGTCTACTGGGCTAGACCATCAAAGTCTGTTGGGTTCTGTTGCTTTAATTTTAATCCACAACTTTCCGAGTAGTTCCACTTCTGCAAGCATCGTTCGTTTCCATGTTAGAACTGGTCGTCCAACTTTCCTTCTCTCTTGTGGGTTCCATTTTAGAGACCTGCTTGTCAAGTATTTCTGCGATTTCCTCAATGTGGACAATCCATCTCAAGGAGCTCAATATTTGTTATTTCATTAAGCGAGAAGCACCTCAGTAATTCTCCTAAGGCATTTATTTTCAAACACCTGTGGCTGATTGTTGATCGTATGTCTACGCTTCCAGGTTTCGCAACCGCACATCCGTACAACACTGATTTCATATACGAATTATACATTGTTAGTTTGATGTTTGCGGGGTAGGCCATATGTGTTCCAGACTTTGTGTAACATGTTCAATGTTATTCTGGCTTTGTTGATTTGCTTCTTTATCACTTCATCTATGCTACCCGTTTTCGCTAAAGTACAACCAACGTATACAATTTCATTGGTGTGTTTTGCCTCATCGTCTGGCTTTCCTGATATTTATTTTGAGGCCAACTTCATTTGTTAGATTTCATGAGGTACAGTGATGAATTACATTGATAAGACTGCTTAATGAAGATGCGTTTTATTTTAATATGAAAACATTGGTGTAACTTCGCCTTAGTCTGAAGCCAGCTTGTTCCTTTCCCTATTTCGTGTTGACTATCAGTGAAATTCTATAGAGGATGGTTATTGCTTATATCTTTATGGTTATGTTGACAAGAGATATATATCATTGCATACGAATTTATTGAAGTAGTACGCGCATGTTTTGATCCAATTTTTTCCACTGTTGGTTTACACCGATGGCGGCTTCTTCATTAGTTTCACAGAATGTGTTTCTTGTGCCCAGCATCTTTTAATCTGTCGGTATTTAGTTTTTTCCGATTTGCCTTGATGCGTTTTACAGTGACAGGTTTAATTTTTACTTATGATATTTTGCCAGTACGTGGTCACTGCAAATGTCTACATCACACGTCATCCCTGACATCTTGTAATGACTTGCGAAATTTATTGTTGGTCATCACGTTTTGTCATCACATTTGTTTCGTTATTCTACTTCAGATGATGTCCATATGTGTAAATTTGTATGTGGAAATTTACTGCCTTCTATAAATTATCTGGTTTGTGTTGCAGGAGTCGATGAGCCTTCTCCACTATTTTTACCCACAGAGTCTAAATTGATTGTTTATCATGCGTATGATGGTTTAACAGGTCGGTTTTATACGTTCAAATTTTTTGCACTGAAATCTTGCCTTCTTGTATTATTATTTGAATCTGTTTCTTGTATGTCCTTGTTATTATGGCTTATTCATAGAAATGGCCCTTGGATCGTATCATTGAATATTAAAGGTTGTGGTCTGTATTTTTGTATGTAATCCTGTTATAATTTTTTTTCTCTTCTTTCCCTAATTGTTGCGCTAACCCTTCACGTTTCTGTTACAGTTTTGCTGTTTCAATGAATTTAATTTATTTCACTATTTGAAAGATTAGTCCAATGAATCCTTGCCAGCTTGCAGAATCTCTGGGACGAGTGTAATCCTGAGAAAAATGGATATCTCTTAAAAAAACCCCACCTGTATTCTTGTTCAAGACATGATCGTCCCAGTTATCAGACAGTTTTTGTCTGAAAACCACATTATCTGCTCGAAACATCTTTTTCGTATTTAAGTTTGGTCAACATACAAACAGTCAACAAAACTCTTTCCGCTATAAGTTTTACTACTTTGCTCAAAAACGGACGTTAAAACCAGAAATGAAATATTTGTTTCGAAAATGTTCATGGCAGACGGCACAGGTGGCACAGTGGAATCATAACCGAATTTAGCCGAGTAAATCTAGTTAATAAAAATTGCATTTTAACTGCCAAAATTTAGGTAAAACCCAATTTAAACTGGAAAACAAGAATATGACGACTTTGCACAGAAAAACAATTAAAAAACACAAAAAGTAATAATCTACATTGTCTACGAATTTTCTACATGTTCTGCCGATTCTCGACATTGTCTTCTCAACAATCAATTGTCTACGCTATTTTCGACACCAACATGTAGACAATTCGGAAGTACGCACAAACTGATGTAACCTTTTGTGTTGGAAGATTGATAGAAAAGTTTTATCATTTTGTAGTTATTTTGCATCAATAAGAATTGGATTTGGCTTGAAGAATTAACAATTTTTAATCGATTTTCTTGGATTTAGCAAGTTAACTTTTACGTGTGTAGCACTTTAGCGAACAACTTTTTATATGGTTATGAATTTCGATCACAACATATTAAACACATTTTACCGGTTCTATTTATATAATTCGCTAGAATAAACTGATTATACTATATATAAATACTTAAACTATTAGAGATAAGCAATCACTCATAGATAAAATTCCCCAACATATTTTTAAACATTTAGCTATCCAAATGAGTATCTTTAAATATTTACCAAATAAACTTGCCTAAAATGTTTCCGGGATTTGCAAAATTGCAAACAATGTGTATTTTTGTAAAAACTGTATCCAGTTGTGTAAAAATGAATGAAACCATTATCCTAGATAAATTTTATAAAAAATCTACTTAAAGTTAAATCCAGCTCTGGTTATGTATAAGCCCTGTTGATAAAATCCATATACTTTCGTACCAGATTTAATTTGAGAACCACTTAAAAAATAAGATACAAGAAAAATATGCTGTATACGCATAAAGCTTGTGTTATTCTTATCTATGAACCAGTACGAATATCATCGTCCTCCTTTGTTAACAACATAAAGAAAATAACAAACATTTTATTTTTATTTTATTTTATTTTTTCAAGAATTTTTTATCAAAAATTATAATTGAATGACCCTTGCGGTTTAATTGAGAATAATCTCCAACAGAACTACTTGAGAAGTTTGTCAAAATACTTCTTGTATTTATGAAATATACATATACATATATACGTATTTTCTGTTATCATTCTTGTTTTGTCTTATCTAGGTTAAGGGTTTTGCACAAAATACAAAAGGAATATTTTATACTGAAATAAAATATCATATTTACATCCAGGATGAAATAATTTCTGTATATACAAGAAACATAATTTACATAACAACAAAATATATTTTATGGATGAATCTAGTACTTGTTGGAAGATAGAGTTATATCTAAAATTTAGATTTTCATTTCATTCAATCGAAAATCGCAAACTAAATAAGATATTTTCTCTTCTAATAATGCTTCAAGTCAATTTTTCATTTTAGTGTATTTTACACTCATACATAAATACGTATGTACCATACATATACATATTCGACTGTTACGTCGTGTCTCTTGAACCGTTTATATTTTTTAGGTTATATATTTTTATGAACTAAACACAACCGTATACGTTGACGGGGAAATGGTTTTTAAACATAAAATACCAAAACTTATGATTGAGGACGCGAAATGTTACCCCAAAACATACATTTCCATACACAAACACAGAAAAAAATGTGATGCTTTTATTAGGCGAATATCCAAGCTCCTTGGCTTGTGGAAATTTATGAGCTTGTGTAAAATAAATAATATTTAAATAAATCGTTATATTATGTATTTATAACAAAGAAATGTATGACATAAATGGAAATATTAAAAATATTACTACCGCCGTAGTAATATAAATTATAATGTTTGGCACCCATCGCAATGATAAAACACGTACACACCACCGTGGACAAAATTCTACTTGTTGACGTAAATATCGTTCGTTTAAACCTGGTTTAAGAATTTAGACGTTTAAAAATTAATTTAATTAAGAAAGAATTGTATAAGAAGCTTTCAGAACAGCATGATGTTACTAAAGAGAAAGACCGTGGTACAGCTTATTGCCTGCCGAACTTGGCTTATATAAATGAATGTACGGCCAAGACCTACATACTTTTTGAGTCAAATTGTATATGCGACGCAAGCAATTACGTATATGATTCCAGCACAAAAGTTCATCGTTTTTAGAAGCAAGTTTTGCATCATAACAAAATCGTTATAGTCTGCATCAAAATATGTATCCAATTACATTTAAATAAAATTAATGCATTGAAAGCTAATCGTGAAGCTGGTGTACAATGAAACTGTTACGATACAAGTTACATCATAAAGTGAGTTGAGTGTGAGAATAAAATTTGTATTTGTAATATTTTATTATCAATACAACCCGTTAAATTATATTTTGTACTTTACCATATTTTAAAATCTCTAATAAAAAATCAGATGTCTTGGCTACTACAAATCTACGGAAAATGACTTTACATAAAAAGTATCAACACAATATCTTAGCGAATTATTTTAAATTCGCTAAACAATATAGTTAACCTTGGATTATATTGAAATTTCCATTTTTGCAATAGTTTTAGACGTAACTGCATCGCAAATAGATTCGCTTGGTTATATCGTAAAACGCCGCAAAATTTTTGGGACGACGGTTATTTTATCGTAAACAATTTATAGTGTTTCAATTCTTCAATTTTCAAGGACACAATTTACCGTGGACACAATTTATCGTGCGGACAATTTATCGTATGCCAGTTTATCGTAGTTTGTAAAATTGACCGTATACCAAAATTATGTGTAAGTAAAAAATTAAAGTGTCTTCGGTTTATAAAATTATATTGAAGTTGGCCTTTATTAATCGATTAAAATGGGATTGATATGTTGGGTGGAATTGCGATTCTTAAATGATTTTTGGAAGAAGCTCTAAAATATGGCCACCTGGGATGGAACTCGGTCATTTTTTAACCGATATATTGATGGGATTTTGTATTTTGAATGAAAATGGGATTCTAAAACAGTTTTTTTACGAAGTTCTTGAATGTGGCCATATGGGGAGGAACACGGCCATTTTTTAACCGATTATGATGAAATTGGTTATGTTGGATGCAAATTGAATTCTAGAATGATTTTTGGAAAAGTTCTGGAATATGGCTCCCTTGAACGGAATTCGGTAATTTCTTAACCGATTTTGTTGGGATTGGGTATCTTGGATGGAAATGGAATTCTTAAATGGTTTTTGGAAGAAGTTCTGGAAAATGGCCACTTGGGACGGAACTTGGTAATATCTTAACTGATATTGATAATATTTTGTCTGATAGATAGAAATGGGATTCTTAAATGATTTTTGGAAGATGTTTTGGAATATGGCTACCTGGAACGGTACTCGGCCGTGAGAACCGAGATTTATGGGATTTTGTGTTTTGCATGGAAGTGGGGTTCTTTAATGATTTTTGGAGGAAGTTCGTGAATGTGGCCATCTGGGAAGGTACTTGGCCTATTCTTAACCGATTATGATAAGATTGGGTATGTTGGATGGCAATGGGATTCTAGAATGATTTTTGGAGAAGTTCTGAAATATGACAACCTTACCAATGATCCCATAACATGATTATGACGTGCTTAAATAATCTAACGGACAGTTTGAACGTATATGATGATGAAAGGGTTATTATACGTTGTAAACGTATGATAATAAACGTGTTTCGCAACTACTTGGCACCCCGTTTTCTACTGATATATACACTCCCGAGCATTTGATTATAACCACTTTAAATTTTGCCCTAATTCTTCATGTGGTTGTTGTTTTGCTATACTTTTTTTTATGTCTTTTCTCTTGTTGTGTACTAGCTGATGAGAGAGAAGTTAAAATAAAACATAGGAACACGCGTGTTCCGTACGGTCAATTCAAATTTTATACTTTGCGAACATTTAAACACGAGCCCTTCATTATAACCATTAATTGGTTTATAGATTGTGTTATAAAATAGTAAAAATAAATAAAAAAAACGATTTATTTTAATTTTTTTTATTGTTAATAATGTGTAGGTCCGCCATTCTTGAGTACAACTTCAAAAACTCTATCTGATAAGGAATTAAACCGGCTCTGTACATAATTTAATGGTATTTGCTCGAAAGCATCTACAATTGCACAAATCAGACCATCCCTATTTTGAAATTGCCTTCCTTCTGCATACATTTTACGCGATAACCATCCCCACAAATTCTCGATTATGTTGAGATCGGGAGATAGAGCTGGCCAATCCAGAATTTCCACGTTATTGTGTGCAAACCATTGTTTAACACGTCCTGCTGTATGAATGGGCGCGTTATCTTGTTGAAATGTCCATCGTTGGCCATTGAACATTTCTTGGAAATTAATTTTCTGTTCAATGTAATTAATAGTTCAATGTAATTCGCTGAGGTCTGCCGACCTTCCAAAACAACCAAATCGATGGCGCCATGAAATGAAATTGCAGCCCATACCATGATGGTACCAACAGCGGTATGACGACGAGTCAGAAACTGCTCAGATTTCCTTAAATCATGGAACTAATACTGAAACCCATCAGGTCCATCCAAATTAAATTTCTTTTCATCAGAAAATATCACCTGATGCCATTCTTCCTTCCAATTAAAATGTTTCCGGCAGTGCTCTAATCTAGCATCTTTATGACGTTGAAGTAAATGTGATTTTTTCATAAGTTTTTTCCGTTTAAGATGCAGACACTGTTTAATTACTCTGCGTACTGTCCAGATACTGGCTGAAGTTCCAACTTTATCTTTTATTTTGCGAGCGGTGGCAGCAGAATTCGACGCAGCGCGTAAAATTAACCTACGCTATCGTTCTGTTGTTGCTCTTGATGTGCACTCTTTACGGTTTTTCCCATAATTTTCTTGATTATTTAGATAATTATTGATTGTCACATGATTTCAACCAATTTTAATCGCTATTTGCCAATTAGAATAATTTTCTTGCTTAAATGCAAGAATTTTACCAATTTATTTCTATGTCAACGATTTCGACCCATTGTTATAAAATTGGAATTTTTTTATTAATAATGACGGGAAATAAATCGCAGCAATAGAAAAAAAAAACAATTGAAATAATTTTGAAGCATTTCAGTCTTTCAAAGTTTAAAAACAGTTAATGATTATAATCAAGTGTTCATGTTTAAATATTCGCAAAATATAAAATTTGAATTGGCCGTGTTCCTTGTTTTATTTTAACTTCTCTCTCATCAGCTAGTACACAACAACAGAAAAGACATAAAAAACAAATTATAGCAAAACAACAACCACATGAAGAATTAGGGCAACATTTAAAGTGGTTATAATCAAATGGTCGGGAGTGTATAGTTCTAGTGAAAGGTCAATCATTTATATGGGCAATACGTGCCTGCAACCAACGCATTGTAGAACAAAATTAGGAGAATGGTTCATGTCCCTTTGTTGTTTAAAAACAGAACGTACGAAGTTCGAACTGATGGTGCCGCGATATACCTCATGAGCGCCTCCGATTTGAACATTTAAATCATCCAGTAATATTTTGACGCCGTATTGTAGTATTTTGCTCACGATACCATAATGTTTTTTGTAGAAAGCTGCTTGATTTAATCAAGTTTATCTTCACTTGGTGTTTGTATATTGACAAACGAAATATCAAAGTTAAGCCCAAGAAACCTGAGTACGCAAATATGATGGCTAATGGGTATGAATTTAATTACGAATTGATCATGTTAGTTATGAGTATCCCAACTCCAATTTCGGGCTTGTTCGCTATTGCTTCCACAAAGTGTGTTTCGTGTGTTCCGGTTATACTCGACGAAGCAATTGCCATTTTTTCCTTTTTTTTTTTTTTTTTTTTTTTATTTTTTTATTGGTAACTATGCGATCTGTTTTGGGGCTCAAGGCTCATCCTGCTCTTCCGCGGTTATGCTTTTAACGTCCTTACTTTACGCCTTGCGGCCAACTCGAGGACGTACGGCTATAGGACCGATTTTAAGACCATCTGCACATTGCAAGCTCCATGCCAGCCTATACCAGCATGGAAGATGGGTCGGCCCATGAGTTTTGCACACCGACAGGGGGTCATAGATGTGTTACATTTCACCACAGATCGAAATCTGTTGATGAAATTTCACTTTGCATCCTGCCCCTATCGGGATTCGAACCCGGTACCTCCCGATCCAAACGCCAAAGCTTTAACCACTGTGCCATTTGGTCGGTGATATACTTGTTCAAACTGTAGATGGAAACTTTCCTTTTTGTACATTTTAGAATGTTCAAAGAAAACAAATCTTTTTGTTCGTTATGAAGTTTTCGTACTTTATTAAAAATGAGAATGTTTGATAGGAATCGCATTGGATTTCGCTAATTTTTTATTTTTGTAAAATTGTAAGATTTGCAGTTCTATATCGTCAATTTATTTAAATTATATTTGAAGGTAATATGAGGGTGAGCTAAATTCCTTGATTAATACGCTCGCTAGGTAACTCTAAATGACTTAGGTGGTCTATTGAAAACGATTCAAGAGAAATTCTGCTTCGGCTTCTGCAAGTTATTGATGCCGCAAAACTAATACCTCATCAGCTTCTGCTCTCCAGGTTAGGGGTGACGTAAGCAGGCGTCTTTCGTAGGCTCATGATGTAAACAAGTTTCTAATAAGGCATCCAGCCTTAATATCTATCTCCAGTCGATCCCAGGTGACAATATTCCATTAGTTCTTCCAAAAATCATTTAAGAATCCCATTTCTATCCAACATAACAAATCTCATCATAATCGGTTAAGAAATGTCTGAGTTCCGTCCCAGATGGCCATTTTTAAGAGTTTTTTACAAAAACCATTTAAGAACCTCATTTCCATTCAACGTACAAAATATTATCAATATCGGTTAAGAAATTAACGCGTTCCGGCCCAGGTGGCCATATTCCAGAACTTCTTCCAAAAATCATTTGAGAATTCCATTTCCATCCAACATACCCAATCTCATCATAATCTGGTAAAAAATGACCGAATTCTTATACAAAATACATAAAATTTTGTATGTTTTAAGATATTTCAAATCCAAGACATTAATTGTGATATACGATCAACTGTCCTCACGATAATCTGTTCTACGATAAATTGTTCCACGATAAATTGTTCTACGATAAATTGTTCACGATACATGGTTCACGATAAACTGAAAACTGACAGTAAATCAAATTTTTGAGTATGTAGCAGGGATTCCGGATACGCCAGGCCTACCGTACACCCCTTTTACATATAACAAGATGGAGGGATAGGAAAGGTTATTAAGTAGTCAATAGTTAGTAAAGCACAAGACGGCAAAATAATTTTTGTTTTCTGGATATTAATAATCAGCAATCAAGATCCTAAAAAAATTTTAATTGGTAAATTTCCTGAAATAAAACTTCTTTATTATGACCATTTCCTCCACCCACACATAATTTCCTTTTGTTCCATTTCAGGTACCATGTTTTGTTCCATTTCAGGTACTCACTTGCTTTGGCGTTTCTTATTAGGCTATAATATTGCGTAGAGATGTAAATTGTTTTATTTTTGCGACATTTTTCTATAGTCGAATGCATAGAATCGCCTTCGTTTAGGGTGTGGGCCTTTTCAAGAAACTCGTGATATCGACTTTGAGTTTTTTCGATATCCATGAGTAAAACGTGAATAACACTTTATTCTTGTTTTGACCAGAGCAATTTATCAAAAATATACATTTATTAGCACTTTTTTTGTTTATGTTGTCAAAAATTAATTTATATAAGCAGCTGGCAACTTCACATGCACCTTGCCTAGCAACTGTTTCGTCCCATAAATAGCAATAGCTTTGACGGTTTGCCAAATTATAATAACTATGCAAATTATAATTATGCAAATTAAGTTTCCGTTTATACAAGGAGATGCTGGTTTCTCCGAATGGACACTGTAGAATATTCTGAAAATCAAAACACGCAGCCACAATATTTGTGTGTACCGTAGCTGCTGCTTTATCAATATTTTTGATTTGCCTGGCCTCATTTTTCATTTTTAGATGTTTTTCTATTTCACCTTTATATTTTTCCTTATCTGAAGGGGCATATTGCCGTAACTCCCGCAATCATTACATTGGCCCTTCTTTGGTTTGAAAAAACATAAATTAAAATTAAAATTGAAAATGTCCCGGTACTGTCGTTCTGTTACAATGTGTTGTTGCATTTGTTTATCTTCTATCCACTTAACATACAACCAATACATTTCAGATACGGAAAGATCACTGTCGAGGAAACTTTTGACGTGCATATTCACGTAAATAATGAGACCCGACTGTTGAAAAAGCCGAGATATGATCCAAAACAGGTTTTTTTGATACTTGTTTAACCTTATTAACCGTCATTGAATGACTTTGTTACCGCGATTATCAATTCCTTCACCTGCAGATTTACGAAGAGCAGTATCCACTATTTGATTGGATATGGCTATAGTGTCGAGGAACATTTTCAAATATACCCTTGAATTTTCGTATTTACCCTTAAGATAATAGTTCAGGTAATATAGCCGTGATGAGTTTCTCCTGCTGCCCGTAGAAATGTTGGTAATTTTTTATCAATAACCGTAACTCCTTGAGCTACAAAGTCCCACTGTCGTTCTTTATTAGCCAGTTTGTAATAATAATTAAAAACATTCAGCCGGATATCATGCGGTAATCTTTTGTGGCATTTAAGGCGACATTTCAATGTACATCCATTTTTCATTAACTTGGTAGGAATTGTACGTCCTGCTGCGTTTCTGTATTCACTTCCAGATTTTTTTTTGTCGTTTTGATTCTACCTCTCTGCCAGCTATAAATATTTCGTTTTCGTTTTATCGATATGAATTTAATCTTTTGAGGCGAACTTAGAGTAGTAGAATTACTAGAAGTAGTGCTAGAATTAGAGTCTAGTGCATATTCAGAATTCGTGCCGTAGCAAGCAAATGGATTTGCGATAGCAAAATAGATTATAAAAATACATTGTGCATATACTTATAAAATATTGTACTAATTTTTAATTTTAGAACAATATAATCCTCAAACAGATACTAAATAATAAACATAAGCAGTGGACATACGGTTCATCAAAATTGTATACTATATTCCATGAACCCTAATGTAGGGAATTTGAAAGTGCTTACCTGAATCGTTTTCTTCTAATTTAATTTCTGTAATATCAGCAGACATGTTATTTAATTATATAATTTTCTTAAATGATTTTTATTAATTTTTAACTTTGTTTTTCGAAATTATTTTACTAAGATTAATGAAATTTCAAATAAGTAATTATTTATGAAAAACAAAACTGTTTCTTCAAAAGAAACTAGAAAACTACAACAAGACTTACGATGCCTACTTGCAAATATTTCCTAGTTGAAAAATGTTGTAAGTAGTATTTATACCATACCACACACACACACATACATACATCTACACACACAATTACAAACGCCCATGTATGATTATAACCTTATCGTCATAGCATGGGCAATATCGTCTTCCTGGCTGCAGAAACTATCGTTGAAAACGATGTTCTAAATATTTGGGCCAATGATTGATCCTTTTGGGCATTCTTTTGTTAACGTTTTTTGAATTTTTCCATGGCAGTCCCCAATTATCGCTATTCGACCTTTTAAATAATCTAGTATTTTATAAATATTTTTAGAAGGGCCAATGGTTTTCAGGCGATTCATGATACAAGGCCACCAGACATTGTCGAAGGCACCTAAAATATCCAGATATAATCCTAACACGTACTTTGCATTTGTGGCTTTAACTTTGTTCGTTGGCGTTAGGATAGCATCTTCCGTTGAGCTATTTTTGCGGAACCCGAATTGTTTGGCAGAGTAGAGTCCGCGGGCGTTAAGTTTTTCTATCATTCTGTCCGTTACTAATTTTTCAAGCAGTTATTCGTTATCGACAGAAGGACTAATGGTCTATACGCTTTATGGTCTTCATTTCTATCTCCTCCTTTTCTGATCACAACAACTCTACCTGTTTTTCAGATTTGCGGAAACACCCGGCTCTAAACACTTATTGAACAGATGTGTTAGTTTACTCTCAATGATAGGCCATACTGCCTTCAGCACTTCTGTTTCGATATGGGCAGGTCCAGGTTGCCATGTCTAATACTCGTCAGTGCTAATTCAACATCCTCTTCACAGAAAGGCGGATCGTCTCCAGTCAGAGGTGCCCGCTGCAACAATATTCTTATATTCACTTGCTCTTCTGAATCATTTGCAGGATCATCATCATGTAGCAGAGAGTTTAGTAGCAGTTGGTTTGTTTCTTGCCATGTTGTTGTTATTGTTCCGTGAGATAGAATTGAGCATTCTGGCTCACAATATTTAATTTTACCCGCCGCATGTAAGGAGACAAATTTTTCAAAGGGTTTTTGTTTTTCTCGTGTAATCTCATTAAAATACGAGTTTCTGTTCATCGGTTTCTTAAATTCTCTTAATTTTTTTTGTTTTCTGTTAAGGCTAGGAGTTCACCTTGCGTCTTGCCGTTTGAAGCTCTTTTGCCTCGGTATCGCAAATTCGCAGGCTTTGACTATGCTGTCGGTGACTGTAGTAGCAAATCTGTTTACAGTGTCTTTGTTGTTGCAGTCTTCCCAGTTTATGCGATCCCATTGACCAGAAAAATAGTCATTCAGAAGGGTCCAATTTCCAAGATCACCCTTTGTGTGATCACTAGATGTCCAACTTGTTTTGACACTCCAATTTCTAATTTTGTTTAACAGCCCACTAGTCAAGTCACTAAGGTGAGATCAATATTTGACTCGCCCTTGTGGCAGTAGGTACTATATTGTCCTTCTTTATTTAGCAAGTGCAGTCTATGGCTAGGTATAAAATCTTCATCTTCACGAACAAAATCATAGGTCGTGGTATCAAACCAGAGAGCTGACTTGGCGTTAAAATTACCTCATATCATTATCTGCCTTCCTTTTAGCGCATTAACCATAACCTCTAGTCTTTGCAGATATGCTTCCGTTTCATCACTAGCCTGAAAGTAGATACTTTCAATGTAGAAAGCACCTCCTGCTAAAGTTCTCAATTCTACACAAACACAACGTGAGTTACTGAATTGGGTGAGCTTCGTCTCCCTTATTTCACTCCTAACCGCAATCGCACCTTGCATGTTTATTTGCAGTATTATAATTTCTTCAACAGGGATGTTATATTACCTAAATTCACCAGGTCATGCCTTACAGAATTGACTATAGTTCCCGTAAAACCATTTTCAAAGTATTGTCATAAAAATGGCCACTAAATGGCTTATGACCCTTAGATACAAAAATCAGTCTGATGGCTTACACATGTTCAGTCTAATCCTTGCCGGTTATTGGTCGAAAATCATAGTCAATTATGTTTAGGTAAATCCGACCAACTTCGGTAGGTCAAATACACTAATCATCAGTTGGTCAAATTTGACTGCATAGAATTTAGTTGTTCAGACTAACTATTGTAAGTCATAATTGACCGACATAGGCAAGACCATTCCTGATAGTAAATTATAAGCGAAAAATATCCTATAATAGTTAGTCAACTTTGACCAACAGATGAGAACCAATTCCGATGGTCATTTGTCAATACAGAAATGCACCAATAGTACATCGATATTAACCAACGAATGCGACTCGAATCAAGCAATCATTAGACAGTGTAGTGTCCTAAATAAAATAGCCCGGATCGTGAGGTCAAATGAAGGATAGTTAAATTGTTAAATACCGTCAGCTATAATGACAAGTTTAGGAAGTTACAAATCTACGTTTAAGAATGAACTTAACACTAAAATTGTTGTTTATTTTCTGGACGTGATTGTTGTTTCTATAATAAAAGCTCATAATTATATAGTTCACAGACCAATAATGGCATCAAAGTTTTATTTCAAATAAATAAAAACCTAAAATATAATTTATTAGTACCAAACTCCGGTTGCTGTATTCGTCTTATGTCATATTCTGCTAAAATGCTTGGCGGCTTTCTTTAAAAATTCGACAAAGCATTTCCGAACATCAATTTTACTAATTTCACGCGTACCCTAATGCGCTGAATCGGTTGTTGATCGTATCCTCAGCCAGGGTAATTAAGTTCGGTAACTCTAAAAATGAGTATCCTTTATTCTGATATGTGATAATAAACAATACAAATAAACAAATTAACTACCAGCACTGGACACTCAGCAAATTTCGTATAGCCCGTTTATATTTTATGGGGTGCGTGTTGGGGTGGAGGGGTTAGGCGACGGGCGAAGGGCCTTAGTTGCCTTTAATAAGTCCTTGATCGTAGTTGATGAGAAAATTGCATCCAATTTTCAATTTCCTGGCTCTGGTGGGATTCAAACCCCAACCCCAAACCGAAACTTTTTATCCACTACACGACTTTATCTGTTCACCACCAAAGGAACATAGTTCTGCAAACAATTTAATTTTACTGCAATTGTTTATACAAAATAAATTCCCACGGCCTTCGGTGGCACAGGATTTATGTTAGGGAAGAGTAAAAAGCACACCGTATCATTGGTGTTTTTCTCCAAAAGAGTATGTTTGATTTCAGTGGATTGTTCATTAATTTACTTTCTGCCGGTATGGTTTACAATCCTACAACTAACTTATACTTAACATAAAGGGTGATCTCTCAGTTGTTCATTGTTTGGCGTACTCGCTGCATGCTTCGGGCAAAGATTGGTGGCAAGAAACTTCTTCTATTGTCGAATCTGCGTTCAACTTAGAAGTTCACAGTATCAATATGATATTTTAAACTTAATACTTTTAACAGTGTAAAATAATTGCTTGTCAATTTTTTTTACATTTCCATAAAATTGCGAACTTCACTGAATCAATTTTGCATTTATGGTGTATTAAAGCATATTGTTAGTTACCTTTGGCAATATTAATTGCGCCTGTCCCGGTTATTCGTGGAGTACATGTACTTCAATCAATTTTTCCACAATATTTCTGGTGACTTTCTTGCCCTCAATTTCTACTTTTAGAAAAAGCAGCTAGAATTTTCAGCATAAGGAAAAATAAGACTACAAGTTATGTACAAATAAATACTATTTGTTCAGAAAATGATTTTAAGGCGGTTTGAAGAGGTAGTTGTGGTACAGTAAATGAGGGATCCTCTTCAATTGATTTATTTGCCGTTCTTCTTATAAAATTAAGCAATCTGGCAGGTTTTCCGAATTTATAAACAAACTGTCCATGGTTAATTCTCTAATTTTAACATTTGGCCGGTCATACATATCCCTATCACTGATTATATTTGTAAATAAATAGTTTTAAATGAAATATGAAGGGGTCGAATTCTGTTCGCGGTGCTATCCCAAAATCATTGTAAATAGTTACTGGACTCGCCATTGGTGCCGGAATAAAATTAAACGTCTCATTTAGTCCAAATGTTTAAATTTTTTATTCTGAATGTTATTGTGGGCTGATTTTGATTCCGGATTGGAAGAAATTTCGTAAATCTGTTCCTTTTTTGCATCGTTGTCAGTAGCTAATAATTAAAATGTATGTTATCTTATCATAGTAACAAATATATATATTGGTACAATCCCAATTGCAGCCCTTTCCTCCTAGTTATTAAAATACCGAAATCGTTGACGAAATACACTCATTACGCAACAACTACTGTCAGTCAGTTTCGGCCGTCGAATGGAAGTCCTATGTATTTGTTGAGACAGAATTGTCTATAAAATTTCGTTCATTTTCAGGTAATGATTAAACGAAAAATTGACCAACATTTGGTCTATTTCGTCTTCTAATGGTCGAATGGTCAATTTTCAGTGATCCCGTGGTCATGATTCTAAAAATAGAATAAAAAACACCAATGGTCTGACCATAAAAGGCAATAATAAAAGAAAAGAAGCGAGAAATTTTAAATTCTTTAGTGAGTAAGAGAAAATTTTTGTTTTGTAAATACCAAATATAGTCATTTCGCCTGTTGTTTCGATAATATACTTTTGTTTTACGTAGTTTAGTCATTTTCATACCTCATTTTGTTTTTAAACCCATTTCATTTTCCAAGTCATTTTCGACTGATTTTTTGCAAAATAAGTTTTCTGGTTTAAAGTTAAAGGACATTTCCGTCTCTTCCCTGTTTTTTTAATTTATTTTGACCCTAAAAGAGACGAAAAATGTCGCAATGGTAGAAAAATGTTTTACGGGGTTGACTGCCCTTTTTGCAAGCACTTCCACCCCGGAACCGCTGATAGTCGGCCATCACATCTTATTACTTCCAAATGTTTCTGGTTCTTGATACGAGTTCAGGTTGCGTTTCTGAAGACATTCTCGTGTCAGTTACATCTCCGCTATTAAATTATGAAGTGTGTCTGCGACTTTCTTCGTGGCAAAATGTTTGTGGTGATTTTCAACGTATCACATGCGATATATGCTTCGACGAAGCATGTCCTTAGATTCGCTATTTTGTATTTTCTGTGTCTATTTTTAGTTACGAGTAAATATCAATTTGAGTTTTCAATCATTTATTTCTCCTCTTACCTTAATATTTCAAAATTTGCTTGAAAAAAAAACGTTATAAGTAATTTAGTAACTACTACAGTAATTTGATTTAATTCGTCCAAATTTATAAGATTGTTGAACCTTTCAATAGTTACGTGTTTTCTAGACATTTTTTGGCACTATCCCTGATTTTTAATATTTTACAATGTAAGGTATTATGAAATTATGTTAAATAATTCTTTTTCGAAGAAATCAAACAAAATTTCAAAGTTCTGGAGCTTTTGAAATCCTCTTTTCGAGTAAAGACAATCTTTTAATTTTTTTGTTACATATGTATACAAATTGTATTTTTAAATTTTATGTTAAAAACTACTAGTATACATACACAAATACTGTTGATGTGGTTTTTTGTTATAAATATAAAAAGAGGAAAGCTTTTTTATTATTATTATTATTATTTTTTGAAGTTATGTTTTTTAATATTTGTTTTTCAATAGTAGCAAAAACAAATTCCTTTATCTGGTTTTTTAGGTTTTTTATTTTTCACTAGCAAGTTTTTTTTAAATAATTTTATTTAAAGAGCTTTTGATATAAATTTTGTGTGCTTTGTTTATTTTTGTATTTTTTTCGTTGTCGTAAGGGAAGAGAATATAATATATGATGTACCACCACCGCCATCCCTTTTAAATATATACTCGTACACATACACGGTATACATATTTTTTTATTTTCAAAAGAAACATATGTTAGAAATATGTTTGATGTTATGTAATTTATATATGTATATATAGTTTTAAAGTCACGTTGAAAATACAAAGTTGGTTGAGCTTAATTTTGTTAGTGTGGTTTATTCAACCGCTAAAATAAAAATACGAGATACCAAAAAAATATAAATTTTCCGGATCTTTTCTGAAACGTATACATAGCTAAAAAATATAAAATCCAAATTTGTTCTCTAAAATGAACAACCAAAAGAATTATTCATTAATATCAAAGTTTTTTTTTATGTATATTTTGCTACGTATATACATATATTAAATATTAAGACGTATAAAAAAATAAAGGAACTAAAAGGATTAAAAATAAAAATTTATTTTTCCAGTTGAATAGTAAAATTTCCATTACACAAAAAAAGTTCGGTTATTTTTATTCTCAAAACTTTCATTCCAGGTAAGTCAACGTTTTAATAACAGAAACGAAATGAACACCTGGCACATGTTCATTTAATCATTTTGAAATAAAATGTCTTATATTATGTATTTGTACCTAGGTATAGCTGAATAATACACGATGGGGGAAATTAGAAAATTACTGGAAATAAAAAATGAAAATTACATTTGTTTCTCGCTCCCATATACCTTAATATATAAAAATTATGTGTATGTACATCAATTTAATTAATTTTGGAAAATGTGAAATTATAAAATTAAATTAAAATTGTAAAAGGATGTAAAAGGATATGAAAATGTAACTATCAAATAATCGAACGAACGGTACTAAATGTCAAATTTGAAAAATAATCAGATTTTAAAATTTTCAAAATCCGGAAAGACGTTCTGTTTTCTGATCTACAAACAAATAGTTCTTCACTCCCGCGAATATTATATTCTAGTAATACTACACTAGAATATAATGTTCGCGACTTCTTAGTTCGCTAATTTTTCACTAATTCTTAGTTCGCTTTTCAAATTAATGTCAGTTAGTCTATTTCTATAGGAATTTTCTGTAAATTTTACTTCCGACAAAAATTGTTTACAGTCACAACAATAAATCAACTTAATTAATGTCGATGGAAAATGGATACGAAAACAACTTAATTTAATTTTTCAAGCTAAAAAGTTTCGAAAACCTATCGTTAAATTGTACTATCAATTTCTCAATATCGGAAGCAAAGCTTTTTGCGTTTTTCTCATTCATAGATACGGATTGGATTGCTTTGAAATGGGCCCACTGGTTTTTAAGCAGATGATCCTTGAATAAATTCAACGTATCCAAAAATGATGTAATATACTTGTACATGTCAATTATGGCTACATCCTTGTGATGTCAACAAAGAAAGCCAAACTAAGAATAAATTCGTTATCAGTAAATTGATGTGTTTCCATTCCTTCGGATTCCATAAATGTTTTAATTTCATGCCGGAGGTCCAAAATCTCTTCAAGCAATTCCCTCGGCCGACTGAGCCATCTCACATTCGTGTAGTAAATTACATTGGATCCTTCAGCTTCGTAGTTATAAATTCTTTGAACTTTCTATGACGAAGTGCACTCTTCCGAATATAATTGACTAATTAAGAGTGTGTCCACATAAATTTTCAATATGCACTAAGCAGGGTATATCAACTACTAGGAAATTTAGGTTTAGTTCACGAATTTTTGAAAGAAGTCAGCTGAACAACTGGAATTGTGTGATAATGGCTTCAAAAATATGTTCCCCAGTAGTTTAATCTTTCATTGAAACCAAATTTAGTAGTTCTTCGGTAACGTAGAAATTGTCATCTACGCCTCGGATGAATATGGCTAACTGTGATATTTAATATTTAAACCGAGCAATTTTATTTCTCAAACTGTCTTCGATTTTAGAAGGATTATGTTCAATCCTACTACAAACTGTATTTCTCGCTAAGTTGAATTGTCTAAAAAGTTTCACCACTTTGTCTGGGACTAATACACCCGTAACTGCAACTAAGCATTCTTTTACGAATTCACATTCTGAATGTGGCTTTAGGTTTTTGCAATTTGTTGGAAAACCAAAATGCCGGCTAACTTTGTATTTTCACATCCGGCATTTACACGTTTAAAAAAACTTTGTTGATTTAGTTTTTCTTTTCGTAATTTATTGACCTCAAGATGCCGTCGTTGAATTGACAACTGATCATACTTTTGTTTGTGCATATTCAAATAATGTTCCTTAATAGTGTGCCCTTAAAGGCTGATAGCTGCATCATATATCAAACATGTAACACCGACCCCCTTTGATTCAACAAAAAAGTCATTAGCCCAGGATTCCTTGAACGAGCGATTTTCATCTTTCAATCTATGTTTTTTTTATTGTTGTATGCCATTTTTTACCTATAGAAGGGATAAATATCCTTTTTTTGTATATTCTTACTGTTGTCAAATAAAATGAAAATAATATTCCAAATGTGATTCATAAAATATCTTCGTTAATTGACTCTGGTACACATTTGTCCACCCAATTTTGCATGTATCGCCCAATTTATGGAAAAAGCTTTAGTATGAAGTTTGCCGAAAAAGATGCCGAATTTTGTTGAAATACAATTTTTCATCAAAACTCGTAATTTCCGGTAAAATTTGAAAAAATTATCGGGACTAATTATGTTTGGAACTTAAACTAAAATATTTTTGTTTTAATCGTTTTTTCGAAAATGCTATATACTTTTGAAAATATTTGCAAAAAACCTAAAAGATTTTATAGAAGCTGGCACTTTCGGTGAACCGATCTCGGCCAAAATCACTGTATTAGAACCAATGAATTTTTGGAAACTGATATGCGCCGGTATTGTTACAAGATTATTTTTGAATCTGTTAGTTCATAAACGTTTATCTCGTAAATGATATACTTGTCAAAATACATACAAAAATCAAAAAAGCTCTTATTATTTCGATGGAGAGATTTCTGCCAAAATTAACTGGGATCTTATAATTTGTGAAAGGAAAAAGCTTAAGTATGATGTATCATCCCGATTAATCAATCTATTTGGGCTGTACATGCCCGAATGTTTCTCGAAAAATGTTTTTTTTTGTCAAAAATTGCCATTATCGCTTAAATTTAGGAAAACTGATTTGTGCCGATATTGTTGGAAAATTAATTTAGAATGTTGCTGAAAATGAATGATGCTTTTCAAAATATTTGCAAGAAAAGGAAAAGGTTGTATGGAAGCTGCCATTTCTGGTGGACCGATGACGGCCAAAAATTACTGGGATCCCCCAATTTATGAAAAAAAATTATGTATGAAGGCCGATCGATAAACTGTCTGGGCTACAGAGAGGATACATACATTAAGTCTGCACGCACGCTCGCACAAATATGCACACACAGACATTTTTTGAAAAGTACTTGTTTGCTTCGTCGATATAGCGAATGGTAAATCGGCTAGTCTCGAGGTCAATATTTGTCATGATTACTAGACTTTATTTAACTTGCAAAAGAAAGTAAATTGAATTAAAATTTGAAAAGAAAATTGACAAATCATTTTTAAAATGTCGAAACACTTTTACTTTCTTTTACACAGTAAAATAAAGTATAGTAATCATGAAACATTTTTCATCTCGAGATTTTTCAGATTTACCATTCGCTGTATCACCGAAATATACCAGTTAATTTTGACCGAAAACGGTCTACTGAAAGTGACAGCTTCTACAGGAGCTTTCTCATTTTTCCACAGGAAGTGACAGTTTTATTAGAGTTATAGAACTCAACGGTTTAGTATGAGTAGTCAGATCAGGTTTGAGATATCACCCACTATGATCATGGTATCATCATAGGTTCCGAATTTGTTAGGTTCATTGCGTGTTCAATGTGTGACGTCTTTCTCCACTTTCGTATCTTAAAGTTACGCTGAATTTAAATCTGTCCTGTTTACCGCCGAAGTTCTTCATTTTTATTGTTTAGCAGAAAGTAGTTTATTTAACATGTTACAAGGTTTAACAGAAATACTGCTATACTGATTTGGTCCAGGAATTAAACTTATGTTGCTTGGGATTCTTGACCAAACTAATATATGCTAGATCTTGACGCTGTACAAACTTGTAAAATATTAGTCAACACATCAACATAGATGAACCTTCAATTCAAGATATTTAGCTCTGTTGATGTGTTTGCTAATGTCTTTTTTCTATTTCGCTTGTAATATTTGTATGATAGAGAGTTTGATAAAAGGATTTTTAAAATCAAAATTTTGCAAACCGGAATCGGTACTTAAAATAGCCTGAGGACGTATAACCCCTTATATCCCGGTATTTATCAGTAAGGAATAAGTATGTTGGTTAGGGATGATCCTGGTGCACTACCATTGATACATTAGTCCGAGTGTCAAAAATAAGTAAAACTTGGTCATAAAAATTGCCGCAATTTTGTTGTATATGAAGCTGGCCCGAAAATCATCTCGAAAGACGCCTTTAGAAATATAGTTGTGTTTCTCCGCTATATCCATTAAAATCCATCCCATCCGCCCGAAGAGATTTACCATAATTTATATCAAGCCATTTAAAAATACAATTTCCTGAAATAAAGTGAATTGAAAATCGTCGTAAAACCTTATCATTTCGTTTCACAAAGGTTGGCAGATATAACGGTATATGACATATACAACTACTGGCATTCGGTAAATATCATATATCGTTATATCAGTCAACCTCTCTGAAATGAGAAATGGTGACATATGAGCATAATTCCGATAATTAATTTATTAGAAATGAATATTAAGCCATCGAGAAGACCACTTTTCCCGTCGTATAAAAATGAGCATTGGTGTGATTACCAATGCTCATTTTTATATGACGGGGGAAAAAAGGTCTTTCCACCTGACTTAATATTCAATTCTGATAAATTAATTATCGGAGTTATGCTTATATGTCACCATAAATTTATCTGTTCACTGAGGTTGGCAGATATAATGGTATATATGACAAATACGCATGTATTGAGTCAAACACACAAATGCTCATTCCCACACGCCGGGGATAAAAGGTCTTCCAAGCTGATTTAACGCATATTAAATCAGCTGGGAAGACCCCTTATCCCCATCGTATGAGATCGTACGTACACAAAATTTTCAAGTAACTTTATTTTAAGCTTGATTTCAAGTTTGGTAAATCTCTTCTTGTAATAGCGATTAAAAGCAAAATGTATGTGTTTATTTGAGATTGTTTTAATTTTCTCGGGATGGAATGCCATTTTCGTAGAATATGTCCAAAATTCCTTGTTTTTTAATTTTTCGCTGAGCAGCGGGGGTAGAAAATCTCTTCACCCGAGCTTTTGTGCATTTTAATTACGCAACACATCAGCCCCCGTATCAATCAATGCATCTTCAACAAAATTTGCTGCTTTACTCAAAAGAGATTGAATATATTTCCAGAAGCTTTCAAAAATCCCTCCCAACCCCCGTCGTCGCTAATATACTTTAGGCAGCTTAAGCACACTACCAAATTGGTCATCATCAGTTGAAATTCCACCACCACCTCGTTGTTGAGAATAATACCTTACGTAAGCACTTTGCGTTGTCGATAACTATAGTTTATATTGTAACACCGTCTCCCTTTATATACCCTTACGAAAATGAAGTACCACCATAGTGCTAAACGAATCACTTATAAAATTAATCTGCTCACCATTCCCCGAGCCATCACATTACCAAACATTACTCTTCTGACACTTCCACATTAGGATCAGGTTGTATTAATTTTACCGCGTTCTTAGTTAGTTTATAATTTGAGACACTTTACCTATTTGGACTTTCAGCTAATCTAATTGATTTCACTAAGTCCGCAATAACGTCATTTTTTTTTCTATTTTGCTATTTGATAGAAAAGCACATCAAATAAATTTCTCATAGAATACTCATTATTAGTTGGCTATATACATGGATGTGTTTCTACTAAGGCGTGAAAATTGTTTTTCACACAAATAGGTTGCGGTAAATCCGTATTACTTGTATAGCGATCAAAGAAATGTTTCCCTTTGATCACGTTCATTAAGACAGGAAACTCTCTTAATATGTCGGTTATTTCAATAACATTAGGTTCTTTTGTCTTTTCTGTGACCAACACCGATTCAGGCCGAATTGACTTTCCACGATTTCTTTTCTTTTTTCACATCATTAAAAACAATTTTTTGGTTCAGAGTCAAACTCTAGTCTTTTTTGTATTTTTGTACAACAAAATTTTACAATGCCTACATACTCGTACCATTCACTGTAATTGTTTTTAAATTCTAAAATTATTGGAAGTTTTGTTGTAAATCTTGATAATGCATTTTCATGATAAACATCAAGCGATGTATTGCTCGTTAGAGTTAACAAGTACTATTTTTGATTGCTCAACATTCTTTATACTAGTTTTCCTTACTAATGAACAACATAATAAACAACCAAGCTATTTATAGTTCTTCCAATCTTTATTCTTTTCTGAAACCTTCTGTGACTTCATTGGTGTACTTGTACTAGACACTTTTTTGATTTTTGATTTTGATGAAAGAAATCTTAGGTAGTCTGACTTTTATCAGGGTTACAACCACGTTTCAGTGTTGCTCGTGTAATCATTTGCTTTTCGACAGGTACAATAACCATATCACCAGTACTCAACTCAAATATTCTGTAATCATTTGGGACTAGAGACAATCTTTCTTTCGATATTTTAGTCGAAGGGGGTTGATATTCTAATGCCTTATTTCTTACAATATCATCCACATTGACCTCTATCATATCACCTTCGCCCGTTGTGTCTTCTCTTTCATCATCGAGACTAGCAAATCGGTTAGAAGAACTGAATACTTCTTCAATTAGATGATATTTCCTCAATCAATTTCATTAAACTAGCTTGAGAGCCAATACTTTGCTGCTCGGGCGGAAATGTTTGGATTTTTTTATGTTTATAGTTTATAAACCCAGTTTGTGTACCCTCATCTCTTAATAAAGGATTTTGAGTCTTCGGTTTAGCAGGTGATGTAGAATAGCTATTTTCATGGTGTATTTTTGGCTTTGTATTTAAATATTTAATCAGATTTTGACGATAAAAATGCCATTTTCATTGTCAGTGTCCGGTGGTATCGTTTAATACATTCAAACAATCTTCAGTCAATATTTTTATTAGCTCTCCACTACCATTTATTAAAATATGCTTACGTGTGCAAGGCTCACAACTTTTAAGACATGTAATATATGTTTGTGCACCCTCAAACGTTTCATGCTGGTCTAAATATTTGATTAAATTTGATGGCACATAACAAGTTTCAAAGGGTGTATTAAATAAATCTGAGCGAAAACGAAATAAATCACTGCATGTCTGTGTTAAATCCATAAACTAGTAACTAACTATAAGGATGTGATGTGACATCCTTATATACTCTTACAAAATCTTATGCACTGTCTGGAAATATTTGCCTTGCAAGAGGATAAATTTGTGATTTATCTCGAGAGTTAGTGAATATATAATATCTGCCTATGATGTGAACCTTTGGTAAACAATTCACAAATATTCTGATGCGTATACAGTCATCAGCTCGTCCAGCACAATCAAAACATTGTCTAAATTGTGCAAGTTAGACGATACGGTGTCCATTATTTCAACATCATTACAATTAAAATGGTTTAACGGAATTGCATTTTGTTCGGCATTACACCATAAAACCCTATTAATACCACGAATCAACGGTAAGAGTTTTAATACTAACAATGTTTTACCACATCCTGATGGACCACCAATCATCATAGTGAAAGGTACTTCAAGACTTATCATTTTATATAACACTCCTACATCACCTACCCTCTAGTTATAGCCTCACATGTATCCTGCAAAATTATTCATTCACCTGAAATAATGATTGTCTAAAAATTAATTGCAACAAACCACGAACAAGTTTTAATTTATCACGCCTGAATTAGGATCCAAAAAATCAAAACCACATATAAAAATCCAGGCGCGAGTAAGTTGTACAAAAATGTAGTTTTCACAATTTTCTTAACGCATATTTTGCTTTCCATATAATTCATTCAACATTTTTCTTACCATACTTATCTTATCAAGTTTTGTGGTATTGATCAATAGATAACCGATAAATTGATTTTCTCAACCAAGAATTTATTAATCGGGTTAAAAAATTACCGCAATACGTGAATAAGTTGAAAACGCCCACGCGTAAATAAGTTGACCTCTACCACTTTAGCTGCATATACAAGTACCATTACTTATTAATTTTAAGATAAACCATACGTAGAATTAACGTAAATTTAGGCTTCTCCGTAAAAACTAAAAGTGGCTCCGGCATAAGAACAAAAACAATTTAACATGATTTTATCACCAAAAATCCCTTAAATCAGCAAAAAATTGTGAATTTGGAATCAGTAAAAAAATTATTCCTATTGCTTTGTTCTAAATCATAAGAGAGCAGCTAGCAGCATAACACGTACAATACGGCCGTCGTGATATTTCGACTATCATGATACTTTCGAACTCTTTAATTTGTAAACGAGAATACCACCACAATCACAAATCACACAGTGTATTGCATTCTGTAGATTGAAAAATAACGGGCCAGATACATAATATAAAATTTAATTTGTATGTTTAGTCGAAATTAAATTTCAACAGAAGTGCATGGCTTTTAAAACGTGTAAAATCATGTTAGTTGTAATTTCAGTTAAATGGCGCAGTGAACAATCGGGTAGTGTTAAAGTAGTTTAGTGTGTGTTTTGTAAATATTGAATGGTTATATCTGAGATATACTCAATACGGTCGATGTGCCTAACAAAAAACTATTTAGAACCGTTATAGTTTTTACTTTAGTCGGAAAGCTTTAATAATTGTTCTAGAAACAACGGTGAATGTTTTGTCTGGTCTGTAAAGTTGGGTGGTCTCAGAACAAAATAGTTATTTTGTGCTTAATTGTGACTTTGATAGGCGGAAGAAATGTAGATAAACGATTACGGTAAGCAAATTTGATATTTTGTTGTTGTGTGATTGAACATTTTTGTGTATTTGTTAAATAAAACAGTACGTGTCAGTGGCTTTCAACCATTTGTAGCATTTTTTTACACTACACTGACAGATCTTATTTGTATTTAATTTAAATTTACAACACGATTTTAGGTAGGAAAATAAGAATTAACGTAACGTAACGTTCATCGAAATATTCGTGTATTTCATGGCCAAATCGATAATTACATTGAATTAATAGTGGTAGTGGTGAATGTTATGTTATAATAAATCAATGAGATTTATTCGATTTTCTACACACTGAAAAATATATAAAAAAAACTCAAAAAAACCCATAATAATTTTTCCACTATTATCCACTAACACAACAACAAATAATTTCCACAATTATTTATTAATTGCCTTAACACAATTTAAAATTATTTGTAATCACAGAATCTAGAATCTTCTGAATAGCTTACCATAGACGAACGTAAGACTACCGGGTTCATAGCGCCCGTATTGTGTCGATTATTCCAGATTATGCAAGAACAATCTGGCTCTAATCTAGACTAATCTGCTATACAACAAAACTGCTAACCTATGTCCAATGCTCAATCCTAGATATCAACATTAAAAATGAGATAAACCATACATAGAATTAACGTAAATTTACGCTGCTCCGCATAAACTAAGAGTAGGTCCGCCACAAGAAAAAACAAATTTAGCATGATTCTATCATCAAAAATCCCTTAAATCCGTATAAGCCAATGGCATTATAATTACATTAAAAATTTAGAAATATAAAAAATTGTGAATTTTAAATCAGCAAAAAAAATATTCCTATTGCTTTGATAAAAATCACAAGAGAGCAGCTAGCAGCATAACACGTACAATATGGCTGTCGTGATATTTCGACTATCATGACACTTTCGAACTCTTTAATTTAAACGGAAATACCACCACAGTCACAAATCACACACTGTATTGCATTCTGTATAGATTGCAGGATAACGGGCCAGATACATAATATAAAATTTAATTCGTATGTTTAGTCGAAATTAAATTTCAACAGAAGTGCGTGGCTTTTAAAACGTGTAAATTTATTTTATTTGTATTTTTTTCTTAAACGCGCAGTGAACAATCGGGTAGTGTTAAAGTAGTTTCGTGAGTGTTTTGTAATTAGTAAATGGTTTTATCTGAGATATAGTCAATGCGGTCGACGTTTCTTACTAAAATTTTTTTGAAACCGTTAGATTTTTTTTACTTAGATGGAAAGCTTTAATAATTGTTCTAGAAACAACGGGAAAATTGTTTTTTTCATGTTTCGTAAACGTCTGGTCTGGGAAGTTGAGTATGTCTCAAAATAAAATAGTTTAGTATTTTGTGTTAACCTAGCCTAGAGTGTCTTTTATGGGCAGAAGAAATGTTGATAAACTTTTACGGTAAACAAATTTTATATTTTGTTGTTGTAATTGTTAATTTTTTGTGTATTTGCCATATCAAACCGGTACGTTTCAACTGTCGTCATATTTCGACTATTATGATAGTACTTTCGTACTCTTTAATGTATAAACGAAAATAAAATTACCACCACAATCACAAATCACGGTGTATTGATGTCTGTACAGATTACAGCATAACGGGATAGATAGAAAAAATTAATTTTTATGTTTAGTCGAAATTAAATCTCAAAAGAAGTGCGTGGCTTTTAAAACGTGTACAATCATGTTAGTTGTAATTTCATTTAAATGGCGCAGTGAACAATCGGGTAGTGTTAAAGTAGTTTAGTGTGTGTTTTGTAAATAGTGAATGTATTTACCTGAGATATACTTAATGCGGTCGATGTGCCTAACTAAAAACTATTTAGAACCGTTATAGTTTTTACTTTAGTCGGAAAGCTTTAATAATTGTTCTAGAAACAACGGTGAATGCTTTGTCTGGTCTGTGACGTTGAGTGCGTCTCAGAACAAAATAGTTTTTTGTGCTTAATTGTGACTTTTATAGGCGGAAGAAATGTAGATAAACGATTACGGTAAGCAAATTTGATATTTTGTTGTTGTGTGATTGAACATTTTTGTGTATTTGTTAAATAAAACAGTACGTGTCAGTGGCTTTCAACCATTTGTAGCATTTTTTACACTACACTGACAGATCTTATTTGTATTTAATTTAAATTACAACACGATTTTAGGTAGGAAAATAAGAATTAACGTAACGTAACGTTCATCGAAATATTCGTGTATTTCATGGCCAAATCGATAATTACATTGAATTAATAGTGGTAGTGGTGAATGTTATGTTATAATAAATCAATGAGATTTATTCGATTTTCTACACACTGAAAAATATATAAAGAAAACTTGACGTGTTAAAATATCACAATTATAAAATTAATTAAGTTTATTGAGACAACTTACAAATAATTCTGATTGGCATATATACTCTCATAAAGTGTATCTCCCACAAATAATTTTGTGGTAATTGTTTAGAATTGTATTACTGAATTGTGTTTACAGTTAAAAATTTGACGGTTACAACGACAATTCATTTAATTTACACCGCTTCCGGAATATTTTCCAAAATTTCGGAAATAATATCGCTTGCAACACTATTTCCTTAACAAAATGTAAAATTCTAATCTGGACTAATCTGCTATACAACCAAACTGCGAAAAGTACTTCCAATGCTCAAGCTTAGATGTCACCAACATTAAAAATGCCATTAAATTCTTCTGATCGTTATTACTTAACATTATTATAGTTTTTCAAACGAACTCTTGTAGGTGATTTCGGCTAGGCCTCTCCATTAAAAAAAATATTTGAAATTTATAAAACAAAATTTGTCAAGGTTTAATCACTATGAATGAATGTTACATTCCAATATTTTTTAATTTAACACAGATTTTTCGTACAGCATTGCTTTTTGAGGATGGGATCGCCCGACGCCCATACAGCATTGTGCTTACATCGAAAGTAGCGATTCTTGTTGAAATTGTGCTTCTTAGAGCTCGTTGCATATGAACGTTCGATATCCTTGAAGGAAAGTCTAACAGGTAATGGAATCATAAGATCTTGTTGTATTTTATGGTCCTTTCAATGGTTTATCTTGTGATATCGAAATAGAAGAAAATTTGGAGATCTTTTGACAGTTTCGAGCATCCCATTTCATAATTTTGACCCTATTTCATGCAGTTGCTTGTCTCAAAGTGTGTATTTTTCACCAATGCCGATACTGATCGATGAACTTTTGGAATCCATCGCGCTGTATTCCTGCAACAGTTGTTTATATTCCACACTCATGTATTGCCGTTCATTGTCAGAGTGAATGGATTGTGACACACCAAAAACACAAAATGTTGTACTAAGCGGTGGTATCATAATACAATTGTGTGCCTTTGTTTTTTTTTGTTGCCTCTTTTACGTGTTTTATCATGACCGGCTAAAAATAATATCTACGTAGCTTCAAAGGTGTTATGCCCATTTCGTAGTGTGACGATAATAGTTCATCGTGGTTTTTGATCAATAGTGCCAGCGTGATTTTTCATGTTGGTATGTGTGTTTATTTCTTCTTTTGTTTAGACTCAAATCGAAAGTCAATTTGTCCATTGTCAATGCGGGGGAAAATTGGTTGGCTCCATTTTATCGAATACTTCTGGTTCTAAATTATGTTGAGTGGATATCACTATGCTTGCTTGGTGCTCTACTTTAAGGTCGTCCTGTACTCGCCGCTGCATCATAAGATTTGTAGCAGAATTGATTATTTTTTAAATCTTATAAACAAATTTGATTTTTTCAGGTACCATTCTGCTATGCCAAGGAGACATTGAGTGGTGGGTGGTACGGGGATGACAAATTAACAACATATTCAATTTCTTCAGGATGAAATCCGAAATTTCCCCCACTAGATATCCCCATTAACATATCTCCGTCGTCAACATCGTAGTGGCTTTTTTCAATGATAATTATAACTCTCATCGTCAGTAGGAAGTCCGCGATCATCTCTAACAGTTCAATTGTGATGATCATTCGGTTAACCTTCAATAGGGCGTTGAATATCATCAGATCTTCCAAACAAATGAAGTCCTATCAAGGAGTTCGTTTGGAATTGCTTAATGCAACGACCGACACATAGGCTTAGCTGCTTTACACAGCCCAAGCGGGATAAATTTGAATTGTTAGAGCATGCATCCCAGTGTAATAAACGCTTACTTGTCGCTTGACGATTCCACTAACGGGACCTGCCAGAAGGCTTCTTTAAGACCCAGTCCAGTAATGAATTTTGTCTTCGTACCCTACGGAGTAGTTCGTCTAAGGTTCGGAGGGAATACCTGTCTTCTTCTGTCACTGAGTTCAATTTTCGTGTATCTAAACATAGTCTCGTCATTCCATTCGCTTTAATGACGATAGTCTGTGGTGAATCAATTACTACCAAACTCAGCATTCTAACTACCTCACCCTATAATTATTTTTGGATAGTCGGCGAAATTGTCGGCTTTGTTTCTCTTAGTATTATCATGTGAGTTAGTTTTTCACAATCCTTCTTTGGTAAACGAACGTTCGATTATTCGTTTTTATTTTGTCGACTCCCTCTGACTTAACTTATACGCTCTTTTTTGTTCTTCTAACCAGTTGAGTGAACAGTTTTTGGGCTAGACAATTGCATGTTGTTATTGTACAGTATTTTTGCAAACCTTCAAAACATTACCTGCCTCCTTAACCCAAATCAAACCTCCCTATGAAAAACGAACGAAATTTCAAGAAATATCAACAATTGCAAGTCCGAAACATCGCGTCCAAAGCAGATCAGATTTTCGGTCTTCAAATTTTACAATCAGTTCAACGTTGGTTCAAACACAGCTACCTCAAAGACAGGCCGTTGCGAACATCTAATGATTATGAAATAAAAAAATACCCCAGGATCAACTTTTGTAACTTCGTCATCAAATAACAAATCTTATTCAAGAGAACATAGAACTGAATCAATAACTGAAACATACCCAAGAATAAAACATCTTTGTTCTAGAAAATTTGTTCAAACTGGATCTGAAGTAGAATATCTACACAATTAAAATTTTTTAAAACAATGTAGTCTCGGGAAGACCAAATATGTCAGTTAATCCACTAACCGGTCCTTTGCTATTTTGACAATCATAAATTCAAATATGTTAATAGAACACATTGTCAGTTCATATTGGAAAATATGAGCTCACACAAAATCTATGAATCAGACAGAAAATGAACAATTATTTCTTACCAAAGGCGTTCCCCGAAGTTCCATACCAGAACTAGAGATAAACAAATGTATGCTGATGACGCCGTTCTAATATGTAATAATTCAACCCTCATAGATTATTTTGATGATACGTAGGTAGATTTGAATTTGATAATCCTACGACTTAACGAAAAGAGGCTTGGATTAACCACGAAAACGATTAAGTACATGTTACGCAGAAACAAAATGCTATCGGATGCAACTTCCAGGAAATAGAGCGTCAGTTACGATGGAACGGTAATAGAAAGGCTAAACTTTTTCAAATACTAACGTTTAGTGAAATGATCTTTCATTTTGATTTCTCCAAAATCTCTTTTACTCATTAATCCCCGAGCATTAATCCTCTTTTCCGGATTTTATCACTCAACATTAAAACTGGCCTAGGATTTTACCCCTGGTCAAATCTCTCGACCCTCTATGGTTTCTGCCCTCCCAATTAATACCCGGCCGTAAAATCAAATGTTCACCTACTTAGCAAATACATATAATACTCACCTAGGTGCTAGGGACTGAAATCGAACGAGATAAACAGAACTTCGCTCTGAAAATTAACAAACTCGTAAAATTCATGGACATTGGGACAAATAACAGTAAGAAAACTGATTGCAAAAATGATTCAGGATAATAAACTCTCAAAATTTGATCATCATTCATTTTGGAAAAAATTTCTTTATCGTCATCAATGAAACCAATTTTGTTTTGCTTTAAACTAGATAGGACATATATGTACGTAAAGAAAAATATTGCTAAGAATACAATTACCATTCCCTCGAAATTACGCGAAAAATTAAAATCGAAAATTTTCGTTAAAAATTTCGCCACACAACGATTCAGAAACGTATTCTGATTCCTTCTTCCCCTAATTGATTTGCTTCAACCGAAACCTTCAAAACGATATGCCACATGTTTATATCAGAATGAGCAAAACGTAGCTGTTATCAGTAACAGAATTTGTAATTGGCCAGGTTAAGAATGTTTCGTTAAAATTATAATATTTCTGACTGTTTCAATAAACAGGATATCAGTTACCAGCGCCAACCCTATAGATTTATGAACTTAAAGTGGTTCGTTAAAATTTCTGTCTGATCCAAGACCTTTGAAACGTCATACTACACAAGTATATTAGATTAATGTGAAGTAATATTGTAGTACTGGTTAAGTTTTTCGGTGATTTCAATTCACCGAATTAAAAACAAAAGAAAATTGCTGTAAAAATTGAATGACAACAACAGTTTTAAAGATATCATCGAAAGACATCCAGACGCACAGGCAAATTTTTTATTGCAATTTTGGAATCAGAGGCTTTCAAACCGTAGAGCAAGAGGTTTTGGAGGTGGGTTATTTTTCATAATTTTATCAGAATTTCAATAACTTGGTCTTACAGACCGAAATCAATTAAAAGAATTCCATCCAAATCACTTGCTTTATACGGCGGAAAAGGAATGAACTTTAACGCAAAATATCGAAACTAACAATTACATGGAGTAAACTAAAGTATATATACTGAAAGAAGTAACTTCACAAGAAATTTTTTGACCTCGAGATATGTTCAATATAGCCTTCACATAAGACCACTACGAAACATGTGAGTATCGCATTCTTACTGCCGAGCAGATTGCCAGTCCTAGTAAATTATGCCATTTGACTCCGACTACCCATAGGTATACCCATACGAGGCCAATTCAGCCAATTACCTCATTACTTCGTTGTGCTTCTTTCTTAAGTAAATTCTCCAACCATACACCTCGATTACTCAATTAGTATGAGGAGCCGAAGCACACCATCTTACAATATATTATAGTGTACAGATGCTATGATTGGTCGCTATAAGGAGGTCCAATTCTTATCTCATAAGTTTTAATTTCCTTCTCGGTTTTAAAATTCAAGATCCTTTGGTTTCTTCTCCACTCACACAATTTTTTGTTGCTGCTGTTTTTGTCTGATTATCATTTAAATTGACAGTGTAAAATTTGAGACAGTGAGCTAAATTTTTGGTATACACACAGATTTCATCACCCAATGGTAACAGGAATGTCTATGCTGTATGGGAAATATATACTGTGACATTCCATAATATAACTCTTTATCGTTGACGCGCCGTGATTAGTAACCTATAATTTATCATAAAATAGTTACAAGTACCGTTATGTTATCTAATATATCAAATAAAACAATTATAAAATTAAAATTACGGGGGGGAACAAATACTACTAATGACCTCCAATAATGGAACGCGAACACACACAACCCGGATAGAAAAAGACACATTTCAAGATTCCATAAACCTGTGACGGTTATGGTTTAGGGTGAAATCAGTCCAATAGCTAAATTACTCTTAAGTTTAATAGAAAATTCACTCAAGCATGGTTTAATGATAATTTTTATTAAATAATCAATGGCTGCCTTGCTCTTCCTATTACAATCCTCTCGATTATTTAATATATTCATACATGTTGTCCAAGTCCTCCAGATTACAAATTTTCAAATTCGCAGCAATTTAAAAATGTTATTATCAAAGTTTTCGAACAAAATGTGAATGGAAACAGTATGTATCGCTTGCAAAGCTTTTCAAAGAAACTTGGTAGGAGCACCTCTATATTCCATTAGTCGCGACACTTCGTACGATGTGACTACTCATCTTCTTGGTTAGATTATTAATTCGAAAATTACGAAATAATTATTTACAAAACTCGCTGTGGCTGATTTTTAAATCTTAGTATGCTGCTTTATCAATATTTCCTTGAAACTGTTATCACTTTAAATGGACATTTCTATTCCTTGAAATTTTAATTTTTAAATAGATTTGTTTTTAAACTAAGGCAGCCAACTAAGTTTTAGAAAATATTCACTGTCAGTTTTGTGCAAAATTTTTTTTAGTTAGTTTTTTTAGCAAGAAGATCCATAGCCACGCGGCATGACGTGATACGACTAAGGGAATAGAGGTCTAGTTATCTAATTACCATCATCATCTAGTTACCATGAATTTAAAATTTTAGCATTTTCATTTCACTCAACTTATAATTCGGATGGTGTAGAGGTTCTTGTTAAAAATCTTGTTAGAATTCCATACCTTGACAAGCTTCATGAGAGTTTGATAAGAAGTGGTATAGTTTAGAATCAATTTTCCACTATCTTAACACAAATATCATAATGGTCGCTTATGAAATTCTAGTTATGTTGCAGTTAACCAGTAATAGCGAATTTATTCATAAAATGATGTTAGAAAATCAGATTATACTCGTTATATTGATATTTCAGGGGTGTGCTTAGTCCCGAAGAACTTGACAATATTACAAAACTGTATGCAAGACTCAAGATAATTTCCTTTCGGCGTAACAAATTTCATTATGGTCGGTGAAGTAATTACCTATTTCTGTCCAAGTTGATAATAATTTTAGTTGAAAGCCAATTTCCGTTCAATAAATGGCCTATCCTAGTTTCTTTTTCGCAGGCATCAAGGCGCAATTTGTTTGTTTATAAAATATTTTAAAACTTATACACGAGTGGTAATGCGCAGCGGGGAGGATAATGGCGGAGAGAGGTAATGAGGAGAAATAATGGCTAGAGACGGGAATGGACTGTAGGGTAATGTTAAGCGGTATTGTTCGGAGGGGCAATGACCGGAGGGCTAATGTTCTGTTACGCTTTATTCTACCGCAGACATTGTATCCTAACCCTGTATGTGGCGGTGTGATGCAGTGAAAGTACAAAGAAAACCGCTAATCTAATAATTTATGACTACATTTACCTTATCTGCGGTATGCACTCTTACGGAGTAAGACAGCGATCTAATTTCAAAATTCATTTATGTAAAGTGAACTCAAGGAATCTAATGAGTATAATACTTTACCTAGGTTACGTTCACGATGTGTGAAAATTTATTTGAAAAATCAATCAATTAGAAGTAAGTTATTTTAATTTTATAATTGTATTGTTTTTAATCTGTTTATGTATTGAACTATATTCTCGAAAGGCCCTTGAAAATGATACCGTATACCGTGGTTTTTGATCAATTAAATTCATCAATATCTACAACACACAAGTGTGTGCAACTTTTTTTCCCCACCGAGTTTTATATTCTGGTTTGCCTAATGGGCTTGGATCTGCCATCGAACCCAACATTATTTGACAAATTTTCTAATTCAATAATCGTTTATTGGTTTCATCGTTTCAAGAAGATTTTTCAATATATGTTAAAAATATATATCATAAAAGATGCATAATATATACTGTAAATTGTTAAAGTCAGTGATTGAACAAATAAAACAAACGACTATGTCATTAGGCTTTAGTCACACATGTTCCATGAGAGTTCTACCGATAGATCAGAAATTCTGAATTAAACTACCTATGTACGATTTTAAATCGAATGTCCGCATATAACTCGAGCATACACACGTACAGAGATAAACGTCCTGTAAAATGTATTTTGTTATAAATAATACTCGTATGTAGCGCTTACCAAAAAAAGAATATATTTTCCGTTTTTCCAGTTAAAAAAAAAATTAAAAACAATAAATCGCCTAATAATCAAAACCTAATCAGATATTCATTGTTTGTCGTATTTACGTTGCTGTTTTTACGTTTTTTTCTCTATGTATACAAACGTTTTCTGTTATCTCATTTGAAATCATTTTGTGAAACTGTGTACCATGCCATGTCGTCGACAACGACGACGACGGAAAAATGTTGATAAAATATTTTTGATTTTCCAACTGTGTTTTCTACGTTTGGTATATTATGTATATATAGCATAGAGAACTCTGTTAGTATTGTTGATTTTTCAGCCAAAAACTAAATACACAAACAGACAAATACACTATTTCTATGTACTCTATGTGTACATACTCGTATTATAAAAATAATAGAAAACAAGTAGACAAATTTTGAAATTATTCTCATCATGTTTACTTTTATTTTATTGTATCATTCATTTCATTTCACTACTCTTGTACTTTTTGTATTTTTTATGTTCCTACTGGTGAGCTTTTCTATATTGTTTTGGACAAATTGTCTCATATCACTATGTATGGTCGCATGTATGAATGTTGAGTTTATATTTATATAAAATTATATATTACATTTATATATGGAACAGCCGTAACGAAACCAGTACTGTACAGTGATCATAAAAATAATAAAATAACAAAAAAAAATCCATTGAATGAAAACTAATTTTTCTCTTTGGGGTCATTTATTTAATGAAAATTTAAATTATGTATCATGTATGTTATTGTTTATACTTGTATTGTATTTGCTTTTATACTTCTGGATTATATAAATTATATTATGCACTATTTTTGTTTGTATTTAGGTATTGTATAAACAATATAGTTTTGCTACAATTTGAAATAGATTCTCATTATTGGTACCCATTAGAAATGTACGCTATGACGTTATGTATACAGTATACCAAAAAGAAGAACACCTATGAGTTGATTACACGGGTTTCTTTTTATTAAATCAAAGTCGACTAAAAATTGAAACTACTGAATATTTAGTTTTATAAACATACGTCAGAACAAATTCCTTGCTTAAGGCTACTCATTTGCTAAGCCGAGTGATATCGACAGTTTAAATAATTCTTTATTGTACAGTTTGTATATAAACTGTGAGGTCCAGGTGTTATGTCGTTGTGGCCAACACCTGACTTTCTTTTTTCATCTTAAATCTTTAAGTTCTTTTGTTGAAAACTTAAAAAGCTCCTGCATCAATCAGCCTGGAGCTGCCACTTCTTAGAAGCTTCAGAATGAAGTAAGTATGATGATTCAACTTGTCTATGTATCTGGGCTATACAGAGTCCGAATTGTTGAAAAACAGTTTGCTTTTGTCCAAAATCGTAACCTTTGCTTACATTTTGGAAAACTGGACCGATTTGGTTGGAAATTGTATTTAAAACCTTTTAGTTCTTATTCATTTTTCTGATAAATGAAATAATTTTCAAAATATGGGACCTCCCAATGTATGGAAAAAGCTTGTTGAAAAACAGTTTTTTGTCAAAATTTGGCACTTCCGTTTACGCAAGCAGAACCCAAAGTTTTGAAACTGGTTTTCAAATTATGCATACAAAATAATTTTAGCCGTTATGATCGGTAAACATTTAACAATTTATAAAACAACTCCTTGAAAAAAATTACAACAATCAGTTCAGTTCAGTGGATACAATTGAATTACAAAAACAAACAAAAAATCTATCAACGGGAGTGAGTTATAAATTTATTTATAAACTAATCTTAAACTGATGATAGTTTAGTTATACCGTTGGTAGAGATCACATTTCGTTTAAATAGTAAAAAATAATAATGTAAACCGTGTAACCTAAAACAAAAAATCCGCGACACATTATTAACTAAGATAAGCGCCCGCTTTAAAAGGGTTTAAGCCCATGTAACAGTGACACATTCCTACTAAAACTAACCTAAAGCAACAGGCTTGCACTAAAATAAAATTTTAAATGTCAATAATGACTAAGATTGTTAATTTCTAGAAAGGAACTGTGGATGCAGGAAATTTATGTTGCGATGCTCCGATTTTACGAATTTTTGGTCGAATGATTTATTGTGCTTTTGAAGGTTTGTATTAAACTGGGTTGGCAGTTACGTGAGCTACCGGTTTACGCAATTTAGCGAATGATATGCGGGAAATAATTTTTTAGTCCACTCCACCCAGTGTGCGAAAATTTGTGAAACAAAATAATTTCAATTCACGAACGAAAAAGAACTCGATTATGGTAACGTGTTACCATTACTACTTCATTTGCTAATAAACAAAACTTTAAGCACATAACTCACTTTTAAATGATTTAACACTATGGACAATTTTCTATTCCACTGAGTAAAATCAAAGTTTCTTATAGGCCATTCAAATCTACTCAAATCCCAATGAAAATAACTGTTCCTTTTCATATATTCACGGAATAGGTGTTTGCGTGGCCAGTGAATACAAATATTGTGAAGAAAATGTTACGATTGCCACGATGCTCCCAGTAACGATCAATCAATTTGACAGAAACACATAGAAGAAGGTGGACTCTAACTAATTAAGAAATTGATGCCAAATGAATGGATTAATCTTACCCAAATATTTTCAATACTTTTTTTTTGTACTTTAACTGATTTGTTTGGCTTAATCGACCAGATGTAGTAAAACTCGAGGGAGTTAGGAAAATGCAAAAAATATTTCCAAAACTTAACTACGTTACGCATATTGTACCAGACTCACCATTACACTATTCCAATAACGGGTGATTTTAGTTTACCTTCAATGAATTGGACCTATGATAGAGAAATTCGCAAAATTTCACCTATTAATGTATCTTCAGAAAGTGCAATGGTAATTCCGAATTTAAGTTAAATGTCAGATGTAACAGATGTTGCAGAATTTCTTACGCGATTGATTATTTTACATAACCGATCGTTATTAACCATATCCATCACAAGTCTATCGAAATAATTCTGAAGAGCGAGATCAACGTGGCTTGAACCACAGGACATACTTCAGCTAGAGAAAAGCAAACTTCCTCTATATTTTTAAAATATCAACATCGTGTACATACGTAAATGTAGACAAGCACAATTTTTCTGCAATGGAATAGATTTATTTGTCCCCACTAAAACTAGACGATGCTCTCCTTGGTATATGACGACAAACTAATTGACCTACAAAATAAAAAAAATAATGTTCAAAGAGAAAATCAAATATTATTCCGAACGAAATTCGTGAACAAAAATTTCCAATACACAAGTAAAACCAACATTTATAATTTTACTATACCAAAAAAAGTTCAAAAGTTAAATCTCTTTTATTCAAGAAAAAATACGAAATGATCCAAAATACGGTGGGAGTTACTTTAAGTTATAACGTGAGATTAAGAGTTATCCGAAATATATGGCATTTAATTGAAAAACAAAAACTTGTGATGCGCAAGTCATGTCAAATATGTTCGCTTAATTTTTTCAATCAGTATATAGGCAAGTAGGCTTCAATCAACACATAAAACGTAGCGATGGCACCAACCACATATCCATGCAAACTGAGCAAATAGCCGTGGAAGATATCAATCACCCTCCAGAAATGCTTGGAGGTGAACGCAGTCCTAACGGTAAACCATTACTGAGAACTACAAATATTTGTATTTCCTCTGTGCTTTATTTTCATTCAATTGTTGAAAATAATAGTTTCTCCCCAAAAGTGGATAGTAAAAAGAATGTCGCTAATCAAGTAATGTCGCCTTCTGTTATTCGGAAGTCTCGGGTTCGGTTCCCGGTGTTAACCAGTATAATTTTTTTATTAAAATTTATTATTTTATTAAAACGATTTTTTATTAAAATTAAAATTAAATTTAATATTACACTTTTGGGAAATCCGTAAGTTTAATAACATGTTGAACTTCAGGATTTCGTAAAAATGAATGCTGTTACAAATTTGGTTTCGGCAATTTTTAGTGACCTATGGTTTATATCGTTTTTAGCAACCGCTACTCAATACAATCTCGAAATAGGAAACAAAACGTCTCAATTTATTTTAGGCACCTGCGATGTACGAGAACTTCAAAGCTCTCATATTAATCTCCACAATTGTTCAAACGGGATCATCGTAGTAATTCATAATTCTAAGGTCCTAATGTTTGCAGATGGCCGCAAACTTTTTAAAACAGTGGAGAAAATAAACAATACCCACAAACGATTTGGCTTGATTTTAACCTTCGGATATTACTGGCATAATCGATACATAATTTTTTTAAATTCCTGGACCCAACATTGAATATTCTGTTAAAATGTTAATTTTGTAATGTTGCTGCGAATGTTTGGGACGAATAAAACTGCTTGGTTTGCATTTGTATATTATTTTGAAACAGAACTGAACAGAATATAAATAAAATGTGATGTATGGGGATATTTGGATTTGTATTCTTTCAACTGTTTTCTTGTATCTGAATATCACATCCAAAAACAGTCAATCAGATCCAGATAGAAATTGAGAAAATTGTAAATGAGATCCGTGTTCTGCTTTGTTCTAGAAAAAGTAATATAGTTATTTTTGCTTTGTTGTTAAAAGTCCACCAGTTAAAAATAAGTTTTGTAATTATAATTGAAATTTCGTAAAATTGTTTTGTCCCTAGTACTCATGAAAAATAGTAGTTAGGAACACTGAATTTCATACAGTTTTACGTATGTATGCTTAATATTGAATATGATGGAAGTACTACCACCACGCTATTATAACCTAATCAACTTAAAGAAACGTCGTATAAAAAATGCCGAAATTATACGCAAATTTTGCCGGACGAATAATTTAAAGGCTATGATTGTTATATTGTACTAACTTTTACTTAATAAAAGTTTTAATTTGAATTACCGAAGGAAGTTGGGACTGGTGGATTTTTACCTGCCGGGATTTGTAAGTGTTACTTAACACGTACAATTTCAAATAGTTTTTCGAAACTATTATACATACGAATATGAATGACCAAATAGTGAATTAATTTCTCTGCTAACAGAATGGGAAAATCTTAAAGCAAACTGAAAAATTGTAAGATGTCATCTTCGTACTAAAGAATCCAATAGATCATGTTTAGTTCAGAAACTTTACATCTTATTCAATTCATCTGATAAAATTCAGAACCATTGTATCGAAAGCCCACATTTCGATGTTCAAAATAAAATGATTTTATTTAAAAATTTAAATTAAATCATTTTATTTAATTACAACAGAATCAGACATATATTGTTAGAAAAAATTATTTAATGACCATAAAAGGGGGTTTGTAAGAGAATAAAGTTTAAATAGCAAACAGTTTTCTACATTCGTGAGGTTATATCAAATGGTTTATTGACATTTAGATTATATTTTGTAAAATTTGCGATAGACCGATAGTTCAGTAATAAATTCTTTATTGCGAGATATTGCTGTGTACCGCAATGTACTAAAAAGTTTGTGAAAAATTCTGGAATACGAAAAAGGAAAATATCGATATCGATAAATTTCGTTTAAATATCGATACCTTTCATACTGAAAATAAACCGAAGTGGAAATTCGAGTGAACAAAAGAAAATAAATTTTCAGATATATCACAAGCTAGGTATGAAAACTGGTAGCTCTTTACCTAGTTTCGTGGATAATATCAGTGAAGAAATTTGGCAGCCTGATACACAATTTGAAAAAGTTTTATAGAATGGAATGCGTTGTCGTTCAGAAAATACGGCATGATCTTATTTATCATAATGGAAGAATGTATGTTATTATTCCGTTATTTTATTTTTAGGGGACGCCACAAACTGAAACATATCAAGATTCAAGAGTCAAACTACAACAATGAGCATTTCTGGCTTCTTGCTTGCTTGAAACCCTCAGCGAGAGTATGTAGTCGAAAATACTTGACTGGTTTTGACTTTAAAGGATTTAATTTATCGTTTAACGCATTATGAAATTATCTTATTTCTAATTATTTTGAAATTCACCTGAATTATTCTTACTGATTCTATGTATTTTAAAAATAGACATAATTTGTATTACACGTAATTAACGTACTTTATAAATATTTACAGGCAATTGATTAATGGAATAAAAAAATTTCTAAATAGGATTCTCATACTTCAATCATAGATTGCACTGAAAATAAAACTGAAAAACCTCGAAATCTATAAAGTAATCAAGATTTATGTTCGCACTATAAAAATACTTATACTCTTCACGTGTTTTTGGAGGTTCAGCCAGTGATAGAGCTACATTGCCGAAGAGTGAATTTTTAAGTGAACTAAAACCTAATGGCACGATTCTAGCCGGCAGAGGATTTGAAACATTAGATATTTTATAAAAAGAAAAACTTATGTTATAAATATTTCCCCATTTCGTAATTGGCAGGGGTGGGGGAGGGAGAGGGTGGGAAGTACAGTTATCAGAAGATGATGAATTGAGCTAATCAAAACATATGAAATTTTTAATGGTACATTTCCAACACATTTATTGCCTTTGGCGGATAGTACATAACATATACAGTTAATTTTTAATTTCAAAAGTAGTATAATTAGTAAAAATTTATTAACTTTTTATTAATTTTTCAGCATAAAAAATATATTTATAATAAAAATTATTAAACCAAAAAAATTAATTATGGTTAACAAAAAAAATTAAATCGAAAAACAATTGATTAAATTATTATTCCAGACTGAAACTTGTTTCATTTAAACCTCTTTGTAAAATGTGCCTAACCGGAGTAGGCAATTATCCCAGAACATTGATCATCAAAAATTGTTTTAAGCAGAATACTGCTTGTGCATAAACAGAAAATCACACAACTTCTAATTTCAGTTTGTACTTGATAATAATAATGCTTTTTCACACAATTTATTTTCTTTGCTAATATATGGTATTCCTTACAAATCCTGTCGATCCGGGCACTTTACTTCTAAAATAATGTTACTGTTTACAATACCATCAGAAGAAGCAAATATATGAAGAACAACTCCACATTTTTCAACTTTATTATCAGTAATGTTTGAATAAATGGAAATTGATGTTTTGTTTTTTCATGCTTTACTTAACGAGTACAGTGTATATATCGGTTTACCTATGATCAGCCGTTGTGCTAATTTACTGACTTTCTCATCGATTTAACAGTTGAAGCAATAGCTCCTGCATTTGATGCTGTAAGTCGAGATTTGTGTTGATGCAGCCATATGTTTGATAAGCTTCGATTGCTTGTTTCGTTTTCAATTTTTTTCATCAACAGGAATGATTTTTTTTAATCGATGGATTGCAAAATTTTAATCATACAGATGATCATTCAAAAAAAACATTGTGATTAATATTTCTTTTTACTGTCAAAGTGCAGGAAATTTTGGAAGTTATTAACCAATTTGAAAGGTCATCCATATTTTGTTTGGAATTTTCGACATTTTCCCGTGGTGATAAATTTAAAATATCTCTAAGTAGATGTTTTTCTGGCGGCATAAATGTGCCTCGGTTGATGTACATGTACACTTTTGTAGCTGGATCGCACGACTTTGTTGTTCTAAATTATTCTCTAGTAAAAAAATATATTCGTTTAAACACAAGAACAAAGCAATTCAATATTACATTACCTGTAAGGTCTTACTGCTCCAATACAAACAAAAGTGCAGCGATATGTTTGCATGTGAGAAAATTCTGTTCCCGCTGGACAAGCTACAAGTTGCTTGTTTTATGGCCATTCTTAATTATTATTTATTTATTACATAAAATTATTTAATGCCATATTGAGGCCTTGAATTTTGTTAGCTTTTGATAAACTTTCGGTAAACTAATCATCAATTTCATTTCATTCAATTTTTTCTAACGCGTCCACTATGGGCCATTTTTTATTGGAGCAGTGTCATTGCAAGAAGCTAGTTTTTCTGTTTTAGTATACAATTTCATTTCAATCTGATTTTGTTGTTGCCACAATTGTAATTTAAAATTAGTTCAACGTACATAGAAACATAAGTCGTAAATATAACTGCAATACTTTTGAGTATATCTCTCATTTAACACAGTTTTATTGTCGCTTCGCAAAGTACCAGCATTTTCTTTATTTTCCATGTTAAAATTATAATCTTACTGCCTCCAAAGCAATATTAAAAATTAAAGAACTATTTCTTCCGAAAATTTTTTCGAGAACGAGAAGTCACCAACACTAATCTAAACAAAACACATCGTTTACATAAAAATGTAAACATTAAAAATCTACTCAGTATGCTATAAACATTTGGCGGTACTTATTTGAACTATTATCATGATCTATTGGGGAACAACAACAAAAACAATAATTAACATTATCTACAAATTATCAACATATCTAGTAGATGCACAACACTGTCAGAAATTTAGTGCACATATAATTTTAAACATTAGCATTAGGAAAACTTTGAAAAATTTGAACTCAACTTCACGCATTTTCGGTTTGTTTTTCCACACCATTTTACTCACCTAATCGAGTACATATTTTTTCTAGCTTCTTAATAATATTTTTTACAAAATTGGGAATCCAATTTTTAATTATTTCACGTTACGACCATGATGGAGCAGAAATAAATTATAGTTGGCACCCGGGTAGCCGGTTCCTTCATGTTTTTTGGAATGAACAACAAGAGTTAAACCAAATAGGCATGAACTCCAAATTGACTGTTTGAAAAATACACGTATAAATTATGGCGCGATATATAATGATGTAAACAATTGATTTCTTTACGTGACACGTTTATAAAAAAATTCTTATTTCGCAAACAAAAGTTTATTTTTATAACGTGCATATATTTTTGTTTTCTCATGGACTACTTAAATTGCAAATTATACCAATAATTTAATTTTATAAAGTGCCAAAAATTTAGTATTAATTTATGAAATACGTATTGGGAAATCCTCACAATCAAAGTCCCTTAGTATATATGAAAACAATCATGAATGATTTTATTACAGTTCAGTTCAATTTTGTTTTATTTAAATCTTTAATTTTTATTGTTTCTTCTTTAATTTCTGTCAATTTTTTTTACTGTTTTCTTTCTAGCTCGTATATTCTGAAAAATGATCACCCGCAATAATTATTGAAATAATAAGGCTTCTAACTTATTCAACGTCGCCCGTACAATATATTACTTTTGCTTTTCCGTTCTAAGAAATCCAATTAATTCAAACTTAAAAACAAATTTCTAAATAATATCTTGCACAGGGAAGGCAGAAACGCAGAAGTAAAATATAAAATATTAAACTAAACATTTTTGTTCCTCACCCCAAAATATAATTTCATCGGAGAAGTACGAAAACATCTTACATAAAAAATATTAAGTTGCCAATATCGTATCGCAACTTTAGAAAAAATGTATAATTACATGTTATTTTACTTCAAACTAAAAATTGGAAATTTTATTTTATCGCAACTAAATTGAGTTTTTAAAAACGAAAAAAACATAAAATCTTAAATTTTTTGTTATTTTCACTATGCTAGAACAACTATCACACCCGTATATATTTCCTTGTAAATATATTACAGAGACGAGAGAAGTGCTTGTACGTATGTACGGTTGCAGCATGAAAATGAAATTTTTCTTTTCTCGTTCATTTATATTTTTTTTGTGTTGCTACATGTGAAAATTATTGTGTTATAGAACGGAATTTATAGCGCATTATCTATTACTTCAGGTAATAATGTCGGGTACATAAACTACATAGTGCTCCTTATATCTATAACGTCGCATAGAAAAATTTATTTCAATTTTAATAATAAATCGATTATTTGATTTTTAAGTAGATTTCAATTTTTAGATAAAATGAATTAATACAACTTTTCCTATGAACGTACGAAGTTAATTAAATCCTGGAAATAATGTAGTATACAGTTGTGATCTATTCGGCCCATTAATCCTATACGGATCTCTACAGAATTTACATCAATCAGTCGATATGTTTCGGACATGCATATATGGTTTCCTCTATACATTTCTACTCTGCTACAATAATAAAATCCTATTCCGATAAAAATGACGACAAAGTAGGAAAAAAGCTTAATACCCAAAAAATTGCTTGACATTAATCTTTACAATAAAAACGTTTTCCGTTCGTTTTACTACCCATTTTTGGTTTTCCTCTGTTTTCCCCGACTTGTCTTCCTTTTTGGGTTGTGCTCTTCGCTTGGCTGCTACTGCCATACTACTATACGGAAAATAAATTAGATGTGCGCGAGAAAATTGAACTGGAACACAAAAAATAAAATGGACAGAAATTAAACGAGAAGATGATTTAAAATAAATTAAAGTAATAATTATTATCTTATATATCTTATATATTTGCGAACAAGACACAAACACAACAATGGTTTTGTTTATGGTGGAGCAATTCTTAGCTCTCTCCCTTCTTGATATATGTACATGTAGAAAAAATGTAATATTAATTTTTCTTCAATTAAGTTACTTTCAAGTTGTATGGTTTGTTATTTTTATAAATGAGTTTTAGAAATTTATTAGAGTGGTTTTGACTAATAGACATGACCAATTTTGTGTTAGCACAAATAAATTAAGATCTGCGTGTTTAATTAGTAGTGTGTTATTTGTTATATATTCGTGATTTTATTTAGTTTTAGCATTTCAGTCGCATTCTAAAGTGATTATTGATTAATAGTGCAATGTTTGCTAAAAATTCATAGAACGATGCTTACAAACTTATTGGTCTGTTTTCTAAGAGTTTGGTCGCAAATTCATCAGTAGTCGAGATATAATCCTAAATTGGGAGAATTCAGTTAACCATTAACTGTGAACCGCAAGGTTATTGCTGTAGGTTACACCTAAATAACTGCGAAAATTTAATTTTTACCCAAGAGTGGATTAAATCCTGGATTTCAAGATATTCGATTGATGAGTTTTGAGTGTGGACTTTGAATTTGGCCGACTTAATGAAACTAAGGTATATCTTTAATTGATATAAAACATAGTTTGTCTGATGAAAATAGACAGTATTAATTTAAAAAGGTACGGCATCTTTAAATTGTCCAATTTAGAATAGGAATATTTTGATCGATATTCATCATAGTGACGAGTTCTTGGAGACCGACTAACATTAGCTTCCTATAGCGAGTATTTCGCGGAGATTGGTGAATAAGTACCTAAATATGCTTCGAATAATTTTGTATCCTGCATGACACTAAAGCAGTCACAATAGCTGACCCTTAATCTGCAACCGGAAAGGGCAACTGTAGGAAGCGCATCATGGCATTTAAATTTGTGCTTAGGAAATTGATAGATGCCTTGATAAATAAAAAGTGGATAATAAATAAGTGACTCCCATTCGTTTAGTATATCAAGGCAACTATGGTTAAGCTACTTGGGGTCCTATAATACGTTAACTTCCCTGCCGAGGCGATTGTCACGGTCTTAAAAATCTTATTAAATCAACCCCTAATTTTGTCCTTGATAAACGATTAAGCGATATTCTTTATGTAAATCGATTTTTTTTTTTCAATTTTACCTGAAATGGTTTGGTATCCGATAAATATTCACCGGCCATCTGTTTTTATCCATCAACCACGATGTGAGGTTACCAATAACTTTTCAGCTTAATTTCAAACAAAATTCAAAACATATTTTGAATTTTTTTTTTAATAAAAATTTCACTTTAGTCTCATCATAGATAACACTAATTGTTTTATTTAGTGAATTCAAAAACTAATAAGTTTGAAAGCAAAATTTGAAACTTCTTGTTTACTTTATCTCGATACCTTTAAGAAAATTGTTATTGTTGAAATTTGTGATTTTTTCTAAATAATCTTGAGTTACAAAATTATGTGCCAATTATAACTGTCTTAAACTTTGTGAACATTATTTTCTAGTAACTTTTAGTCCACTTTCTTAGGTAAATGTTTCTGATTTGAACAATGGTCGAATATCGTTCAGCTTGGTCTAATTTCAGAAACTTAAAACTACATTAAATTTGAATTTGACCATTATCGGTTAAGAAATAGCCAAATTAGAATCAGTAATGCCAATTTTAGAATTTCATTGAATATAATAGAGATTAACTCAGATGGTCCCACTTACAAAAATTATTGAAAATGTGTATGTAAATCCCCTGGATCACCGAACACTCGGTATATGTATACCGAAAATCGGTCTAAAATTCCAAACATCGATTAATGATGGTCATATGCCAGAATTTCATCCAAAATTCATGGTACAATCCGAGATTCACTAATTATAGTTAATTTCAAAAAATTCGTTCAAAATTCATGTTTCGCTCAAAAGTTCAATCGGTTCAGAAATCGTCGAGCTCCAAAATTGTTTGTGAAATGACAATGCGATCCAAAAAACTGAACTTATTTGGTTAAGAAATGTCCGAATTTCATTTAGCAATGCATGGATATGAACTTTTTTGATGCAGTTCTGGAGTTCGACCAAAATTTTGTATGTAAAGTTGGACTGGACAAATTTCTGGGATTCGGCTATAGATGGAACTACGGAGGCTGTTTCTCAATTGATTTATTTCAAACCTAGTTTATACAGCTGAAACGGATTTCTAACAAAACCAGCTAAACGTTTTGGAATTCGCCAATTCGGAATGCAGCTAGGTTATTTCTTAATAAATAATTGTCAAATTAGGTATATAAAAAGGATTGGTATTCAACCGTTCTAAATAAAAAATCTTAGCCATTTCTAAACCATTAATTGTCATCAATTTGGTTTGTACAATTAGATTGAATTTCTTAAATCAATTTTGGCTAAATTTGTGGAATTCGCCTATACTAAAAAAACTAAGTCATTTCTAGCTAGGTAAGCCAAGCCAATCCGGCTTGTACTCAAATAGGACGGAGTTTGATACCAGCGAGTTCGAGCTTTGATTAATTTTGGTCTCGAGTAATTTTGTGAAACAAGGATTTTATATAAATTATTGGGTGGCACACCCGAAATAGCTTGCTTCATTTCCTACAGTTAAAATGATCTGCAAACCAAATTAGGCCATAATTTGTAAAGAAATGGCCTATCAAAATTACTTCAAATATTAATTTAAAATTCCATTTTGATTCAGATCAACAATGATTTAATTCAATTTGCCTTTCATACTATTTCTAGAAATAGATTATCAAAATTCTGCCTCATTTTTTATCAATAAGGGGCGCATATTTCAATAGTGAGGTATTTAATGTTATTGAATTATACCTTCTTGTTATTTTAAAATTTTAGTATTTTATAATGGAATTATTATTTCGGAAATTGATTTATGGGATATCAGTTCGAAACCTATTTTAATGATATTTATGTAGATTCCACTCAACATGGTAAAATCATAAAATTTTTATCCTTATTCTAGGATGAATTACCGATAGAATTTGTTCATAGCAGCCAAGATGGATTAAACTAGAAGAAATGTTTGCGTTTGAAATCTGGGATATTTAATGTTCCGGGGTTAAATTCCAAGGGTTCCACGGATCACATGCTTTCTGAAAATCCAAAAATATGATAGCAGAAATATGATTGCTGGCCTTACCATATTTGTGTTGGTTTTTGAAATTCATTAATGGTTGGTTTCATGGTAGTGATGATGTCCATGTCTCGAAGCCTACGATGAATTACACCTTCAGCAATTTTGCTAGACAATGAGCTGTTTCAAAAGATGTGTCTGTGCAAAGTTGAACCGGTTGAAAAACTGCCTCAATATATCTTAGAGCAATAGTCCACAATTTGAAACAAACCTTATAAATTAGAAAACATAACAATTCCTCGATATGATGTATACACACATTATGTTAAACAAAATTGCTAACAGAGTTATTAACTTCTTATGTATTGACGATAATAATGGTCATACTCATATCCATTTAATTGCAGTGAAATCAAGTTTCGAAACAAGATTAGCTGTTACAGTTCATTCAGCACATCCATGGGCTGATTCTCTGATTGTTACTGATTGTCCAACTATCTTATGAGGTGGAAAACTTCATTGTAAATCGAACGAAACAATTCTGGGCGTTCTTCATAAACAAAACACTATTGATCTCCTATCTCGAGGTATTGCTTCAGAAATAGTAATTAAAGACATGTTTTGGATCAGAAGTCCTGATTGTCTTGCGATTGATTTTGACCATTGACCAAGTCAGGGAAATATTACATGTGAGTCTAATGAGTAGAAAGTTTTCGTCGCTGACTCATATTTACAATCATTAATATACGTTCGCTCGTGTAAAAAATTTATAGGATTATTAACTCTATTAAAATTGCCAATGTCCGATCTGACAACACTTCGAGGTGCAAACATCATCAACATAATCTTCGATCAAGTACCACAACCAGCCGTGATGCAGAAATTGCTTACACAAAGGAGGGAGACTTGTATTAAATGAGCTCAACAAATATTCCATAGCGAAACCCGTAGTATTAAAAAAACAACAAAAAAAAATAATTTCGCTGCGCATGATGCAGCAATTATAAAATCACATAATTAATTATTTAAAAATAATTATTTTATCTTGAAATAATTTTAAATATTTACTTTACACAGAGCACCAAAATCCACATTTGATTCCACTTGGAGTACTTCAAACAACTGCCGCCTACCACCTCGCTCCTCCCTTTGCTTACGAAAATCATCGAAATTTGTTACGGGTTGCTTCTCCGGCCTAGTATTTGTAATATTTCTACTAATCCTACTTGCTGAGAAATGATTTTTAAACTCCAAAACAATTTTTTGGAGTGTTAATTTCCTTCAAAGTCTACTTGTTGATGAAGTTTACCGTACTGTCTTTGGCTGGTTTTTGACCGCATTTTGTTTCTAGCACTGGTTTGCTATGGCGCGGCCTTTCAGTTTCTCCTTTACTCGATTTGTTATTTTTCGTAAATATTCGGGTACGCTAAAATATTCGTTTTTCAAATTCAACTTTTACTTTTATTTACGTATTTGCTATAAGTATTAAGATTTTTATAGATTTAATAGCATCAGAGCATGCTGCTGAAGTATGCCGAAAAGTTCAGCCGTAATAAATATTCATTAGCGAATTATTGTCCAATAATTTACCTTTAAAACATGTGGGTCCAGTAAATGCGTCGTAAACCTTAAGCGATAATTAAATTACTATTAATTGGATATAAACTATGGATTGACTTTTTACAGGGAGTTCTTTACTAGTGCTAGCAGTGGAATCACACACCTTTATCACTGTCTCACTAAATTATTTATTATACATTGGTGTACTCGTATTGAGTAAATTGTGATGAAACTATTATTTGTTCTTATATGAAACCCAATTTTTAACGTTAATCAAAATTTTAATGTATGTAAAGGAAGCCCTATTTCCAACCCGAAAAAGGCGATGACAATAATTTTCCGAGGCTGGGGAGAAAAAGTATTCTGTTTTCATGAAACTTGAATACTATCACTACAGAAAATATTCTGGATTTTTTCAAAATGTTTATGGAATGTAGTTTATGGCTGGAGCGGAGCAGCAACTTATGTCCGGTGATGAAGGAAGATTTAACCCAATATATCCTGCTACCCGAACAAATCATTCAATATTAATGATTTTTTTTTTGAGTTCTAAAGTGACTAATGAGGAAAATTCCGGAAGCAGGGTTGACCTAGCACCAGCGGGTTGTTAGTTTAAACTGACGCTTGGAATGAAACAGTGACAAAAACAATATTATTTTTTCTAATAAAAATAAAAATATATACTTTATTTCAATGCAAAATATAATGTAAATTTATAAATAAGTTATTAGGTATATCACATTTCCGTCTTAATTAATCAAATAGTTCAACCAATTGAGTTTATAATTGATAGTAGTTTTTGGCGAGGTATACAAATTAGTTATTAGTTTCTGAATGATAAAGCGGCATTGCACTTTGTACAAATACATTTTGTCGTTTTTGAGCAAAATGCACAACGCCGTTGGGTTTCGCCCAAATGGATCCAGTGGTTTATACCGTCGAATCTCAAGGCTGACTTTAACACCTTTTGCCGTTTTCTCGATTTTGCTTGCATCAGATATTGTTTATTACTAGCATCGTTTTGTAATAAACTTTGGGCAATTGATCTGATGAAAAGAAGTAGGGAAATTTATGGTTCCTTTTCCCTATAAATCAACCATCAAATATCGGCCAATACCATTTATCAGTTCTTATTTTCATTCTATAAGTGGTGCTGGTCAAATAAATCCACCCCTCCCATTCCTCTATTATATAACTTTACTATGTACGGTGTGGTATGAAGAAATATCACACCGTACATAGTAAAGTTATATAATAGAGGAATGGGAGGGGTGGATTTATTTCCATTGAATAACCTGACTGTTGTCGTTCCAACGAATAAGATAAATTTTGTCGACTGAATTATTTAATGCATGAGCCTTGCAAAGGAGTCTTTTCTACTCAATCTTTACGAATTGTACCAACCACTTTAAAATCATGATCATTAAAAGTATCTATAAGCCCAAAAGAAGTAAAAAAGTTATCCATAAAAACAATTGATTGTTTAGGCATCAGGTCTTGAGATAAAATTATCGTACCAGTTGAGCCCAGTGGTATATTTTTATCTCGTTCGGGTTTAACTAAAACAACGTTTTATTTTTATATTTAAATCTACCTGTATATGGTAAAACTCGCAACAAATACAGTTGTTGTATTTATGCACCAAAATTTATAGCCAAACCGTATAGGTTTTTCTAATATAAATTGCTTTATCCGACATCTTCCGTAATATGGTTCCATAGCCTCATCTAAGGAATAATACTTCCTATTTTATATAAACGATCATTAGAATCAATAATGCGATTATCGTTAAAATGTAAGAATTGGTTTAATTTTTTGAATTTATTGCGAGACATAGCTTCTGCGACAAGTATGTTGTAGCTGTCTTCCTCATGGTACCAGTACATTCGATTACTGGGAAGCTTCACATAATCAGATAGAATTAATACCGAATAATATATATATAATTCATCTATTGTGGTTGAGAACTGCATATCTCCTTTAAGGTTTGCATAAGAATTAGTTTTACTGCAAATTTTTTTCCATAATGGTCGAGTCGAAGACGTCTTTGAATAAATCTGCGGGCGACTTTCCGTTTTCAATTACATTTTCGGCATACCAAGACCGGTGTGTAAAATTTAAATTTGGGTTGGTTTCCTTTTTAAGTGTTGTTTCATCGCAAGACCTTGGCCTTCCCTTTCTAGGTAAAGCAGTCGTTGGTTTTTCTGAAACATTTTCTATTGACGCAAGCTCAACAGGTTCATTCTCTCCAACTTCACAATTCACATCCTCAAAAATTAAATTTCTGTGTCAGTTTGAACAATTGAGGTAGTAATATTAATTCAATATTTTCGCCTTCAATTATACCATTTATTTCTCCCGGTTGAGCCACATTTGTTTTCCTATTCGAACAAATCACACAAAATTACAGAATTCTTATTCTTGTTTAATCAATATTATTTCTAGTTAGCTTACCAAGATGATTGAGCGAGAAATCAGCTTCATTTTTTGCTTCCAGCACTATCCGCATCACTATCATTCCCATCATCTGGAGAAAACAAACGATTTCAAAGCTTTCGGTGTTTCCTATTTGGGTTTGCTTCATTTCCTCTTCGTCCAACTCATGCAAATAATTTAAAATATCCTCCAAATTTTTGTAAAATTATAAAATATTTCATTAACGGGAAGCTATAATTGTTGGTTCTTCTCATCGTCAGTCATACTTGCACTATAATTAAAATTAGCTGTATACTATTCTAAATCACTTTTATTGTTACGTAATTTATTATTGCACAAGAATATTTATTAAATTTCACGAATCAATAATGAAAAATCCCGATTTATGTATTTATTATAAATTAAAAATTATTAAAAAATAAACTTACCACTTCCGACTATTTACTACTCTGTTAATTTTTTTCTCTTAAATAATGTTTCTAAAGTATGTATCCCTTGCATCAATTGCAACAAACTTCAGAAAAGGAATATGCGTTTACAGGGTACGAGTAGTTTTTGTGATTTTTTTAACATTGAACATTGAACTCAGGAACTAATTATTAAAAGCCGCTAATCCGGCCAACGAATCCAAGTATGAAAATTTGGGATTTCTTCGCAATGGTAATTTTTAGGTGAAATTTTTTGGACAACATTAGTAAAACCACTACCTGATATACAATGTGTCGATACTGCAGCTGAAATTTTCATCTAACTCGTCGGTAGCATATATTGGCATCGTATATTAAATCCCACCACCAGAGAATACTGTTATAGTTTTTCAATCCTGATACATTCCAAGTATTTATATGTAGTGTATTATGATTTTTTAAAAATAAATAAAAACTTACATCTTATTTAACAATGTAGAGCAACAATATATAGAACTATATCTACTAGTAAGTAGAGCAACAGAACAAAATGTTGTAAATTTATTTGTTAGGAAAATCTTGTACGTTACAATCAAATACAGAAAAATAAACGAAAAATTACCAGTAGATTTAATTTTTGTTGTTGTTTTTCTTGTACTTTGTGTAGAGTATATAATATATGCTCGGAGGAGGGTTATGTGGATACGCTGGTAATTTTTTTTGTGTTGTTCTGTTAAAACGTTTATTTCACTTGTAGTTTTCTATTTCACATATTAGGTGTAAATCAAGTACCAAGTAAAAGTTAAGGATACACCTTTTTATTTATTTATGTGTTGTACGTACATATGAGTATAATATGTATGTATATATAGTCTTTCGTTATCATTTTCTCTTCCAATCTATGTATTAAATATAATGTATACAATGTACATACATACAGTATAATATCTACTGTACATTCACATATGGTTATAAAAATGGGGTTATTATTTAACCCTAATGGAACACTAATTATCACATTCTAGATTTTATGGCAGTTTTTTCTTTGTTATGGTTGTACATTTACTTCTTTTTTCTCATCTTGCTGGTCTCGTATATTGTAAGAGAGGTTGGTTTGGTTCAGTTCAGTTCTCTTCCACTTACGTGGGTTATATATTATGAAATTATGATATTTTTTCGGGGGGAACAACAAAAATAAAAATCTTTTTGTATGTAATAATTTTATTATTTTAATATTTATGAATTTAAAACAAGCTGTACAAGATTGGTTGGTACCTTGTTTTAATTATTTATAATATGTGTTCTGCTTTATATTTTACGTACATAAATATGTATGAGACTTAGTTTAGTGCAATTTTTTTTAAATTAATATTAAATTTATACACGTATACCTCTTTAAATACTAAAATTTATAAATAGACAGGTACGAGTATATAGTTATAGAGTTCATAAATTAATAATTTACAAATATGGTTCGAATTTATAATGATACCCGAACGGTTTCCTCACCATTCTGTTCAAAGCACGCTATAAATGTTCTCATTTAAATGAAAATCAATCATTTCACATGTAATATGTAGGTATACATGTATATAGGAATACATTTATTTGGTTAGCTTTATAAATACTAAACTAAAATCGATATTGAACCGATACAGAAATGTACAAAAATCAAAAAATAGAAATTTTATATTCTCATGAAAAATATTATATTAAATATTTAATGAAAATTCAATATAAAATTTTTAAGTTTGAATTATTTTATTTTTTGCTTCTGTAAATCTTATACATTTTTAATTTTAATGAAATAATAAAATTAATAACTGTAAATCGATTTATGATATTTTAGTTTTTATTCGATTTAGAATTTGAAAATGAATTCGTTTTATATTAAAAAATATATGGTATATATGATGGATGTATCTGTCTGCAAAACCCCAAGCGAGATCTATTATCATTGATCAAAGTCAAACTCATCATTTTTTCATAAAACTACTCATTAGATTTTGGCTTTGTCTCTGTAAAATTAACAAGTTAACTATTCCTTGAAATTATCAATCATACTCTTTTTATGATTTATTTTTGCCACGGTTTGCCATAAAACGCACTCATTTATTACAAACAAAAAAACAAAGAAATTTTTTGATTCTAGCTGTCAAAATTTTTGTGCACACTTATGTTGTAACATATTTGTATATCTTAGAAAAGAGTTGGTTAATATTAAATGTCATATTTACATAATATGTAAATTACTAAGCAATTAAAATTAATTTCATATTTATAACGAAACATTTCAAAGCTGTGTGTTGCATTTGGACATAACTGGATTTTTATTGCCGAATAATAGTGCTAGGGAACTTCTATCGTATCGTTAGAAGGTATAACCACTAAGTGACTTTTATATGGAGTCTGAGTTCCTTCTGTTGTCCGAGATCGTGATGCAAATTGTATCATGATGACTTCCATTAGACATTGGTTTTAGATTTTTTATTATGACAAGCACGACGTACAATACTAATTTACAATTTTATTTCGATTTGGGTTGTTCACTCGGTTTTGGAATAAAATTAAACAGTAAAGTTAGTAAAACCTGTTAGTTCAACGACATAAAACTACGCATAAACTTCCATCCCAAGAAAAACAAAAACTTACAAAGATTCGGATTAGGGCGAGTATTTTAGATACATAGCATCTCAATACTTATATATTTGATCAATTTATTGAAATCAGCATCCGATCGTATTTTTGGAATATATTTGTTTGCCTGCAGCACCTACGGCGCTTAAAATCGCGAAGAATCTAACACAATTTGTATTTGGAAATCAAAATTATTTCGGATGGATTCGTCACTAGTTTTTTTATGTAAAAACGTAAACACACGCATTTAACAATCTATGAAAAATGGGGCATACCAAAACGAACTTATTCTACCGTAATCCACTTTATCGAATTGCTTGTCAGAATCAAAGAGTGTTTTAGTCAGAATATTATTTTCTGAGAGGTCGCGTTTTCCCTCATCTGAGGCTATATGAATATATTTACCGCACAATTTTTTATATTTTTAAAATGTTCGTGATATCATTTCAAAGTGTGTGGAGTTTTATCGCTTTGTTTGTAATTTATTGTACCCAGTGTATAACCTAAACTAGTATTTCATCGATCTCAATTCATTTGTTATTCTAATTAGAACTGCCCTGCTCCAGCGGCTTCTGCCTTAGGAATTGGTTGTCCGACATGTTTCCTTCATGACCCAGTATATCTTCCTATATATGATATTTAACTATCCTGCTTTCTTCTTGATTTGTTCTTTTTAACTTAGCTGTTAGCTTAGCATCGAGAATCATCACTAAACTATTTAGCTCCATTATAGCACATGGAATTTGGTTTGAGTCAAGATCCACGGGAATCCAGTGTTTAAAGTACGAGAATAATAGGTTCAAGTGCGCTACCTTGTCTACCTGCTGGTATTCTTTTTAATTCAGAATACTCGTTTTCAAGTTTAACTCGAATATGTCGTAAAATGGCTTATTCATGACTCGATACAGTTTAAATTTAAGCCCTTGGTGCCAAAATTTGTCGAAAGCTTAAGCTACATCTAAGAAAATACTGGCGTATTTCTTCTTAAGTCAATCCTAATTGACGTCCGCTATTCTGTGGGCTTCTTCAACTGTAGAGTGATAATTTTCTCCAAATTCAAATTGGTGTGGTGGAATTTAAACATTTTTCTTCTATTATAGGTTTAAGCCTCTTGAACCTAATTTACCTGGCTTAGAAATCAAAATAACTTCTGTCACTTATCATTGACGTGGAACATATTTCAGTCCGAAGGCTGCATACTTATTTGAACAAATTTACGCAAACCTTTCTCAGGAATGGTTTTCACAACTTGTCTAGTAATTAAGTCATAACCTTTTCTTATATTTAAATTATGATTGATGTTATTTTTAGGTTCCAATAAAGTCACATGCCTTATGTTAAGATTATCTATTTTGTTTTCGACATTTGCATTTTTAAATCGGCAACGGTTGTACAGTCGCTTCTAAATAAGCAGCCAATAGAGAATTTCTGTTTGTCACTTTTCGTACAAGATCCGCCATGATTTTTGAAATGTGGCGATAGTGTTATTGAATAAATCCCAATTTATTTCATTGTACTCAGAGTCATGATCTTTAGAGGTTGTAAGTGTAGATTCCCATTAGGTATTATTTGCATTAAAATGAGCGCTTTTGATAAAATTTGGTCCTAGTGATTGAAAAAGTCGACTGTAGTCTTTTATTGTCAACAGGTACTGAAATCCTTATTATTTATTGATTCAACTTTTACGGGTTTAACTTGCATAATTGTTGTTTGAATACTGGGCTATCATAATGTTTAATATTATTGCTAATGGTCACGGTAGACACACCTCTGGCATCCCTTCCTGGATGAATGTCATGATAGCAATCATAGTTATGTATTCTAATAAATGAAGTTTGTATTGACTTGTATTCGACGACACATATCAGTTTTATAAAAATTTCTAGCTCTGGAACATGCAGTGGTAATCCACTGATCAGTACATCATTGATGTGCTAATTAGTGGCTTCTTGTCTATTAAGTCGCTTAGATATAGCTTCTAGGACACGTTCTTGTGTTGATGGATTTTCTTTAGTAGCATTTGTTTACTGGTCTGTTATTTGCGAGTAAGATCCCCTTTTTTGTACTATGGACTGTGGTTGTGGCGACACTCTATTTGTAGTTGGAATCCTTTCTCTTATAACGTTAGTGGTTTGTATAGATTAGCGCGTTTTATTTCTTAATCTATGCAGTTGTGCCTTGCAGGTTCGCTTCCACTAACTAGGCAGTCTTTTGCGTTGTGTCGTCAAGTGCATTTTACGTACCTATAATCTCACCCGAAATATCTTTATGTGTGATTAAAGTCTTGGCTTTCTTTCCGTTGATGGATTAAACTCGTGTTCTTTTTCTGTGAGCTTTTGCTATCTTTTAATGATCTTGATTGTTTTGCGATTTTCAATTTTTCCCCGTTTTAGGATATTTACAGCATCTTCAATTAGCAGTCTTTCATCTTGAGGTCTTATGTTATATCCTCCTCCTTGCATTTGGGGGCCTCCACTGGCCATACAAAATTTCTCGGTTGTTTTTACCTTCAACGGTAGTGTCACTACTCTAAATTCGGTCTTGCAGTTTGGTCATATCTGTTTCATTCCTAATTTGTGATGTCATTTTTCTATTTCACTAAGCCTTCTGCGTTTCGAGGGCTACTTCAACATTTTCGTTTTCCTGCTGAGTCGCGGACTGTTTTTGGCTAGGTGGTGATCTATATATTTTTGAACTTCTTTTGAATAGGCATCGCAACGGTTGGCTCACTCCGTAATTTAATAAGCCGATCTCGTTAGTGGGTGAATTATCCAACTGAGTAGTTAGAGTAAAAATTCGTTTTTTATTGTGAACTTATTGCTTAACCAGTGAATTTGATAGCAGGTCAGTGGAGAGAATATTATTTGCTAGGTTTTTGATGTTCGGTTATGCCGCCGTGCACCACATGCAAATGAGTTTAACATTTGGGTTGGTATGCCAAAGCCCTTACCCGCCCTCCATATGTCAGGTAAATATTTTTTGAATTTCTTGGATTTTAAATATACAAATAATGATTTGATATTTAAATTATATTGATTTGTTATTCGAGGTTTTCTTTGTCTGACGACATTGACGGTGCTGTAGCACTATTTAATGACATCTTACTCAAGGGTATCAACAAGTGAAGGTGAGCGGTTTAATAATCCATTTGTTTTGGTAACAAATTAAACACGAAATCGTCAACAAAATATATCGGAATCGAGCAGATTGAAGAATATTTTAGTTCGGTGAAATTAAACGAAATAAAGATGGTACATCATACCAATACTTTGTAGTATGAGGCTTATATCACCCAAGGTGATATTATTATAAACCACTCAATTTAAAGATAGTTGTGGTCCGGATGGTATTCTTTCTTACTATTTTGTAGAACGATTTATTTTTGTACAGAGGCCAAAACCTTACCGGCCGACATTTGGACGCTTCGGCCGTCTTTCCGCTCATCTAACCGACGGTTTTATTCCGAAATTTAGTGGTGTATTCGTGTTTCATTCATTATCACATACCGACCCAAAATATCCGGTTCATTGCGGTTAAACATGTCCAATCAATAATCTGAATCATCAATCCGTTGCTGTTTTTGATCCACTTCGAGCAAGCGCGGCACTCACTTTGATCACAGTTTTCACATTTCCTGCCTTCTAATATCTTTAACGTGTTAGCAATCTCATGCCGCTTCCTACTCACACTACGTTCTACAAAATCATAATTTTCGAAACCACAGTTGATTTCTAAAGGGAAAAATTAAACTTAATGGACGTTTCATAAATACTGCCTTTAATGGAAAATGTTGCCTCTTCCGGTACCCAAATGCCCAAATTTCGTAAGGATCTTCTAATTTCTGAAAAAAAATTTTCTATCCAATTATTATTATAAGCTCCTTTGGAAGGTGTCACTTTCGGTGGACTGATTTTTGACTTCGGCGATATAGCAAATGATTAATCAGCAAAAATTTACAGTAAAATTTTATTTTACTATGCAAATAATGTAAAAACAGTGTTTAGAAACCACACGAAAATACATTTTTTCCATAACAAAAATATCAAAAGTACGTTTCTGAAACAACTATCTTGTTAAACTAATGATCGAAAATTTTGAAGATTGGTACTTTCTAAAAATTATACGAATTTTTCTGTATATGTGCCATCTATATTACAACCTTGGGTGTTATTGAGTGACGTAATACAAGCGCTAAACCTCCAGTAAGAAAAGAAACAGTTTTTATATCAAAAATCTTCTGTCCTCAAAATCAAAGAGTTGATACTTTTTGTATGTAAAAGCTATAGACAAAATTTCTTATTGTTCGAGTTGTTAAAGAAACTATTTCGCTTTGAGAATCTTACCGATTAAATCTACTAATAGTAATAGCCGCAAAAACCAAAAAAGTTAAGCTGCTCCGGCCAGGAGCGAGGTCATGAAATCAGATCGGAAAAGTCGATTATTCCCAAAAAAATTTTATAAACAAACACAAAAAATATGGAAAAATGGTTCAAGTTTGCCTAGACGTTTTAAAGTTTGCCAAGATGTAATTTTAAAACTACAATGTGTTACCAATACAATCAAATTATATGTGTACCCAAATTGTGATGTCCTGTGGCACTATTCAGGTAATTTCTCGGGAATAGGGAACTGGGGAAATACGTAATTTCTGTTCAAATGTTTTTTTTCGCTGACTCAGCAACATTTCATTTAATAATAAATATTTTTAAATAATGTAATTCAATATAATTTTTTTTCTGTTTCAGGTAAGTGAACTATTATTTTCAATTTACAACTGTAAACATCAAATTTACAATTTTAATCGTAAGTATTAAAAAATGAAGGCACGAAATAATCACTGCGTGACACAATCTGTCTGTTGTCGACACCATAGTGTGCATTTTATATAGTGCGGTTTAATAAAATCGTTTAACATAATTCAATTAGTTAGTTGGAAGTCATATATTTGCTCGAAATCAATATTCCAAACTTTGAGTAAATCTTCTTTAACGAGAAATGGAGAGGTGTTTATGTTGTGATAACACCCGAGATTCTGTTACCATAAAAGTACATCAATCTCGAATACATCATTTTTGATTTTTAAATAAAAAATACAAGCTACCAGAATTTTGATAAAAGCTATCTTGTTTAACCGAAAATCTTCATTCAAGCTTAAATTTCCAAAAATCTACATATAAAGACAAACTTTCTGTAAAATTTAATGTCTAAATGAACTACTAGAATATTTTAAATCTTGGTCGATTTTCGGAATTGCTGTACTATACTACTATACCAGGCAATTCATATAAAATTTAGGTTCAATTTTGTTCAATTTAATTGTTAAAATATTTGGGAACAACAATCATAAAACGTGAAGGTTTTCCTTAGGAACTGGTCACCTATCACCAGGATTACTGAATTTATTGAAAAAATGTCTGCTTAAATTTTGTAAACATTATTTATTTGGTTTAGAATCTTTTAGTAGTCATTCTTCTCAAAAAGGATCTACTTTTCAATAAATTTGCTGCCACTTCTGGTGTATCGATTTCGTTCAAAAGTCACAGGTATCTTCCAATTTATGGAAAAAGTTTAAGTTTAAAGCTTCATTCCGATCAGTCGCGTCTTCAAATTCGGCATCCAAGTAGACGGCATTCAAACAAACAATTCATAAACATTTTATTCGGTTGTTTCAATAAACCTTACAAATGTCTTCGATTGCTAGCAAATTGTTGATGTTTCCTTATGTAACATATCTGTCGCGTATTTTTTATCGGCACCCGATAATTGTATCCAGAGCTTTGATTTTCTTTATATGCTTGCTATTTATGGACATTATCAGTATTTTTAAGACAAACCTGCATTTTTAGTTCAAACAAGTATCAAAAACTTTGAAAAGTAATTGTTGAAAATTATTTAGCACGCTATAGGCAGCTCGTTTCTATCTGCTGGGAAATTTCAAAAATAATATTTTTTCTTTCTTGAATCGTTGAACATGCAGCAACCTAAACGTTTGTTTATAATGTCATGTCAAACTAAATGGCAATGCATGCAGTTAATCAGATTTCTTAGGATGATGTGGTAATTATGTGTATGTAAGACACATAAATGGTTTACATGCCTTCATCATATTACATTAAACTTTTATATATGTACAAGCTTTCATGTAACACATTTGTTTTTCTTTGGGAGACAGATTTTATTGACAATTTAAAATGATGAATTTTCAAGTAAAAAAAGCCTAATTGGTATTTCGAAACGTCACAATCGAGTGAAGGTAGATGCTGCATTTAAAGTCAACAGTAAAGGGGTAACACGGGTAATAAATAGAAAAGGTTGGAATAGGTAATTTTGCAGTCAGCTCTTACTTCCCTGCTCCGGGATAGTACACTGTTTTCATTACCGTTCAAAATGGGTTACTGGTTCTACATACATGAACCAATGTCATCTAGACGTATCAATGCAAATAAGAAAAATGACGAGCCGATTGCCAATAAAATTGAAATAGTTTTAAATCATTGTCTAGGAAGCACACATATTTTAAAGATTTGTTTGGAAATATACTGCTGGAGTTATTTCAATTACTTGTTGGAATTAGTTCAAATCAAAAATACTTCATTCTATAATAACAAGATCCATTTAAGGGTAAACCGGGTCGGATAAATTTAATATTTTTGTTAGTACAAGGATCTTTAATTTTAAAACGTCTTTGTTTAAATTTTGCATAATCCAATAAATTTAAAGCAAAACTTTTGGTCCATACCGCTTATAGACTGACAAAACTGTTTTATGACCATCGAGTCAGTGAGCGTGCTATCCGTTGGATGTTTGCTTATTTCTCTCCAGAATCGCTGGAGTTAAGTTCTTTTAGAGAAGGACTGCACCTACCTAGAGTCCATGTAGTCTACATAACTCTACAATTCCAACTCATTCTATGAGCTAGTGTTTCCTGCCTTTTTCTGTTTCAACTCCAGTCAACCACAGCAAACCCGCAAATGTAAGAGTTCCGTGACATTTAATCAGTATACGTATTTTAGTTTCGAACTCCTCACCCAATAAAGGCTGAAAAATATAGAGTTGCAGTTTGAACAATTAATAATGATGACAATAATTTTATGGCTCTTATCAAAAATCAAACAACTATATTAAACATTAAATAAAGAGACCCGCGCCGCACCAGATGGCATCAAAATTAGTTGAGGCGGAACAAAATATGACGAAGGGACTAAGGTCAAAACAACATTGTGCAACATCACGTAGCATGGTGTGGTGCCACGTGGCGTAACGGGGAATCCTAAATAAATTGTCAATCCTATCTTGCAAAATTTTATCAAAACCGTTCAAGACAAATAAAATGTTGATAAATACGGCTCGATGCTACCCCCTCCCTCCCCCACCGGATGACCTTAAATGAATTTTTCCGAACTGCGAACTAAGGAAAATCGGTTTTTGGTAATCGAAAACGTAGCAATTTTTATAAAACCGAAAAAACTTATAGAACAGGATGCTGGCCCCGCTGGACGACTCCATCACTATCAATGAATTTTACCCAAATCAGTACTCATCGCTATCGACTACTGGGAACTCGAAAATTTGCAATAGTTATTTCTTATAAAATTCGGACTCGGGGCCAAACGTTCGACCCTCTGAACAAATTTTTCCGATATCTGGACCAATCGTAATCGATTCCTAGTAGTTACCCCTCCACCCCTACCCCCACGAACTTTATCATAATCGTATGAGTAGGTTAGGTTAGATTTCAGTGGTTGCTATCGTACACTTAGGCCAGTTTTGGCCCATTGTGATACCACACGATCCGACATCATTAAACTCCCTTTAAACCCATCTAACCCATCTGTCCATAGTGTGTTGCCCAAGTGATCATGTCTTCAGTCAACTAGCGCAGGAGAAGAGCATAAGAAGTGATCAAAAGTATCCTCCTCCTTCTCGTTCTTACAGTTTCTGCAGAAGTCATTTGCATCCAGACCCATCCTTCTCGTATGATCTCCGAAAAGGCAGTGTCCGGTAAGTACTCATACAATTTTACCTAAATCACGCTTCCTTAGTGTGATCAAGATCTTGGATCGCTTCAAGCTCAGCTCACGCCGTACTTTCTACGCTACCCTGCTAGTCGGACTGGCGAGCCACCTAGCATTTTTCAAGGCAACTGCTTTCTTATGACTTGCTGCTTTCAGCCCAGACATAGGATTTCCTACACATTCTCTCCCTAGTTCCAGTTGGAGAGTCGTACCGTACCATGCTATTTCGTGTGCCCCAAATTTCCCTCAACATCAGAGTAGCCCGGAACCCATCCCAACTGGATATTGATGTATTCACACATCTCGTCAAGAGATGTGTGATAATCCAGCGCCACCCTTGACGCCATAGAAACTGAATCCAGCGAAAGAATGGCCGCCCAACTGTTCACACAGATAGTGATATCAGTCAACGATATTACACTGTGCTTCAACCAGTTCATGAGCTCTTCAATCGCTATAACTTCAGCCTACAATCTCCTCCGGAGGACCCGCGAAATGAATTTTCCCGAAATCCGGACCCAGCACAAATGGTTTTGGTACTTAAACACGCTGCTGCAGAAATTTTTATAAAAATCGTGTGAGATGTAAACAAAATAAAGAAAAAGAAGGCCCCAGCAGAAGACTCTGAACCCATTTTCCCGAAATCATCACCCTTTGCAATAATCCTCCCTCACTAATTTTTATAAAAAGTCTGAGTCGAAAATAATTAAGGAAAGGGACTTGGACTCATCGCATGACTCTCTGAATGAATTTTCCTGAAATCTGGACCAATCGCAATCAATTCCCCCAGGCAAATGAAAAATTTTGTCCACCAATTTTTAATAAAATCATGTTAACCAAAAAAAATTAAAATACGGGTCCCAGACCCCACCCAAACGGTTTCTGGTCATCGAAAACTGCTCTAGCAATTGTTTGTAAAAATCGAATGAGATTAAAATACAGCCGACCCCACTACATGACCCTCTAAACTGATGAAATCTGAACCAATCGCAATCGATTCCTGGCAATTATAAACCTTCCTCCTCCACCAACTTTTATCATCATCGTACGAGTAAAAAAAATATAAAACTGGACTCCAGAATAACGGCTAAACGAATTTTCTTGAAATCTAGATCCATCACAGACGGTTTTTGGTCCTCGAAAACGCGGCTCTGAACTTATTTTCGAGACGACCCTTTGACCTTATTTTCCAGAAATTATCACCGATCGCAATCGATTACTTGTTTAGGAAAAATTATGCAAGCCGAAAAAAATTTAGGACATGGGGCTCGAGCCCACCGATTAACCCTCAGAATGAATTTTCCTAAAATCTGAAGTGGAAACCCCTTTTGACCAATTTTCAATGAAATTGTGCTAACCAAAGAAAAGATTTAGAAAGATAAAAAATTAGGTTTAAAGAAGAAAAATTAGATTTACAACCGTGTAGTTCACTCTGATGATTTAAACTGCACCAGCGGTACTTTAAATAATGAGTATTCAACCAAATCAGAGCTTTTATTTCAGATGTGGCGGCTAACAAAAATATTATGTACGGGTATACTTTTTTGAAAATAGTTTTTTTTTTGGCAAAACGAGAAACTACAGAACGAAATTCCTCCCACTTAGAATCGTGAAAATCCATTCTGTAAATATTCCTATTAAATTTTATTAACAAGCGGCCTCTTTCTTATATAAAATAATATTTTACTCAGAAAGGTCACAAATGATACAACAAATAATTACTAATAGAGAAAGCTCCTTATATTTAAAAAGGAGTCACTCTGTGAATCCGACTTTTATTCTGAATGACCTTATAACCAAACAAATTAAAGCAGGTACCGATTCAGCGGTGTACTCATTGTCAAATTATCTTATACAGCTACACGTGATAAGGGTTACATTTCCAAATTTGGTATACGCGCTAAATCTATTCCATAATTTAACCCTCCGTAATCATGTTCCCGGAAATCATTCATCATTCAGTCACAACAACAACAACAAAATCATATTCATTTTCAGATAATTTCCTTGTGCGATAGCACAAATGATTTGCTGTGCTTTCCCATACGCGCAGACTCCAAAATTTAAATGAATAGAGCAAGAGTAACAAAATAAAGGAAAATTCCCGAGTTGTTTAAGAAGCAATATTTATTGTTGTGTAGAAAACTAACATTTTCAATTTTATTGTTATGCCATTTGTATATTATGGATATATTGTGATTACAAATTATTATTATTATTATTTTTATACGTGCACGTACATATAAAGGAGTTTGCATTAGCGCGATAACAATATAAACAATAGAGATGTGTTGTGCATTTACATTTTTTCCATTATTTTACTGCTATACAATTGCTGTTGAAATGCGAATGAATAATCTTTACGTATACGATACAAAGTAGCTTAGCAGAGCGATACGTATACGATATGAGTATGTAATATATTATTGTAAAATTTAACAATAGGCTTCGAACGCAAAAAGTATGTTAAATAAAATGAACTTTATACATGCAGTAGATTTGAAATTATTCCATTTATCAATCAATTTTTTTTATCCATCACATTCACGTGTACACATATTTATCTCTCCGACTGCTATCAGTTTCATTTTTCATTATATATGTGTGTTTGTATATGTATGTATATACGAAAAAGGAAAATCATTAATTTTCTTGTCAACCAGAAAAAAAAAATTGTATAAAAGGTATATCGGAGTACCGAACAATTTTTCAACGGTTGTCATCAACGACAATCATCATTGTTTGGTATATAATACTCGTATAGCTTAAAAATATTATTGAATGTAAAATTAATTAAACTATATAATAAAATATATTAATTAATTAATTTTACTTCTCGTTCTATATATCTAAGATAACGACGTAAATCTTAAATTACTCGGGCCAATACTGTTGTGATGTATATTTGAATACAAAAAATAGACAGGCAGAACAGTTACAGACGCAAACAGCAACAACAAGAAAAAAGTAATTTAAGATTTTCATTTCTCCTATTGTTGTGTGTCGTCTTTTGACTACTCCGCACACCACCCCGCTTTAATTTTATATTTCTTGATATTTATTCTCATCTGCGTATATAGCAAATCAATATCTCAAGGATGTACATAAAATACCAAAAATCCCTATTGAAAAATGCCGAATTAAAATAAAAACCGATAAATAAATTACATCAAGTTGTCGGTATACAAATTATGTTGGACTTTAAGATTTGTTATCATGCGCCACTGGGAGAAAGCCTATTAGCATCGTTTAATCCATTTGTGATTGTCTCTTGAATAGAATTACACGAAATAAATTTAATTTTTTTTTGTATTTAGTTTGAATCCTTTTTTTACTCTCGAGCACACACATACATATAAAATATACAAGTTTAAGACAATCTTAATTACATCCATTGTCATTCTTTATTGTTAAATATTATTCTTTCGTTTTTCTTCTGCAGAAGGAAAAATTTTATTTTAGATTTTATTTTTATTTTTTGCCATTCCTCCTCTCATTAGTTTGAAGTAGAATAATTCTCAACAAAGATATAAAAATAAGCAACAACGAGAAAAGTCGAGCTTTTTCCGAGTTCTCTATTTTATGCTGCTAAGAATAAAAAAAAGTTTATCATTTTGTTCTGTTTCATGTCATCATGATCATCATCGTCATTTTTATTATATTGACGATGAACACATATAGAGTTATACGAACGTAAATGTACATCTTATGTGTGTGTGTGTGCAAAGCGAATAAATAGCACGGTGTATACAACAGATATAATAAGAACTTGTGTATAAGAAAAGCTATACAATGGCCAAAAGCGTTTTGTTATACTTTATGTTTTGTTGCCGTTGAAAAAACAGCTTTTTGTTACGGTTTCGTTGTTTTTGATGAACAAGACAAAAATGGTTAGATTTTAAATGCAAGACATTCGTATCCATACATATTTGTGATGAATAGATGATGAAATAAATGTATGCTGTGAGAACTACCAAAACTCACAATACGTAAAGCTTTAAATTTATTTATTACAACTGATCTACAAACCATTTAGTAGTTTATAGTGTACCATATATTCTCGTTTAGGGGGTTGTAGCCCTTTGGCTAGTCGTCCGCTTTACAGTTTTATTATAATTTTAGTCCTGGATCGACTAAATTGGATCAAGCAGGTCAAGTTGTTTCTTCCTTCGCAGGAAGGCATTGACAGATCAAATTTATTTAGTTTTCTTTGTGCAGCCTTAGAGCTGAATCTAGCAATTTATTATGTAGAGTCAACTAAGAATTTCTTCCTAAATGGTTTTTTGCAAACATTTAATGTTTGCATGGGGTATTTCCTGAAAGTTCAGTTCTACTGGTATGCAGCCGACCTTTCTGTTGGTAAAGTTTATTCAAACAAATTCTGTTTCATTAAGTTTTATTCACCATCTCTTCGTTCAGGTACTGGATGACTGAATTTTTGTCTACTAAGATAATCGTATTTTCCACAAACGGTGCTACGTCTCTATCGTTGGCAGGTCCGAGGTATATGGAACATATAAAGTTGGTCCTAGAACGCCTTCTTGTGGTATTCCTTGCTCATATTTTTTTTATTTCTAATTTAACACGAAAATGTCTGTTAGATATGCAAGATTTTAGTATCTCATAAAACTGTTTTGGAAAGGCTTTTAATTTATATTCCAAGCCTTTATGCCATACTCCGTCAAAGGCCGATTATGCATCCAAGAAGAAACTTGAACATACTTTCAACCTCATCTTCAATTATGTTTGTAATTCATATACTTGTTCTATAGTTGAATAGTTTTGTTTCTTCTATTTTTGGTTTAAATTTCTTTGGGAGTTGTTTTTCGAATATTTTTGAAATTATAGGAATTAAGGAGGATTAAATTAATACGAATTTTTGTCATTTAGTGGTTTGCTTGGTTTACGTATCACGTACTTATATCCCATATTCCGACTTCATTTGTAACCGGTAGGATCTGTAGTTTAGGTCGTTTTGAGCCTTCTGTTGCTTTCCATATGGAATACTCCTACTTATTAATGGATTCTTTCCTATTTCTTTAATCAGCAACTTTAGTTTATTGAACAAAAAATTTGTATTTGTTTTATATTCTGGCGTTTGACTTTTTTGCCAGATCTTTCTTGCTTTTCGTTTTACCTGCCACCAGTTCCCTAACTTCTAGAGGATAAACAGCATTTTGGCGCATTTACTTTGAACTTGAGCAGGTATCTCTGCACGCCGCTTTTGGTTACTGTTGTTGAGTTGTTCTTGTTCCTCTTCTAGCATCAGGTTTTGTTATTAGTTAGCCAACGTGGACTTGTTTTCTTAACAATCGTTGCACTGATTGTCATCGTAACATGTCATCATAACATATATGAAGTTTTCGTTTAGACCTTTGGTGAAAAATGATTCTACGATAATGTGTATTTTGTTTCTATCCGTAGGCCAATGAATTGGTTGGTATCTAGAATGAAACTCGCAACTGAATAGTTCCGTCCTTTTTTGTTTAAAATCACCTTCGATTATGAAACTTGATTTAAGTAATATGCAATAGGCTTTCTTAAATAAGTAATATCTGGGAGGGGGAGGGAGGGCAGTTTATTGACGATACACTAGAATCTTTGTTTTTATTTATAAATACTTTTAAGGTGACTACTTGCATAAATTCCTCCTCAATTTTAAGATCTATAAAATATTTGATGTTTTTTTATAACCACCGACGATTCTACTATTGCCCTTGAAGTTGAAGTGAAATGGGTTTCTATACTAGGCATATATCAATTTTTCCAGTATTTAGAAGATTTTTAATTCTGGAATATGTTGCAATGGTCCATTCGCATTCCAGGTTACTAGTCTTAATGTTTAATTTATACGCTATTTATAGAGCTTCAAGGCATTTCTCTAGTTTAGCTAGCGAAATGTTAGAATGCTTCTTAGTATCTTTTGGAGTACAGTTGTGTTTCCGGCAGCGCCCTTCGAAATAACTGGTGTTGTGATTACCACTTGCCGAGTATAGTGCTTTGGTTCTCCCATTTTACTTGCATGAGGTTTCAGTTTCTCTTTGGTTGTAACTATTTCACATCTCCTGTAGTTTGCGGGATGTAGTGTCTCGCAATTAACTTATATTGCAGCGATATCTATACTAACCGGATATATTTGGGCGTGATGGTTTCCGGCACATTTCCCGCATCTAGTCTTTCTTTGGCAATATTTCTGCGTATGATTAAAACCTTGACATTTTTTGTACTGCGGTATGAGACCATTATATTTTGAATGGCTCTATTTTAAGTCTCATGTTAACATGTTTTGTTTAATAATAATTAAACATTAAAAGTGAGCTTAAATAGTGGAAGCCTTCTTTTGTTGACTGAAAAAAATTTATTGATCTTCAATCTTAATAATTTGCTGCTTGTCTAAATGGTTAAAACGGTTAAACGATGATTAGGCCACCTCAGAATCCATTGGGTCAGCCTCCGAAGATTGTTAATTTGGCTGCATCTCTGCTGCGTTACCACCATATTCCGTAAATGTTATACTCATTGCATGTTTTTGCTAAGATTTACCACTCACATTTAGTCGAAGCAGGCTATCTGCATACCTAGGTGTTAGCCAGGTGTACACATAGACAGCCGAAGTCCTTTGGGTTCAGCAAAATTGGTTTTTTGTTGAATCATTGTGTTATAGACTTTAATAAATCTGAATATTTTAAGAGCGAAGGCGTCACAGTTGAACAATATCGGATGTTTCCCTTGCAGTTTTTTCAAGTGGTGTGTTAAATGAACCATGCCCTGTCATACAACCACACTAGGATATTAGTGATTGACGGTCCTACTGGAGTATCTGTTTAGAGGTTTTTATTAGTTTGTCTTATCCCAAGTGATGTTTCCTAATTCCTAAATAGTGGCTTTTGTAATGGACAGTGCTGGGTTTGGGATTAGTGAATACGCTAATTTCACCTTCCTTAGATTGTTAGAATAGACGATTACCAAATTAACCTAAATTTCGTTTTCTTTTTTTGTTCTTTGAGCAGACCTCTAATGTTTCAATTTGTGCTTGAAATACGGTTGACGATTTTCTTAATGGGATGCAGAGTGTTAGCCTAAGTCTGGTTACTGGAGTTCCATAGTCCCCGTAGTTGTTTTGATACATCAGTATTGAGGATAAATAATGTTCTCAGGTTGATCTCGCTCGGGAGTCTTCGCCCGAAAATTTATAATTGGACAATTTTATTAACCAGATTTAGTTTGATAAAAATACTGAGATGGTCATGGTCTGTTGGTTTTTTTTTATTTTATATTTTTAAAATCTTTCGAAGAGCAGCAGTGAGGCAGGTTTTCTTAGCATGTGGGTATTTCTGTAGGTTTTGATCAAAACAAACTGATAGTTAACTTGTACAATATTTCCAGGTTTTTTTTTAACTTGACAGAGTACCACAGGGAAATTAAAATTTCAGGTATTCTTAAACAGGCCGCATACAATTTTCTCTGTGTTGATACTGAGATTCATTTATCTGCAACAGTAATCTACTAGTCTTAGAGAATGTTGCATATGCTCCACTGTTGTACTCTCAAATTTATTCTAGAACTTTCGAACTAGGTCCAGATTGTTAGGTTTTTACTCTTTTAGATATTTCGATACTGACTCTTATATACAAAAGGTATGGCCTCACCTCTTGAGTCGGTGTCGGTGCCTTCTGAGACTAGGTGGTGTCAATTCACGTCGCGCCGGTTGATAAATTGTTGATGTTAAGTTTTGCAGAATTCGATGGAGCCTCGGTACAATTACAAACGGGAGTATTTCTCGTCCTCGGGAAAGTAGACTACGGTAAAATTTTGGTATCCATACCATCCTTTGGTAGATGTGTCTCTGAAGAAGTCTCTTATAGAATTGCTATGTATATGGCCTATTAAAGTTTACCTGAATTTACTCACTGCATTATAGGCAGAGATGGTTAATCTGAACGCACTTCAACAAGCTGAGTATCAAATGACTCGCTTAGTGATTCCACTGAGCTCTGTTCTACATGTTTCGATCAAAGCAACTCATGTATTTTTGACCTCCTTTATTGGCGTGATCTAATGGTATGCCATAGTGGCCTGGTCTAGAGTACGCAAAGATCTTATTACTAAGGCTTGAAGGATTGGTTCTTGGAGATTTATTGTGGGGGTTTGGCATCGGTCTGCGGATTTTGGGTTTTTTCTTGATTTCAACCGTCCAGCCTATTCGACGTTTAGTGGTAAAATTCGAGTCAACCGGTTCTATAAATAATAAGCTAACACCCGGACGTCACCGAAACGCAATGTCTGCTGAAAACATAGCTGCTGTGCGTGGTAAACTGCCATTTGATTAGGTCACCATCAAGGCGTAGTTAACATCAATCTTTGTGGCGGGCTTGTCTTAGCTGAAATTGCTCCGTTTTAGAGAAGATTGTTCTAGTAAGCAGTTTGTGGTCGGTGAAAATCATGAATTCTCGACCTTCGCCAAAGTAGCGAAAGTGTTCAATTGTTTGGAAGATTACAACCGATTCTCTATCAAATGCGGAATATTTTCTTTCGGCATATGATAGTTTATTGGAGAAAAACCCAAGAGGTTCCCAGTTTTCTTTATTACTGTGTTAAGTGCGTCCGTGATAATGCTGTATTTTGTGTCCTTTAGCGTACGTGATAAAAGGCTAATATTTTCTTAGTTGAAGAAGCTTGAGCTGAAGGAATGTTTTTAGACATTCTTCAGGCCAAAATAAAGTTTGGTCGGTTTGGGTTTCTTGTGAAGACTTGGCAATTGCGTGTGAATTGAGGCAAGTATCTCTGCGTGTTTTAACGAAAAAACGAAATTGAGATATCTCATAGGATGTTTGTTTAGCATTTCGAAGTTTAACTGGCATTCGTAATTGCGGTTTAATGAATGTCGTGAGGAGCAATTGGGATTAGATAGAATGATCTGACGAGATCGTTTCTCGAGAAAATCGTGCAACCATAATTTTGGTTCTGGGGAATAGGGTAATGGTTGGTATATTGTGCTTTCCCGGAGAGTTGTATTTTAGTGGAGGTGTTAAAGAAGGAAATTTCTTTAACAATGCTCCCTAGCCATTATGAATTGTATAATGCAATGGTGATGGTATGTATTGTATGCTGGTGTTGTGTGGATTGAAAGTTTGGTGGATGCATCAATCAATGTGTGATTTTTCAGATCCGCTAGCAAACCGAATTTCGTTAAGAAATTCGCGCTGATGATGAGGCGGTTGACATTAGCGAGGATAAAGCCATGTTTGAATGAACGTCTTAATTCGATGTCAATGACTAATAATTTGGTACCGTAAGTATTTTTACGGTGTCATTTGCTGCTGCCTTCACTAAATCGGGATTACGATTTGCTCCGTAGTAGTAGTAGTTCGGGTTTACTCTTAAATCAGCGCCGTTATCCATCGAAAATGTGACTTGATTCACCGAATCCTGCAACCTTAAAATTTTTTGGATTGGGGAACCGGTATTTGCGGCTTCGGTTTGTTGTGTAACAAAAGTGCATGTTGGAGTGCATTTTGCTGCTGCACTTTGTGTGGAGGTTAGTATTTTAGCGTTTGTTTCGTTTGAACTTCCCTGGGTTAGTGGTGATTGTGCCTTTTAAGATCGAGAAGGTGTTCGTCTCTAGGGCGATTGAGATCGCGAAGGATATCGCTGCGTGTGTGTGTATTATTTTCTAGCTTTGTTAGCCTATCGCTAATTTGTTTTATCGTTGTTTCAAGACTTCTAATAATGATAGAGTTTGATTCGTGTATATCGGAGCTTGTTAAACGCGTGTCGCAACAAATTTGAGCAAGCTTCTATTCTAATTTTACGTGCTGTGGGGTCCACGCTGCTTGAACGTCATCATGAGTTGCCTGATCCATAATTTCATAACTACGTAGCCTAAGAAATTTTTGTCACCCAACGACTTAATTCGGTGTAAGATATAATATCCGAAGGTTTTTTTTACACCAATCTCAATTTTGCTCAAAATAGTCTCTAATTTGCGCTTCTCGGAGATACCAATGAGCACCCCTTTGATACTTTTCATTGGCTGGGGGTCTTGTATATATAATGTAGTCGGCCTTCGCCGCCGGTGTCGATAAAGGCAGCAGTGTGCGCAAACTTCTGTTTGTCGCTGAGGATCTTGTTCGCGTCGAACATACATATGTTTGTGTGACTGAGATGAACCAACTCTTCATATTTGCTTTAACCAAGCTATCTCACCGTTATTTGATATGTTTTTATACCGGGGGAAAAACTGAATCGGTGTTTGTTTTGTTTTTGTATTTTATAAAAAAAATATTTTCACACAATGGAAATGGGTTTAAAAAATTGTTTGATGGATTTAAAAAATTGTTTTGGAAACGACACGTGTATTTTTAAAAACAAAACACGGCTAGGGGATTATGATAATTTGAGCAAATAGTGCACTTACCTCTGATGGAAGATCGAATCCTGTCGGAACTTTAAAAAAATACCCGTGGGCGTGATACAATATAATATCTTGGCAGATAATTTCCCATTTTTAATCTCGCCGAAGGTAGCATCTGAGGCGTAGTAAGGTAGGACCATCTTCCTGATTTTCTGGGTCTCTAAATGAGTTGATTTTAAAGGTCAATGTAATAAAATTGTTGTGTAACCTTGTGTGTACACCTGTTTGAAATAATTCTTGGTCTCTTGGGATGGAAATCGCACGATTTTTCTTATAGTGTGCGGAAGAAACTATCCGGTACACCGGTGCACTGTATATAACAATTCAATAAAAAATTTGTTCGATTTTTTGTTTGGCAATGCATTCCCATATCACCCTGCTTCATTTGGTCCCTAGCTTCTGGGGCAACCTGCATATACGATTTTATCGCGGGGGTTATATCATTTACTATACCCAATATATATCATATTCTAATTATTATTGATTGTTCTGTTTCGGTTTTAAAACTATTTTTATGCAGAAACACATTTTAATTCGATTAAAATGTTAATTGCAGTTTTGATATTTTTGAATAATTTAATTTAATTAATTATCCAATTTAATTCAAAAAATATTTACGTGCATATACGTTTTATAAAGTTATTATAAATATGCAACAAAAATGTTTAGTATTTTTATTTTTAGGTTAATTTGATTAAAAACCACTTGGTGTGCAATAAATTATTGGCACACTAAAAATGTTAATTAATTAGAAAATCGATTTAACTGAACCTATTTTACGTAATGGTATGGGAGATCATTTCCAATATGCGCTTTTATGGCATAATATAATTTTTGTTGAAATCGTAAATTAAACCTTTGTACAGCAAATTTAATAAAACTTTTCAGCAAAAAACACCGAATGAAAAGCCAAATGCACTCAGAATTTTGTGTTCTTATATTTTTACAATTTCATTCTAGCTTTTCTTTTCTCTTTCACTTTGTCTGTACTTCCAGCCCACTTACGTTTAATTTTATTTTTATTACTGATCACTATTGGGTTTTAGAGTTAGTTTTCTAAAATGTTGAACACCCTAAGTACGCTTTCTTGGCCAGAATATTTATTCCGTTGAACAGTAATGGTCTTTAATATTGTTAATTTTATTATTACTATTTTTATCTCTGGTCGAAAACAACAACAAAAGTTAAACAATGTAAAAATTTATAAATTTACCCTCTGCACACACATACTCGTAGATAGCAAGTGAACAGCAGTGAAAAATACTTTTCTTTTATAGTTGGACTAAAAAATAAAAAATTTCCAATTCATTAAACAACAACAAAACTGATTTTGTGTCGTTAGTACTTTTTTATATTTATTTTATTTTAGTTAAAACGATGTTACATGAACTTGGTAGAATAAAATGTTAAATGAAACTACTACAGCATAGTACGAGATAGGAAACTGGAAAAAGAACACAAGACAAAAAATTATATATATGAAACGAGCAATCTATAAAATTGTCAATGTTAAATAGCCATCTTCTAACAACAAAAACATGTAACTAACAGAAACTGTTTTTAGTAGCCAAGTTCTTTTCTACCGAGGAAAAACGAGAAAACATCAATTTTTTCCTATTTGAAAATTTATTTCAATAAAAAAAAACTTAGAACAGAAAAGCTCAAACCTTTTTGGTATACTGAGTACAGTACATAGATATTTTTCATTTTTATCTCCGCAAGTGCAGGGATGGGGGAGTATAGCGATATAACAAAATAATGTAATTTTTAGGTACAATTTGTTTTTGGAAAATTGTTTTTCCCCCTGCAAGCACACAAAAATGTTAAATAAATAAATACAAAATGAAATAGAGTAATAATAACAGCAACAACGTAAAATATAAACCATTTTTATATAGAGTAAAAATGAGAAAATTGAAAATGACCTTTTATTATACCAATAATTTTCATTTTTGTTGGGATTTTATTGTTTGGGAAAATCATTTTCCAAAAAAAAAAAGTATTTGGATTTTTGGGAAATGAATAAAATGAACAACATTTGGTATTTGGTGACGAAAATTATTTTATTATTTATGAGAGTTGGATACGTTATGTATTTATAATGCTAATTCCTGTTTTATTTTCATACAAATTCATTGCTGATTTTGACTTGACGAATTTTTGGGATATTTTACGGAATGCCACATTGTTCGTCATAAGATTTCTTTATAAAATTATTGTTACTGGTGGTGGTTAGATAGAAATATTTAATCGTTTAATTAAATTTTTGTAAAGTGTAATACTATGCTTAATTTAAGGAATTTTACAAAATAGTATTTGTAGCAAATTCCAATATGGAATTTTAGATTTGGTTTTACAAAATAAGTCAAGAATTTATTTCGACAGATTTATATGAAAAATAATGATATCAGTGGTAAAACAAAGTAGTTATTTTTTAACTATAGGACCTAACGAAGGCCGCTTTTTGCATTACAATTAAGGTGTCAAATATTTCGAGTGCAAGTATCAGTTTAGGCACAAAATGCAAAAATGGTACGTTCTATTACCACCATGTAATATTCACCGATATTGAAAGAATGAATCACGATTAAGCTACTCGCCGCAAGTGGCAGCACCACCACAAAATATAATTTATGTTGTTATATAATTACCAGCGGAAATTTTTTATTCATTTTGTATCTTTTTTTCACTAAATATAACATTTCAGCGGAATAAAATATTAAAAGTGATCATTAAAATAGCAAATTGATTGATCTCCGAAGTAAAGGAACTCGGTAAATGAAATCTTGAAATTTAACAATATTCCGTCTTCCCGCCATTTCTTAAAGAATGACGATGAAATTTGAATAGTAGTAATGATCAAGGATATTAAAGTAAGTTTTGGACAAAATTCTACGATCTGTACGTGCTGGAATAAATTTGGCAATTTCATAACCAATCCTTTTGAAAATTTAAAAAATTGTAATTATTTATTTTTAGTTTATGGCCAATATTTCAGAATTTACCGGTTAGGTTACTTTATATGGCCGCAGAGAATCAAAAAATTATAGTGATAATTCTAATCCATAAATTTTACCCAAATTTTCGTTGTAGTCTCAGTATGACCTAATTTATAAGAAAAACAACCCACAGTATTGGTTACTAGTGGAAGTTTTTGAGATATTGGCCAAAAACTGAAAGTAACTTATGTGACCGCAGAAAATCAAAAAATTATAGTGAAAATTCTAATCCATAAATGTCCCCAAATTTTCCTCGCAGTCTCAGTATGACCTAAGCTATTAGATAAACAACCGAAAGTATTGGTTACTATTGGAAGTTTCTGATATATTGGCCAAAAACCGAATATAAATAATAATTTTTTTTTTAATTTTCAAAAGGATTAATTATGAAATGGCCAAGTTTAGTCCAGCATGAACATATTTTAGAATTTTGTCCAAAACTTACTTTAAAATCTCTGATCAATACTACTATCCAAATTTCATCGTCATTCATTAAGAAATGGTGGAAAGACGGAATATTGTTAAATTTCAAGATTTCATTTACCGAGTTCCTTTACTTCGGAGATCAACCAATTTGCCATTTTAAGGATCACTTTTAATATTTTATTCCGCTGGGATGTTTTATTTAGTGAAAAAGAGATACAAAATGAACAAAAAATGTCCGCTGGTAATTATGTAGCAAAACAATTTCTCTTTTGTGATGGTGCTGCCACTTGTGCCGAGTAGCGTAATCTCTTTTTCGATTAATTTTTTTTAAATTAGAATTCACATGGTTTGCTTTTAGACCTAAACCTAGGGTACAAAACACTTGCATGCACACTATAAATTGTAAATTGTTCTATTGTAAGTAAAATTATAATAGAAGGAGTCATGTTATTCGAGGAATCTTAGGGGCTTATTGTAATTGTTTCATCACTCTTTCCAAAAAGTGCTTTCTCGGTAGCAAGCGGTGGCTGTACGGTTTTATGCTAATCAAATTGCATAGAAAGAAGCACCTAGGTTTACCCCAATCATTTGAGTCATGGATAATTTTTCGGGTTTTCGATCAATTTATTCAATCTCCAGAATCAGTCCCGAAACACTTATTTGGAAACATATGTTTAACATACATCCCAATGGGTTTTAAAATTGGTCAAGTTTATTGAAATTGTTAGTTTTCCAAATGCATGCGAGTTCCCTCGCAATATGACGGCTAGACTAGAAGACCACTAAACTAATATTCCCAAATTATGGTTTATTATAGTCGATTACTGACTCTCGACTTCTCATTGGAAGCCACGCCGAAAGGCACCTGAAAATAATTTTCTCGAATTAACTAGTTGTCGAAAAATACACAATTTTCCAAAAGCCTTGTTTGCCAGGAGATGTTTACGTCTGTACACACCTCCTTATAGTAAGATTAGAGAATGAATCATTGCATGCAAAATCTATTTTCACTTTGCATATTTTTTATAATTTCAGGTTATTATTATCCTCTTTTGTCGACCTACGGGCCTATTTAGATAATCTGAAAACTCAGTGGTAGTTACTCGCTCTCAGAGTGAAGTATATTAGAATCGGTTGTAGTGCCATTAGATAAAATCAAATTTGTTAAGAAGATCGAGTATCAACTCTCTAAGGAATATACACATGGTGCATCTAAACTAACTAACCAAGCACGATGCGAGGAAGGCCAGCGCTCAAGTTGTAAAATAAAATTGGGTTTTAACTTCTATGGGGACTTTTATATTCGGCCTACAGGCTTGAGATGAAGAATATCAAAAGATACAATTTGGCGATGTTGATCAACGAAAAATAGTGAACCTGCCAGTAATCAACGTACGTGAATTATCTTTATCTAAAGAAGATTAAAAACTCGGTTTAGTCGACAGCCCAGCCAATGTAAAGTAAAAATGGAAACCCATTTCTTGTGAATCGGGCTCTACACGGGTAATGGAATACTCTATTTCATGAAACACGTATTATGTCCAATATTTAAGAGAGCTATCAATCGACTAGAAACTCATTATCTATAACTCGACCTTGAAATCATGTTGATCATCACCGATTGCTGAGAGCTGGCTTGACGTTAGTATAATAATTTCGCGGTGAGTGGTTGTAATGATGAGGATCTGAATCATCCGCTTGATTTTATTTGAGTCATTTAAGTTTCTCATCGATAGCCTCTTCCATTTTTGATTTACCATCGTCTGTAGCCTTGTTCTGCACGTTCCTTGAGTTTTTTATCTTCATTGGCGAACTTCTCGGAATTCTTGCGGCATTAGGTTTCCAGTTTCCTTATCTTCGGGAGATATTTGTAAAACACCATCATTGTGACATTTGGAGTTTGACATGGAATTTGTACATGCATCAAATATTTGAATTGCTGTTACTTTTGAATTGCTGTTACTTGTAGTTGTACTTGTGCTATTACTAATGGCAAACGCCATTAACTTTTGCTCTTCCCGATAACTCCCAGACTCAACCTTCGATTTAATTCTTCATAAATGAGTTACTGGATGGCCAAGATACAGATACAGAATAATGTTGATGCTTGACTGGTGCACTGTTTCCGACATCACGGAATGTTCAATTAGTGAGTTCCGACCTAGCCGAAAATAACGAAAATAAAGTTTTTATTTGTTCCATTTGCTTCATTTCCTCTTGTGTAAGTTCCTGTTGTTTGTCCGTATATTCGGGTAGTTCTATGCAATACTTCCCGGAAAGAGCTTGAATGCCCTCCAAAAACACATTCCTAGGTAAAGCTAAACCACAAAGGATAAAGCCAAATATAATCTTATTGTGTGAGTTTGATCATTATAATTTTATTTTTAGAACCTTCAGCAGTTTTGACATTCGAAGAAATTTTATTAATTTTTAAATCAACATCGTACAATAGCTTCTTACATCGTTTTCCTAGAATGCTAACGGAGGGCCCGCTATCTATAAAACTGGTGAGGCTAAAATTAAACAAATCTAGCTTAAAATATGGTCTATGATCATCGAGTTTCCATTTTAGTATTAGAATTATCTAACGAGAGGGATTTTGTTATATATTTGTTGTCGAATTTGTAGTTGAAGTCGGGTGCTGTAATGTTTTTGCCGGATGTGCCATACTTGGGTTGATTACGACCGGCGTCGAGTTTCCCTGTCGCTTCGATTGACAAAAATTACACTGTGGTTTTATAATATTTGCTGTATCACAACCATATCAAAAAATTCCTTGCGGGGCCAGATGGCAGTCTTGATACTTATGGCCAATATCACAACAATTCCAACACACCAAATATGTTTCATCAGTAAGTGTCTGTCTAAGAGGTTTTTTGATGGAATTTACCTGTACAAGATTTGATCTTCTTTTTCACTGTTATATTTCTTCAGTGTCGATTATCTTGTAGAGCGCTTGGATCATAGATAGATCGAGTCGACAAACGGTCAAAGCTTCGATATTGACCCTTTGTCCGAGGTATCCATCGCATCCAACGGGGATGACCATTGTGACACTGTGTAATACCGGGTTCATGTTCTCTCAACTGATCTCTAAAAGTTCAGAAGACGAAAATGTGCAAAAGACGAAATAAGAAACCTAAGAAGATGTGGTTGCTGTGGTATATAATACATGGATTGTGGTATGCCTTAAGCGTAAAATTATATACATTCGCGTATGCCGCACTTAGCGACATTTCTTGACTATTTATTGATTGAAGGTGTTGCGTACCAAATTGCAACGTAGCGGTAGGTTCGGACGTTTGTAGATGTAATTTTGCAATCCTGAATTCAGGCTTTCTACCGTCTATATTAAAAAGAATTACGTTCAGGAGGCAAATTATGTACCGGCGGATTATTCATGTATGGTACAAAATTTGTTGCATTTGAATGACTTAGTATTACTTGTTGATGGTATGGTTCCTTAGAGATTATAGATTGGGAGGGTGCCGTAGTGAAAACTGAATTCTTCCAAATGTACCACTGTAATTAGATGTTTCGATAACACGTTCTTATGTCCTGTCGATGGAAATTTAGAAAATCCAACTCAACTCTCTCACTCACTCTCTCTCCAAACTCTCGCTACTACCATTGTAGATGTGATTTCGGGTCGTGGTAGTTGTAATTGTGAAATAGGGGATTCCGCGTCGTATCCACCGCCAATTATGCAAAAGTTTATTAACGTCATTGTCCTGATAGAAGTTTCGTTTGTCTTAAGTTGCGATTATTCCAATGACGTATTTTTTTGAAACTCTTTACTAGTTTTTGCATCTCAGGTGGTTTTAATGAATGATCGAGCCCACTGTTTGTCTCTGGTAACATTTATGTTTCGAAATTTACATTCAACCTCTATTTCATTATCGTTAAGATTCTGAAACATACGTAATTTCGTCTAGGTAATCCTTAAAAGAAGCCATTAAACAGTGTAAATTACATCGTCTAATTTACGCGATCAACAATGATCAGATTTACAAATCAATAAAACTAATCCAATTTCCAATTAAGCTTGTTATTCAGAGGGCTTGGAAATGGTTGGTTGGTAAGTTGATTCTAACCCGTCAACAACTTTAGAAAAAAAATTAAACCAATCCGATCAGACCCAAAAATCCACTTGTTGTCCACGAATCTTTCATTGCTTGCACACAATATATCTAATGCGGTAATATGATCCTCCTGTGGTTTCAACGGAATATAAAAACAATTTAAATCCCAGAATTATTATTTTATTTTGTATCTCTACCGTACATTAATGTTTTTAAATTATAAATGTTTATTTTATTTTTAAATTGTATACGAAATATTTAAATGAGCTGAAAAGATATTTGATCGTCTTGTGTGTTGTTTATTTTTATTTATTCATAAAATCTACAGTAAGCTAATTTGATTGAAATGTATACTAATTTACATTCCTGTGCGAATATTTTATTGTTGTGTGTATATGTATCAGCGAAATAATCTAAATACACAAAAGCCCCACCACCCCTAACCGAAAAGAAAAATTCATTCAATATGTACACAAAATTGAAATTATATACAATAAAATGTAAATAATTTTATTTTATCACAATTTCCATTTTAGAATCTAACCATAGCAAAAAAGTCAAGTATATACATCTCGTATATACTCGTATAACGTGTATATAACGATCCAAAAAAAAATTTCCTAAGAATATATAAAATCGAAATATCTTCTTATTGGATTATAGATTTAAATGAAATAAAATAAAATAAAAAAAATTATATATACTTAAAGATTTAAAAGAATTAATCCTTTACGAAACAACAACAACCAAATATATTTTCTGCTAAAATAAAATTAATATTTTATCAGATTTCAACAGAATATAGGCAAAATAAAGCAGAATTCTATTATCATAAAAATAAAATACCCAAATAGGGGGTATATACAATACACACATTTGTATTCAGGCCTCCCGATATTTCGACAGCAACAGCAACAAAAACTGAATTGGTAACTTTTTCTTGTATTTTATCCATTTTCCCTAAATTACCAAAGTTCATCATTTTAAGTTGAATTCAAAGCATACGAAATTGTAGTTTTTCTGTATTTTTATGACTTTTTGTATTTTAAATTGACATTTTAACCTTTTTATCTTCCATAATATTTTCCATTATTTCTATATTATTACATGCTGCTAACTTCACTTTTGTATAATAGTATTTTTTGGGATGTTTTAAATTTTTTTAATCTTTATGAGTTTTTTAACAATTTATTGATATTATGGGAATACGATTCAAGTATATTGGTTGTTATGTTACTTTTCAGTGTAAACATACAGCAAGTGTCTAAAAGTTCAAAAAGTTAATAACTAACTAGTCAAACTAAATTGTCGATTTTTTTTTAAATTTATAAACAAAACAAACTTCATCCAGACACATGAAATGCTACGAACACCCTATAGAATTCTCAAAAAAAAAACTTTACTAATCCAAAAATAACGGGTTACTCTTAAAATTATTGATAGTTCTAGACGTATTCGTTCAACTCCGAACACTAACTGGTACAGAAATAAAATTGGGCCCATGCAAATCAATTTTGCAATTAACCCATTTGGGTCTAGAACTATTATTTCTTCCTAGGAATCTGATATTTACATATGTGGGAAAAATAGGTTGAACATCATCATGAAAAATTTCCCCAAATGTAATTTGAGCCTGAAATATGGGGTAACCGAAAATGGCACTTTAGGACAATAAATAAATATAAAAATCATTCAAATTCATTCCAGCACAATATAATATATAATAATTTTATTGGCTGCCGTGGTATGCTACAATACACTGATGTTGCTCGGGTATGACACTGAGCTCATTTTTTCCAGCTATTGATTTTGGTAATTAAATAACGGCCTGTCTTCAAAACTGGATTAGTTTTAGTCTGTCTTGAACTCGGGCGATCTGCCTACGAAACTCTAATTGATCTAAGCAACCACCAAACGACTTGCTTAAGTACCCATGCATTGGTTATGGCTACATCAAACGACCAAAACTTGATAGGAGTATACCATTTGCTTCGAGTTCCTATTCGATAATTCGATATATTGTTAACAAGTAGGTCCACACCGCCCATTCGTGGTTGTACGCCCAAACTACGTGAGGTTGGGGTATCACAACTTTTTGTCTCTCGCTGGCGGAGTATCGAGTAGCTGCTATCTTTACGAGTAAAATACCATGTTGATTTGATAGTAGTGTTCCATCTAACCCCTACAATGTTTTCCTTCTTCTCCATTGAATCATACTCCCTGCACTTAAGCTTTTTGAATTGTTAAGCATCTTTTAAAACGCTAATCTTTCCAAACCGATTTCCTTGCACTGTTCCGGTTCCGCCGAAGTTATGCTTTACTAAGTTGTTGATTAAGCGTGGTGACGTAAAATAATTGTCAAAATATAATAAAAAATCTAAATCGGATAATTATTTTTCCAAATTTCTTGAAATTGGATGCCAACGGATTATGCTTTTCAAAAAGTACTATCGGTAACTACTGCTTGGATTGACTTTCCTTGATAAATATCAAAATTTACGCAATACTCAGACATTGTTGCTAAATCCCAAGCCTTTAGCCGGAATCATATTGGTTTACCTTTGATGAACATTTTACAGCCATGTCTACCTAAATATGGGATCATAATCTGTTTCTTCTCATTGTATTAGAAATTATGAAGTTCTTCGTATCCAACTCATTGGATCAATACATCCTTCGTCAAATTCCCGTAAAATGCATACATTCCTCACCGAAGCAACAAAATGGGCGATTTTTGAAAGCAGCATAATTAACACTGTGCTCTACTAAATCCTCCGTAAGTTATTTTGACAAAAAAACATAAAAAGTCTAGGGAATGTGATTCGTTCGAGCCAACGGCGGTGCTCGACTTTCCCATTCTGTCAATTTGATACTGCTAATATTTTGGATATCTCCCTAAGTCCATTTCTTTTTCTTTTATAATTTTGGGCCCCAGATTATTATAATCCGCACAGTTTTCATCCCCCGAATCTTCTTCAGTTTCATTACCTTGGATGGGCTTATACAAATGGTATGTATAGGCTCTTCATTGTCACTTCAGCGTTCAATTTCGTCTAAAATCTCTTGAATCGTCAACGGGTTTCGCCTATAATAAAGAAAAATTGGTTCTATCACCTTAACAGTTATTTTCTAGAAAAAGGCAGTTTCCAAAAACAGGATTATATATTATTTCAATAACGCATTTATTTTTGAAGCTTAATAATAACTCAAAAAATTGGCATAAAAATACCCTACTATATAAAGAAATTGGAATCCATTCCAAACAGTCCAAATTCCGGTTGCACGTGCACTCGCTCTCACAGGTAATTTTTGGCTAAATTAAATTTATCATGTGTTCCTCTTTGTGTTTACTTTATAGTAATTTTATTTTGAGAAAAATATTGTCGAAGGAGCCATTTTTGGTACTTTGGGCATGAATAGGTTAACAAGACTATTTGTGAGTAGATTTGTAGTTTAATATACAGTCGGGAAAAATTGTTCCACTGCCAATTTTATTAATACGAATTTATTCAACCATGAATTACTTATGCAATTAGGCAAGTAACGGAGGTTTCCGGGATCGTTCCATTTACCTTAAATAATCATTTTAAGTTCTTGAAAGCTCCTCGAAAAGTTCTTTTGTTATTGCGGTTTAGACAACCAACTCGCTATTTTTTATTTATTTTTACATTCCATTGAGAGATTTGGTCGCCTTATTTCTACGGTTACATAACCAATTTAATTTCATATTATTGAATGAGTGATACATTGAATCTTAGCCAGATCCCAGGGGTGGGGTGATCTCGTTATTATTCCATGTTTACAATTACTTTTATGTTGTTTCCATGGGGTCTCCCAAATATCTACTAATCCAAATTTAATTTGCTTAACGTTGTTTGTAATGTTTTATGTCGCATTGTATCTCTCTCTTATGTATCTCTCTCCACAACACGTAATTTATGCTTGATCGTTTAGCTTTTGCTCTAAAAGTACGTGCGACTCGGGATAGCTCTGTAATCTAGAAAATCTTTGTGACCGTGAGACAGCAAGCATCGAACAGTTTTCCAGTTAGCTCAATAAACGTTATCAATTTCACAAGGAATTTTCTCATTTTATTTGGAAGAGAATTTTCAAAGATGACATTTTATATCTCTACCCACCCTTTTAATATAAAAGAATCATCAGAACCACGATTTTCCCCATACAGTTGGTGCTTTTCTTATTTTAATAGGATTAATCATGATAATATAAAATGGAATTTCTGGTTATTTTGTAGGATTGGCCATTATTCTCAAAGGTCGTATTTCATCTCTAGAGTACTACTTTCTTTTACGTTAAAGAATAAATTATAGTAATCAAGAAACACTTTGACATCGAGATTTTTGCAGATTTACCATTTGCTTTTCTCATAAATTGGGAGTTTCGTTTAACAGACAATTCGTGAAACAAACAATAACGGCCAAGATTATTTTGCCAAACTTTAACCGGAAAAGACAAGTTTTGTCAAAAAAAAATGTTTTTCAACAAAAATTCAGCACCTACCTACCTGTACAGCCCAGATGGATTTATTTATCGGGAAAAACTTCATACCAGAGCTTTTTCACAAAATGCTAGAGAATTTTTTTCAAAAATCCGCCGGAAGTGATAGCTTCCGAAATAACATAAAGTTACGAAATAACAGATTCTAAATTAATTTTGTAACAATACCGGTCCAGATCAGTTTTCCAAAATTTAAGCAGAAATGACGATTTTATCAAAAAACTGGTTTTAAGTAAAAATGTTTCCCTGTTCAACCCACGCATTGAATGTTGAAACTTCATACTTAAGCTTTTTCCATGAATTGTGAGAACCGAAGTGATTTTTGGCAGAGATGGGTCTACCTGAAGTGGCAGCTGCCATAGGCGCTTTTTTGTTGTTTGCAAATACTATGAAAAGTTTAAGGATTGTAAATTAAACTTCAATCAAAATTAGTTCAGATCACATTTTAAATTTTACCGGAAATCATGAGTTTTGATAAAAAAAAATTGTATTTCACCTAAATTCGACACCTCTACAGACCAGGCGAATATAGTATTCGGAATAAAACTTCAAACTAAAGCTTTTTCCATAAATTGGGAAACCCAAATGATAGGTGGTGGACATCTGAGTAGCAGAAGTAACAGTTTTCGTAGTAGCTTTTCAATTTTTTCAATTCAGATTAAAAAATTTATCAAGGGTTGACCATGTTGATTTTCTAAAATTTAAGTAGGAATAATGATTTTTGATTATACAAGACAGGGTTCCCAGAAGCTCGATAGATCAATTTTTCGTTTTGATAATCCAGTGTGGTGTATTCGAAAACGATGTATATATTTGTAGTAAAAGAAAATCGGGTGTTGGTCGCAACAATTACACTCCTCCATTTCTTTATTTAAAATATCTTAATGCTGGCCAATTACTAAAGTAGTGAAACTCTAGAATTAGGATAATTTAAAATTAAAATCTGGTATTATGTTTAATTGGTCATTATTATCAAAGATCGTGATGCAATATATAGAACATATATAGAACAACGTCGTGGTGTGGTCAGTTTTGTGTGAAATGCTACTATTTATGCTAACTGTTAATCTGGTTAATCTTTATTATACAGAAATAAAATACTGTGGCAGTTGGGAATACTCGAAAATCCATCATCTGTCTCTAGCTTCCACGTTTCATGAAGAAATTTGCCGTCCTCCAACTGTTTCGATTCATCGCTCCGCTTCATCCGGTTTTATCATTCATCAGCGTTATCTAGGTCTTTCCCTACGACGTACGCAATCTGGTTGGTGATGAAACGATTTTCTTATCATACGGTTTGACGAGGACACTTCAAAGTTTTACCCAATTGTTTTTTAAATCTTTTGAACTCGCTTCACTGTAATCGATTAATTTTATTTTTTGTTTACAGGAATAATATTTAACAAATAGTTGAGTGCCTCTGTCGAAGATTTCAGGTCTCACAACAGGAACTGATATGTTGGAATAAATGAAAATATTTATTTGTTAAGTTAAGGTACGGAAGAAATGGTATCAGAATATTATTTATGAATGCAATGCATGCGTATTGCATCTTTGTATCTTTGATGCGATTACGACAAAACAAACAAAAAATTAAAGTTTATTGAGAGGACAAATCTATTTTTAATAGTTCAACTGGCTAGTATTGACTGCAATAACTTTAGTTCTTTGATAATTTATTTCAGAAAGGGCACACGCATTCAATTATTTAAGTTTCTTATGCCTAATTCAAAATTAACTGATCCTGGTTTATGTAAGATCATAGATAAATATTCAGCTCCAACGTTACATACAGCCTACAAAAATCTTTCACTGATGGTCGATTTTCACAAAACTTTCGGTTTGGCGTATCTCACAGAAAAAAGCTCTGGGTTCCACTCTCTAGGAATTCTAAGGCTTAGCCCTTAGTAATCAATTTTACTCACATTCAAGGTACAGCACCTTTTAATTTTCGCGATCAATTAAACAATGTCGTAGTAAGAATATAATTAAACATAATATTTTAGGAAAAAGGCATAACGAATAAATCATAAATCCCAAATAAAATTATGAAAAAATCATCAGAATCAATCTTCAGTCCCGATTAATATACTTGGACAATGAATGTATAGGGTATTTTTTTTTTAATAAAACACCAAAATTGGTCGAAATCTTTGATATTCCATTATGTTATTTATTATGAAGCCAAATCCGCTAAATTGTGGCTTATTGACACTTTCCATTCCTTTTTGCCGAATTTCGGGCTAAATATCATTTAAATGCGGTTCGTGTTGTCCTTCAGTTTTTCAATCATAAGCTTCTCGGAATAGACCTTACTTTTTACCAACCACATAACCCCCGCGACCATTGAACTTTGTGGTTTTGAGAGATAATGCGTCATGGAAATCTGGCAAAAGCACAATTGTTTCTCGCTGCTGCACTTTAAGAATACATGTCATCTATTTGGCTATACAAAATTTTATATCATGTCAAGATAATATAACAGTTTATCTAAAGAGTATTACCGGCAACATATTTGAAGGAAACACCCATGTGGATGCATACGTTTCCATTGAATGGTACGAGACTATTTAGTATTCCAAATGGCGAAGTTTTGGTTGTTAATGTGTTCATTAAGTTCGAAATTTGTATCGTTGCTCATTAAGGTTATTTTTTTAAATCGGCTGCAGCTGCTTCTTATTTAAGCGTATCTAACTGGTAAATGTACGGCATTGCTAAATCTCCATGAATGAATTCTATAAAGCCTTTAGACAGCAGTTTAATAGGGAGGTAAACAGGAACGTAAACCATTTTTCGATGTTAGATATTACGAGAAATTATTACAGTTGTTGGCTGTATTCTATTAAAAAATTCGGAAAGGCCCATTTTAATTACGCAGACTAAGGGCAACAAACCTGTTTTAAAATTTATCAAAATTTTTATATATTAATAAATCTGTTTGATATTTGTTGTTTATGTAATTTGTCAGTTGCAAGCGACTGAGCTTATGCACGTAGGAGAATTAAAAAAAACGACTGCCTTACTGCAGTGCACGGTTTTGGTCCGCACCTATTTTATAGTTCAATACTCTTAACAACTCTAGAATGATAAATACTCAAGATATTGAAGAAGCTATAATTGCAGAAAATTCAGTGCCGAGAATTCAAAATCCTTTAAATATTGGCAAGCAGTAACATTTCTATTATATTTTTAAAAAGTTAATGCCGTGAACAACAATATATTTGATTTACAGGAGGAACGGTCTGAACCACAATTTCTTTGTAAACAATATTTGGTGTTTTACTTCTGTAGCTAAAATATATATAGACTATCAGGGTTGGAGAGCACGCGACGTACGGTTGGCCGTGCGAGAAACAGCTATTCCTTAGATTGTAACCAGCGGCTGCCTTTAGCGTTGAAGCTAACGTTTGCTGGAAATGGAAAATTATTGGGAATAAGTGGTATTCGGTAGAGTTTCTAGCTCAAATAGATTTTTTGTAATTTGATCACAATGTTTAATTCCATTGCATAATTTTGGATAATCCCTCCCTCATAGTTTCGGAGAAGCATAATCGGGACACCGACTTCAAGTGTGATTCAATGTTCAGGTAGATCATTTGCAGTGAGGGAATTTAAACATTCTACAGAATATTTAGTACATCATCTTGATCAACTACGGTGTTTTATTGGCGTGCATACTGCTACGCTTGTATTATATTTGTGCGACATCTTAGTACACTGAACGAATGAGCTTCCCCGCCGTAGGAAAAATCTTTCCAAGATTAGTAAAACCTTGTTATTTTCTTCTGGAAAATTTCCTTCCCCAAATTTCAACAAGTCGGAGAATTCATGAGCATATGAATTTCCACCTATAGTCGTACTCTCGTGTTGACTGTAATACCAATCATTCAATTCCATACCATAGAAATGATCATTTCAGTCCTGGCATCCTTAGTTACTACGGTAGTTTTTATCGGAAGTCGCAACAAAAGGGAACTGCGATTTTATCCAAAACCTGGTTATTTCTGCGAATGTCCTGCATGGTTCGGTCTATATAGCTTCCAAGACTTTACCGTTGGTCATACATTTATGTGATACAATTAGACAGCAATCTTGAAACCTATTTGCTTTTTCACTATTGCGTGAGTTTCGTTGCTGTTTAAGTTTACTCATATATGAACCTTGAACATTGTATGCACTGTTTTGTCATCGCTGCTTTTTTAGCGGCAATTCCAAAGGATGCTGCTGCAAGTACTATTCTTTCTTGTGCTCGTCGATTTCGCAATTTCGTTTTCTTAATTATGGCTTAAGGCCCGTAAGAAACTTTCTAAAAAATGATGCCGATATTTGTCCTATAATTCCAGTAGATTTGAAATTCCGCAGAACACCAACATGACAGTGAACTAATGTCTCTCGCGCAAATGGGGCTATCGCTGACGCTTGTCTTTACGACAGTATCGTCCCTGTGTTGATTACAGTCAAGTTAATGATAAGCCCTGCAGGCTGCGTAAATCGTGTCGTACGTAACGTTATCGATTGTCTATTATACCGGTCTAATTCCACGTTTTGCTTGTCCTACGTGTAGTAAAACGGTCGTTCATCATACATCAAAGTTTTTGGCAAATTCGTCTTGTCCACATAATTTAAAAAACGCCAAGAAGTGTTGTTTGTCACGGATTTTCAACATGTTGTCTTACGTTATTGGGGTTTAAGAAAATCCGTTCCGATGCATGACCGTTGGATACCGAACAAGTACAGAGAAGGTCAGAATCCGCCAAACTGATTCTGATGATGATACAGATTGATATTCGGTGACTTCGATTTGGAGGTTGCTCTGTGGTGCAATTGTAGCTTGGTCGCTACCTTTATTTACGTACTTGCAGATATAGATAATTGATTTGACGCTGGTGCAGAACTCGACATCGATATAGGTTTGGAATATTCTAGAAAGTTCTAGGAATATTGGACAAACCAGTTATTATTATCTTCGATAGTCTGTCCATACATATTCACCTCGCAGGTGCATACGCATCACTCACTGATGATCCATAAGCCACATAAACTGTGAACATTTGTCAAACATCACAATTTGATGAAGAAACAGAATCGACTTCAGGGTCTGATAACTCGACGCTGATAACTTTATCGATCTTGTTGGAACTGATCATTTCTTTCAAATGGAACACCCGAAAGATCAGGGCCTGTTGTGCAACTTTTCACCTTGAATAAGCTCAAGTTTTTTCAAGCCACTTCAGATTTGTGATGATGGTAATCTACATAGATAAAAAGATTAATGTTTATATGTGTGTTTCTTATGCGATTCGCAGGCTTCTGAATTTCTTCTAAAATTTCATTTTTTTTCTTATTTTTCGACGGGGATGAGTTAAGGAAAGTGGTTGTATGTGAAATGCTCGAATCTGCGGGTTCCGTCTCCTGGATCAAGGGGACCTTTTTTCTAAATTCTCACACTATTATACCAATCGGATTCTTATTTTGCAAACGTATTTTATATCAAAATAAGCAGATTTCTGAAGAGGTCGGCCTCATGGGTCTAAACAATTTCCCCCCAAAAATGTGTGTTTTTTCCGAAAGGGCGTTTTGGCCACTCAACCTATCACCATGATATTTTTACTATGTATAAGTTGCATGTCCAGAACGAAACTTACGATCCTTTGAAGGGGTAGGGGTAGGACATCGGTACAATTTTTTTTATAAAACTACATTTTTTTAATGTATTTACGGAAATGAGTTGATGAAAAGGATTATTTGAAATGAGAAACAGCTGGAATCCGAAAGGCCCTCCTCCTGAACCAAGAGATCTCTTTTTATAAGTTTCCACACGATTCATACAATCAGATTAAAATTTTGCACAGAAATTGTATACCAAAATGAGCCCTTATTTGTGATATTTTTGAAAGGTTGGCTTAATGGGTCTATGTGCTCCCGTACAACTTTTTCCAAAATGCTTACCATGTATAAGTTGCATGTGGGGAAGCAACTTTACAATACTTTTGAAGGAATAGTCGCTGGGGTCTATAGCCCCGCCGGTACACATTTTTTCTAAAATTAATTTTTTTTTAAATTTGAACACTGGAATAAATTTGGAAAGGAGTTATATGAAATTAGCGAACTGCTGAAATCAGTCTCCTATAAGCTTTCACCCCATTCATTCACTTGGATTCAAATTGTGTAACGGAGTTTTATATTAAAATGTTCAGGTGTTCGTAATAGTTTTGAAGAAGGCGGCTGCAATTGAAAATGAAACCACCTTTGCGAATAAAAGATAATTCGGTTGATTCTTAAATATTGTTCGTAATGAGTTGTGTTGTCAATCAGTTGAATCGATCTGTTGAAAAGAACGTCTTCTTCTAGAGCTGTTGAAATAAGTGAGCAGAGTGAGATAATAGAAAAATTCCGTTCATTTCTCATTTCTCGATTTCTCTGATCGAGGCGTTTTGCGTGATTGCATACATACATTTATCGCGGTCGCACCAAACTAAACCTAGAAGTTACCGTCTTTCAATTCAATATAGTTTTCCACTCGTAGTTGTTTATTGATGGGTTCGAATACATATTAAATGCCCCATTTCAATTTTAGCATTTTGAAACTCCTAAAACTGATAGAGTGCAATGACACCATTTACTTGAGTATGAAATAATATTTGTAGGGATATTTTGTTAGAATATTCCATTTACCAATTAATCTAAGCCTAAGTGAGAGGTGGGACAGGAGAGGAAATGGCGGGCACAATTAAAATATTTATTAAATGTTCACCGTTATCTTCACATTCGTCTAAATGCATTTAGCGTAACTATTTCAACGTCTTATTAAATGGGTTCGTTTACTCCGACGTCTGTATCTAGCTTTGCCATCCCCCAATTGGTTTTTAATTGCGTACATTATGCAACAAGTAATATCATATTGTATAATAACACATAATATAATTTATGTTATGGCAACAATCTTAAAACACCAGCCACCATAAACAAATAATTTAAGAATTAGTCTACTGCCAAAATCTCTATATGGTATTATCGTACTTGTTGAATTTATAATTTAAGAATAATTTCATGTAAATTGTATTTTTTGACATAACACAACATAACCAAACTATTTTTTTATGTTCGTTTTTTTTGATTTTAATACGCGAAATACACATTTTTGTTGTTTTGTACTAAATACGTATAAAAGTCACATCTAAATGCTTACGCACATGACTATCATAATAATGCGGGAAATTTGTGTGTGTTGTGCCGTTCGCTCGTTTTTATCCTTCATGATAATTTTATTTAATTTTCCCGAAATAAAATCCACATTGAAAAATAAAAATAGGTAATAATAAATTATGGGTGGATATACTGCGTATAGCCAAAATAAAAAAAAACGAAAATTATAAAATTACAATGAAAATGACATAATCACCATCAAAAACAGACAAAATTCATTTCGGTTTCTTTTCACTGTGTTCTTATACGAGTACACCACCGAATTTTCGGAAAATATTTTCTTTTTTTGTGTAAGGAACCCAAAAAACGAAATAATAAAACAATCAAAAACAGACAAGAGAAAAATTCATAATTTTCATGTTACTGTTTTCCCGAGAAAAAAAAAATGTTAAAAATATGGTATTTTCCCTCTTGGTTCGTGGTTTAATATATATATTTCCTTGTGTCTTATACATTTTTTGCGCCGGTTGAACTGAAGAAATTATGATGGAAAAATTGTATAATTTTGGTGATTTATTTTATTCGTTCGTGCGTCTTTTTTTCGGAAACAAAAACAAAAATCTTGACATTTCTACTTTGTTCGGGATAAATTAAGATTTTAAGTGCTTTAGATATATTTCTGGTATACACATACATGCCAGAATATGTCTTAACCATTTTTTCAAAATTTGATTGATTTTTTAATATATTATTTTGGATGTGACACAAAATATGGGGCGCACCATGGTTAACGAAATTCCATTGCCGAGTGTTAATCCGTTGATAAAATATTGGGCGGATTATATAATACGTCGAGTAACCTTTTGATTTGACAACATGTTTTGTTATATATAAATGCCTCTATATACAATTTGTTAACTCATCTCTTCATTTAATTTAACCCTCACGCAAAATACGAAATTAGGGTGACATTTAAACCAGTAGATTTCCCTTCAATTTGATTATTTTGTATATGTCGAATATTTATATAAATTAATTTGAATTTTCGATAAGAAAATCTATATTGGACACACACACACAGAGAGAAAGCGAACCTATATTCTTATATACATATCTAAATAAAAATTTCTAGATCATTTAATTTTGTTTGTTTCGAATTTCTTATCGAATCGTATCATCATCAAAAACAGTATATAAACTCCCTGCCTATATCACTCCGCCCCGCACATTTCAAATACTATTCTGTGTTTTTATTGTTTCGATATCAAACGCCGAACTATGTTGTATATACAAAAAAAACATTAAAAACAACAATCATAAATTCAAAGTAAAATAAAACTTGCCATTGTATAAAATTTCTTTTTTGTCCTACTTTATTATTATTATTAAATAAATAAATAAAATCTAAGAAATATCAAAAAAAATTCTCAAAGAAGCGGAAAGATTTGAACCCAATTTAATAGATTTGTTGGCGTCAATCTGTATATGTCTCATGTGTACACATAAATACATAGATTTTATACGTCTAGAATGACTTGGAATTTTAACAAGCACTTTCCACCTTTTTTATGTTGGGTAACTGGTACGTAAAATGCCTGCCTGAGAAAAAATATCATTCATTTTATTCAACTTCAATTTAGCAAGTAACAGCCAGTAAAAACAAAAATAAAAAATATTTGATCTCTGTAGATCTTTATTGTTAAGATAAAAACGTTTTTTTTTTGCAATAAATTTTCAAGTTGTCCAAAAATATATTTTGACCTGTCTCCCCCGACTGGCTGGTCTCTATACCCGTTTTTCTCAATACATAAATATTTTTGCTCGTACATCGAAGAAAAAACCAACATTAAATTGAAATTTATTGCCTTCAATGTATTACCATTTTCATTTTGGTTCCTTTCATTTAGAAAAGGATTTTCTCTTGGTATGATGTACCATTTATTTTTCGTTCTAATAATATTTGGAAAATTTTCCGATATAATATCAAAAATAGCCAACAAAAATCTTTTTTTTTTTCCTGTGTGTGATAGTGAATTTGAATTTTTAAGGATTACATGCGTCAGAATACTAAAATGATATTTTATTGGTTTTTAATAATATTTTATGGGGTTTCAATTTTTTTTTGTTTTGGTTCGTTGTCTAAAATTTGCTTAGAATGATAAATTTACTTTATATTTTTGGTAGAAGGAATATTCAGTTTAAATTATTTTTGAGAATATTACTTTATATAGATAGGTCGAACGTCAACTGGTAATTCTACTTTATGAGCTTGCAAAATATTTTGTTTTCGAGTAAATTTGTTATGGAAAATATAAGCGGGATTTTTAATTATTTCGAAGTTCTAGAGTTTTTAATCTGAAATAATTGTAATATCACACACCACTCGGAATTTCAGCATTTAGCACTTAGCTGCTTAGTGATTTAACAAAGTGATGAACACATGTTCTAACGTAATTTAGAAGGCGTTTCGATCGGGAAGTATAGGGTTCGAATCCCAACAAGGGTAGAATGCAAAAGGTTTTTTTTTTCATATGATTGCGATAGGTGATGGAAATGAAAACAAATATAGCCGAGATCTATATCCGTACGTCGTCCTCGGTTTGGTAGGCAACTGCGTAAGGTATTGCGTGAATAGCCAACTGCGATAGAGTTGGGAGTGTTTATGCCCCAGAACAGAGTGCAAAGATGAAAAGTGTTTTGATTCAAGTGACGCGAGTACATATCACTTTACAGCAAAATCTTCAATAATTATTCACTCTGATGGAATCTTACAGAAAAACTGCCTACGTGCCAATTATGAATATTTTTTATATTTTTACCATCAGCTTGCTGGTATGGTTGCTTATAACCACGGTTTCTATTTCTACAAGGCACGGATTTGTTAAATATTAAACTATTCAAAGAAAAACGATTAGAGGAGATAATAATTGTGGCGGCGGTGAGGTCTATAAATCTCCTGTAGTCCCTAAACGTATTGTCTTTTCCTTCACCACACTTAATAGGACTTAGCGTATCAGTTCTCTCACCAAGTTTACATAATATCCACATGATTCCCCTTTCAGTGACAACGCTACTCTTCGTCGCCCTACCCTGATATAAATGTCTCAAGGTACCTCTTGGGAAGTGCACGTTTTGCCTCGTTCTAGTTTTTACTGGTACAGGTTCTCCCAGCACTGTTGATAGTGTTTCCTCGAATTTAACATCTTCCGTATTTTGTAAATTCCTGGTTTAACGGCGTCTCGTTCTGCTGATACCGCGTCAGGTTCGGTTTTCTGCGAATTTTGCATCGGCCGTGATTCATCTTCGGCATTCTGAAGTAAGAACCCAGCATTCTTCTTTAATCGATCTATAGAAACTACGACTTCTTTGCCTCTTATTTCTAATTTAAAATATTTCACCTGACGGTTGATAACAGCAAATGGTTCTTCGTACGATGGCTGTAGCGGATTTTGAACCGCATCGACCCTAACAAACACATGAGAACATTTTTTGGGTTCAGGATGTACGAGTGGTGTTTCTCTCGTATGCCTTGCAGTTTGCACCGGTTGTAATTTCTGCATCGTTTCTCGCAGACTGGAAATGAATTCGTACTCGTTAGCATTGTTAGCTGATATGCTACAAAATTCTCCAGGCAGTGTAATCGTTGTACTGTATACCATTTCCGAAATTGTTCCGCCTATATCAGGTTTAAAAGCTGCTCTCATACCCAAGAGAATGGTGCGTATAACTTCCACCCATTTTTCAGCTGCGGGTAACATTTTAACGCTGCTTTTATATAGCGATGCAATCTCTCTATTATCCCGTTTGTTCCTGGGTGATTTGTCGTTATTCTTATTCGTTTGTATCTGAATAGCCTTCCCAGTTCTTTAAAGACCGAGGATTCGAACTGGCGTCCTTGATCCGTAGTAATTTTTTGCGGCACTCCAAATCGACAAATCCAATTTTCATAAATTGCCGTCATTGGTGTTGCTTCTATCCATCGCAAGAATCGATCTATACCTGTTAGCAAGTAACTGTAACCTTTCGATCTAGGTAGTGGGCCTACTATATCTATGTTGATGTGTTGAAAGTGACTGTGCGGCAGGACATATCTTCCTAGCGGACGTTTCGTATGTCTCGATATTTGTGCATTTTGACATTTCACGCAGCCTCGTGCCCAGTTTGCATAATCTTTATTCATGGCGGGCCACACATATTTCGTATTCATCAAGGTAGTAGAAGCCTCTACTCCTGGTCGTAAGCTATTCGGCAGATACGGTCGTATTCTGTTTTCCTTTAATTCTCAAAATACGTTTCTATCACTACGAAGCAGCATTATTGGTGTTAATTTCAAACTCATCTTTCAAACTCAACTCTCTCTTTTGCGAGTCAAATATTACTTTAAGCTCGTCGTTTACCATTTGCAAATCCGCTAATTCATCGAGGTTTACCAGCTTTGAACTTGAAATTGTTTCGATCCGGGATAGAGCATCCGCTGCGTCATTATCTTTTTCGACGATACGTCGAATATCTGTCGAAAATTGTCCTATATAGTCCAATTGGCGGAGTTGTCGTTTCGCTTTCTCTGATTTCTACTGAAAGGCAAACGTTAACGGCTTATGATCCTTGTCTATTATAAAATTCCATCCTTCCGGCATAAATTAGAAATGTTTTACTGCCGAATATAAAGCCAACAATTCGCGGCCATAGGCGCTATTTCTCGTAAAAAAAAACTAAGCGGTACCCAATTTGTACCTGACATTTACTGCTCTACAGCTCCCATAGCATAGTCGGCCGCGTCGACCATTAACGATAGTGATTCTGTTGATGATGGATAGGCTAGCATCGCTGCATTTCCAAGTTCTGCCTTGCATGTTTCGAACGCATTTCGTGCTTTGGGAGTTCAGTTGATCTTTGTTTTATTATTATTCTCATTACCCTTCATGTACTCCAACAATGGCATCTGAATTTTTGCAGCGTCGCCTAAAAGTTGACGTTAAAAATTACCCATTGCTAGAAATCGTCGCAATCCTCTAACATCGTTTGGTTCTTGCGGAATATACAATGGCAGCAACCTTATCCGGCAGTAGTTTCGTACCCGATTCGGATATCAAATGACCTATAAACTTCACCGTACTCTTGCCAAAAACAGATTTGGACATGTTGATTACAATCCCGTGTTCACTAAATCGATCGAATACTTGGCGTATGTGATCCAAATGTTGTTCCGTGCTATCGAAATAAATCAAAACATCGTCCAGATGCGGGAAAACGAAATCGAGGCCTCTCAAAATAGCATGGATGAACCTTTGAAGGTTTGAACAGCCTTGCACAAACCAAAGGTCATGCGCGGAAACTCAAATAATCCGAATGGCGTTATTCTCCCTGTTTTCGCTATGTCCGTTGGCTCGATGGGTATCTGATGGTGTGTGCCTTTACCAGATCGATTGTGGAAAATATGCCATGCAATCCGTATGCTAAATCCTGTGCGGTAATGGATAGCGGTCCGCTATTGTAGCATAATTAAGTCGGCGGTAGTCCCCGCATGGTCGCCATTCCCCGTTTTCCTTCTTAACTTTTTCCTTCTTTTGGATGGCCTGCAAATTTCAAGCTTCATCATGTTGTCGAACTCACGTTTTGCGATAACGAGTTTATCGGCTGTTAGCCGACGATACTTTGAATATAATGGAGCACACTTTGTTTCAATTACGTGGGTTACGTTGTGTTTCATCGAACCCATGCTAGCATTTGGGCGCGTCAGGTCCTTATATTTCGTGAATAATTAAGAGTATGGAGCATCATCCTCCGGTAGTGTAGTTATACTCGTTGTTTGGTCATTCGCTACTTTTCCGATTGAACTAAGATTGGTTTTGCTGTCAATTAGCTTTTTCTGTTTTAAAACCACGAGTAATCCAAAGTGGCTTAAGAAATCGGCGCCTATGATATGCTCTATTGGCATCGGCTATGATAAAAGTCCATGTAAAACTTCCCCGCAAATCTCAAATCGACTGTGATTGTCTTGTTTCCGAAAACGTTAATTTTAGTTTGGTTAGGTGCGTACAATTCTATCGGGAACGTCTCTAATTTTTTCATGTTAACATTATTTGTTGGTGGCGTGACACAAACGTCGGCTTCCATATCAATTAAAAATGACAATTTGTAAAGTTTTCAAACAAAATAAGGCGACTATTTAAAAAATTCCGAACGTTAGTCGCCATGAGCGATCGTCTCTCTAGTTTTCCGAGTTATTTACGAATTCACAAGGCGGGCGGAACGGCATTTAATAGCCCCATTTCCGAACCTGTAATGGTACCAGCAAGTTTTGTACTCAGTACGCTTGCGAGAGGTTGACCGCGAACTGTCGTTCTTTTGTACTCTACCCGGTGTACGGGAACGGCTACGCCCCATCTCAGTCATTTTCCTAGTCAGCGCGTCGATTTTTGCTTCGAACGATGATATAATATAGTTTTCGGAATTTGATCCCGATTCATTTATTTTACTGCATATATTCACCTCCGACCCCTTTGTAGCTTCCATAATTACGGTCTGCCATCGTAGCTAGCTTATCCAAATCGTCGCCGCGAACTGATAAAATGGCCTGCATTTGTATAGGTAATCACTTTCTCTCAAAAAATTCGACGGTCGTTGATCTCTCAAACATTTGTCGTGTAATAACTTTTTTAAGCGGCTTTCTTCCGATTCCATAAAGTACTCGTTCAACCGGTTTGTTTATTGTTAAGTATTTGTTTGTTTTTGGCGGATTTAATACTACTTCATTCACCAGAGAAAGAATATTGCTTTCGATCGGGGCTAAATTCTAACTAAATTCTGTGAGCGAGATTTACCATCTATCTCGTTAATCAGTTTTTGAAAAATTCTTCGTAAATAATATGCTTTAAACTTAAATATTATACCCTGATCCATTGGCTGAATTAGGGCTGTAGTGTTTTTAGGCAGAAATTCAATTTCCAAATCTTTAGATAATTCAGCTAAATTAACCGGATGTCCTTGCTTAAATTTTTGCTTTGCAAATATTATTCAAATATTTTCACTTCAGGGCAAAAGTGATTGTTAAACCAGTCTTCAAAGAGAATTTTGGTCATCCAAATATTTTTGTTGGATATCCAAATGACTGGCAATTAATTCTTGTTCAATCCTTTAAAGGGTCTTGGATTTTCTGACATATAGATCAAAGGCGGTTTAAGCTTAAAATCACCTACAGCATTGCCGCCAAGAAACAAATTTAATCGTTCTTTGGACACCTTTTCGTTTTCAAACATACGCTTCCAGTAGAGCCCGGTTTCATCGACAAATCTTGTTCTGGAACGTATCCACCTTTTTCAATGAGTTTTTTCAGAATGTAAATTAGTCACAACTAAAATAATTTTATGAATAAAATCATCACTCAGTGAGTCCAAAAAGCTAGCAATGAAAGCGTTAACAACGATACACCACCGTGCATATGGACAACCCAAAATACATAAGCAAGATACTCCAATTTTTTGATAGAATCAAATTCACGATCAAGATATAAATGGAAATGACCACTCCATTCTTGGACATGAGATTGACACGCCAAAATAACAAAACCACGTCTGATTGATATTGTAACGAAACGACATCAAATCGAATGTTTATAACTAACCATCCATTGGTTTGGTTTTCCAAACACTATACATATACAGAGAAAAGCATACACCCACCACCATGTCGGAAATCCAAAAATAAGACACGGACCACTATACCATATATTCCAGGTGAATCCGAAAAAACTGAATATATTATCCAACGCATCGAATCCACGACAAACTTGGTGATACAATGCCAACCAAACTAAACGGTACCTTTTGCTCCTTGAAAGACAAAATGTCGAAAGTTGAGAAGAATGGCTTAGTTTACAAATCACAGCAATTGTCTATAAACAGACTGTATAATACTTAGCAGCAACTATATTGGGATCATAAAACCATTTAAAAGCAGAAAACACTAATCTACTATATAGAAGACAACCACAATACGGAGGACGATTTCCACCACAACACAATCACAGTAAAATGAAAATAGCAAACTTTTCGTTTTAAACAAAACTTTACACAGCATAAAATTTACACACATAACATTTTCATTACATAAAAACATTGCCAACATTAGCTGATGATGATGACGACAATGTACCTGTCATGATCATCATAAACAACAAGAGGCAACAATATGTTATATTTATCTCTACATTTCGTATATAAGTACATATACAGAATAATTTCACGAAACAGCGGATAGCAGTATTTTCTTTCTCGTTCTACGAAGGTGTATCAAAAAACTAGGCTAAACTGCTGAATGATTGCGATTAGTACATATAAATAAAGGTGGTGGGTCTGTCTGTAATTTTGAAATAAATGACTGTTTACGAAATTGTTCATCTCTTATGAGATAGTTAATCATAATAAAGTGTTTTGCCTATCTGTCCTGCTTTCACAGCAAAACTGCTAATAAAACAAAACACAAATATGTCAGTAATGGCGTTTTCTAGAGCGTTTTCTCAGTTCGTTTGCGATCCTAATTTTTTTTTTCATGGATAAACAAAATAGCACTTTCGAGCACAGTTTACCGAGATCTGTATCTGTGTACTATAATATAAATCCAATTGGAATTTACATCGCCTTCTTAGATTAAATGTATTTATTACTGGCATTGCTAAATGAAAGAATTGTATTATGGGATTTTCTACTTTGCAGTAATGTTGGTGTAATGGTTCACGTTGTTCTTTTGTCGGGTTTGTCAGCGATGTATTCCACAGTACATTCCGCAAAAAGCAATTGGCTCAAACAATTTGTATAAAAATTCTTACCATAACATTTTTCTATATAAAGAGCGACGTTGGTCTTACAGCAAGCGTATATACGGAATTTATCTTCCATATAATCTATTCAAAAAGTATAAAAAACAACGAGAGTGGTTTCACATATCAAAGGAACTAAAACTTTCACAATATGGCACGTGCTATATAAAGATTGGGGTAATTTGCATTTTCCTGTTAAATGGTTTGTTTTGTATTCTCTAAAACTTTGGGGATTGTAGTTCGACATAGCGTGATTCAATGATAACGTCTTCGACTGCGATTAATTTTAAAATGGGTATGTTTTCATTATTTGTGTAAGTATTTTATCAAATTTAGTCATGGAGACTAGAGATCATTAGTGGCGCCATATATTTACTAGTTTACTTTTAAACAATAAGCAGCTGATGCCGATTTCGATCTAAATATGGATACGCCTAAAAGCAAAACTTCTGCGCTTAAAATACTAAATATCCACGTATTATTCAAAGGAAACTAAGAATTCTGAACGAGGTGCTGTTTAGTGGGGCTTTTTAGCAGAATCACTAAACCCTGGTAAATTCAAATTTTTTTATAGCCTTTTGGAAGATGTGGAACAGTCTTAACGAAATTCTTTGAATACGTTATCTCTCAAAACAACAAAGTCAATTGGCCGCCGAGATATTGTGATTTGACTGCAATGAACCTTTTTCTCTGGGCAACGTTAAAATTATGGTATATGCAGAAAACATCCGATAACTGTAGAACTGAAGGATGTATTCAACCAGATTTAAATGATATTCAGTCCGAACTATGCAAAAAACTGATGGAAAATATTAATAAGCGCATCCTTTGCTACCAGTAGAATCCTGGAATAAATTTGGCGGATTGTATCATACAATCGTATATAAATGGTTTACATTAAATAATACAACGAAATAAAAAAGAAATGATCTGCACTCTTATTGAGTCACACTTTGCATTATGCAAGCATAATCCGGATTAAATGTTGCTTCTGATGGTGCTTGTGGTTTAAATTTTAGCATTTTAATTAGAATATCATGCTTAGTTTTTATGATTCCGTTTAAATGATCGCGAGATTTTAATGATGACTTTTCGAGAAAACAACCAATCGGAAGAACCCTTTATAGTAAGGTTTGTAATTTTCGGTAAAATTCACAATGGATCTGTAGAGGCAGTTCGGTACGATATTTGAAATACTGATAAAATTAATCGAATTCAAATTGTTATCGAACTTTTTCACATAACATCCAAAGATCTACGGCAGAAATCGGCCTTGAGTTAATATAGTTTTGCACATCGTGCTCTCGTTTGTCGCGTTCTATATAAACGTCCAAACATTTTGGTGATACTGCAGTTAAATAGCAATTCACAAACTGTTTGGAGTGACAACATGATTTGTAACCGGTTTTTGCCACATTTCTATTATCAGGGTAACGCACGAATAGGTCCGATTTTAATTACGAGAAAAATTTAATCTACGAAATTTAATCTATTCCTGTGATACTCGTACCTAATTTGATATTCGTACCTAGCAATCTAATATTAATATTTATATTTATTCAAAATAATGTTTGTAGATGTCCTCGTATGTGCTGATGATTTTTATCGGTGTTGTACCATAAAATTGTCGGATGCGACGATAAATAATCTGGTTAATAACAAATTTTTACCAAAATTAACTTCATAGAGACGCTAATTGGTTTATTGTAAGAGATGCTAATTGGTGTCTTGAAAGTTAATCTCGCCGTTCTAAGTGAACACTTATTCTGAGTAGAGTACCACGATAGGGTGAGTTCATTTCGTTATCAAATCCAGTGGCCACTTACACAAAATAGTAGAAAGCTATGTTGGTTGCCGGGTAGTTTGATACAGAGAGACGACTGCAATTGATTGGTAAATGGCTTTTAACCAACCACCTTCCGGAAGACGAAGTACTTTGCTGTGCTTTAAACTATTCAACTACATGCGCTTAGCTATATGATTAGAATTAAATTTTTTTGTAAGCATTAAGGGGTAGTACATTATAAAAGACATGTTCCAGAAATAAAAGCACTTTCATTAAAAAATAACAAATACTTTTTATTGTTATTTATTCAAAATAAAAATATTTATTTATTCTAACGAAAAGGTTACGCAAATATTAGGAATATAGATTTTTGTATTTTGAAAATTTTAATTCAACATTTTCTTTTAATATTTTTTTTTAAGTAAACACAAGAAAAGCACACAAAAAGTTATTTTCCTTTTATTCCACTATGCTATTTATATGTAATACCAATCAAGTAATTTTGTATAAAATATTTTCTCGTGTATAAATAAATTCAATTTTTATGCAAATGCGCGACATGAACGTCAAATCTTTACTTGTATAATTCTGATGTAATGTGTTCTATCTCTTTCCCTCTCTCTCTTTATATATTATAATATGGCAAATTAGGTACACTAATGCAAATGAATAAATTAACTGAATGAGTGAATTTACATTAGCTTCCTTTATTTCTTATCTCATTATTTTTTTATGTATTATGTGTGATTATTAAATTTCTTATTTATATTTATTTATTTTGAAATCGTGTTAAATGTAGTTACAGCGCAAGTATATACAAAGGAAATCGAAAAATTTCATTGTACTTCCTCCTATGACAGTGTAGCGCTATTTGCGTTTATTTCTATTTACAAAAGACGACAGTGAAATTATAAAAATCTTTTAGTTAAAAATAATAGCAACGACCGTATTAATAATAATAATAGAATAAATAAAAATCTTTTGTACCAAAAATGAAAAAAAGTAAAATCTTGTTGTATTTATAAAAGATTTTTGTAGGTTTCAAACGAAAGAAATTACTGGAATAGAAAAAAAATTGTTGTTGTTCAACGTCTTTATGTAGTAATGGTATAGTCTACTTTTTTTTTTTCTCCCAAAATCTTAAACGAGCTTTTTTTAAGAAGGAAACATTTTTGCCGGTTCTCTTTTTAAGTTTATTATTCTTATGCAGATTAAGAAATTAAATTTTATTTATTGTGAAGCAAATGAAATACTTGTGTATTGTACACCCAAAAAAAACGGAGTTGAACAAATTTATTAATGCTGTACATTTCATCCTTAGGGTCAGTTCTCAGTTCTCTCACCCACAAAAGATTTTTGTATTTTTTTTTTCGTTTGTTGCAAAATAGATTAAATTTTTTTATTAAACTAATTTAATTAAATAATAATGTTTTGTGTTTTTTTATTTAATTTCAGGTAAGCAGAGTTGAATCTCTTTAAAGTTAAATTAATTTAATGATAGAAAGCCAAGATAGTAAGTAATATCTCAACACCGATTATCAAAAATATATTTTTGTAGAGACATTCGTTAACATGCATTACTGGTTTTGATTTTAAAAAATCTTGACACGACAATATACTTATGTCTATTCTCTTTTTTGTATATACTCAAATTTTGGGTCATTATAGGGTCAAATATAGATTTTACGTCGAGGTGAGGTCACCAAACATGTGGTGGTTTAGTTTCAATACTAATCCAACATTAATTATTTAAATTAAAAAATCGAAAGTCTCATCAACTACAAAATTATGAAAATTAATTTGAATTTTTTTCAAAATATAGAGTCTGTTTTATAAATAAACACGAGCAAGCAGTGTTAGCCAGTGGACTGAACAGCGAGCGAAGGTTGTGCAGAGTCAAATAAAATAACCCGCTGTGCAAAGAGTACTAAATTGTTTTTTACTTGACACACAAATGTTTTTTTTCACAAAAAAACGCAGTGTGTCGGGTAAAATTACTCAGGTTGAATAAAAAAACAAAGTATTTTTTTACTGCGCACTGCCTGCTGGGGTTAAAATACAAAACAGGCCAATAATCACAATTCGCCGTTCCGCACTTTGATTCTTTAGTCGTAATTCTTTCCTCGTTTCCTTCCCCTTTACCTACAAACTGTTGTTAGTTTGTTGGTGAAGGGAAGGAAACGAGGAAAGAATCACGATGAAAGAATCAGTATGGAATGGCGGAATGAATACATAATGCCTTACTAAATTATTAAATATCGCTAAGCATTTGTTAACCCCATCGTAATCTCGAATTTTTTGTATTTAAGAAATAAGAAATATTGGGTTATTCTGGGTGATCGCCCGTCTGATGAGACGACCGAAATTTTTAATTTAAAGCATCATGTTTCATTAGAGTCTAAAACCAATTTCCGAACGTCTTGGTCACCATACCTCGATGTAAAAACTTTATCCATTAACACGAAAGGTCAAATTGTAATTTTTTTCTAAGTGTTAATTAATCATTTATTGTAAAACTACGAAATTGCTACTTTTGCAAATTAATCTTTCCATTCCTATTAGATTCTATTCCCACCTATAAATATCCGTATACCAATTAAAAGAATTCGAATCTTCTTGATGATTACTTGATGCCCGCTATATTCGTATTAAGACTATACAAAATATGTTTTGGCTGATCTACTTATAAAACGAATGGACCCCAAGAAGGGCTTTTTTTTAAAAAAAAAACCTTCAATATGTTTGGCGAGGTCAGATTGTACACATTCAATATTGAAATGTCCTCGCTATTCAAATTGCTGTTCATTTGCAATAAAACACCGAACCGCAATCAGATATATGAGATAGATGGAGGATTAGAGTACAGGCAACACATAAGGTGGACACACATTAGGTGGATGTGGAACTGATCTATCATCTCGTTAAGAGATGAGGGATAAATCTGACCTACTGTCGACGTAAGGAAATATGGTTTGAGTTTCCTAATTAAAACCTGGCTCACTTGCAGTGATATTACATTATACCCCAACCAGTCAACGGTTTACCTTATCGCGATTAGTTCCGCTTGAAAACGATGCAGTAATGCAGGAGACGAAAATAAAGATTTGCATTTAATTATTTACAAAAAACCCCACCACCAACCTCCCTATCCCTCTTTGATCCATCAAGGAAGAAATTAACACCTGCTGTATTCAGAAATGCTTTTCCTAATCACTTATATCTGGTAGGACTATCAGTTCTAACCTTCGAGCAAAAGATGATATAATCGGTACTATTTGAGATCATTACAGTTCCACAAGGAGATGAAGTTGAGTATTATAGCTGAGCTCCGTGCCATTTGTAACGGCTTTCAATTATTCAATTGGTGAGTCGGTGTGTGCACAACAAATTAATAAATTTCGTTAAATATTATTCATTATTATCTACGACTTATCAATATTCGCTCGAGGTTGACACATAGATTACACGTCTCATGATTTTTAGGAAGTTTCAAACGGTTTATGCCAATTTTTTTTTTGTAAATCCGACCATTAATGTATATAAGTTACAGTTGTTAGAATAAGCTTCATTTGTTGTGTATCGATTAAATACTTTTTTTGATAAAAATGTCGTTCAAGCAAGGCATTGGCTTAATGAAAGTTATTGGGACCCTGCTCCGTCGAAATCGACCTTAGAACGTTGGTTTGCTGAGTGTAAGCGTAGCCGTACAACACCGAAAATGATGAACTGGACAAAATCGTGTTTGAAAGACCATAGACAGCATAAAGTGAAAGGGCTTGAGATATCTGACACCTTAGATAAACATTAGTAAACATTTGTCAATAGAAAGCTCTGTTCAAAGTGGTTGCTGCGCTGCTCACATTTGATCAAAAATTGAGACTCGATGATGATGCAAAACACTGTTGTTTGGAGCTGTTTAGCCGTAATAAACATAATTTTCCGCTCGTTATGTGGCAATATATGAAAAATGAATCTATCTCTACAATCCGAAATCAAATCGTCAATTAGCTGAGTGAACAGCAGTCGGTGACAGGCGTCCAAAACTACCAAATACGCAAATAAGGCCAGTAAGGTTTCGGCCTCCGTCAAAATACGCAAGAACGGAACCTAAGAAAAGACCATCAATGTTCTCGTTGCGTAAAAATGTCCTCAAATGCCAAATAACAAAAACCCTTTCACCAAGACAATACACTGTGTCACAAGTTCATATCTGGCTTCCAGTGATTACTACCTAGTCGTACACCTTAGAAAACGCTCCAGTAAAAGTAATTTGCGACAAATGTTGAAATCATAGCCGAAACAAGTTTTTAGATAGAATTTCTATGTGCATGTGGCATGCCACCAACAAATTGAATAAAGCGGGCAACTATGTACAAGATGTGGATATACCCCCCGAGTCTATTACAACTGTCCATATCCACAAAATCCAATAATAATGCGTCGAATTTTCTCCTTGTACAAAAATTAGAACCCTCGAATTGATTACAACAGGCCACACCTACAATAATCGAACCTAATGCATTGAATTAATTTGAACACCTTACACACATAAACATCGACGATCCTAATCCATCGAATTACGATTTTTGTGGGTGTTGGGTATTATATAAATTCGAGAGTACCTGTTTCTTGTACGTGACGGTTATTAGTTGCATAAGAATTGATTTTTTTTTGTACCGGGTTAGCTGTTTTATTAAACTTCAGGGAGGGCTGTTTCATATATAGGAATTCTATACAGAAATACATGGTTTTAAAGAAGTTCTCCTTATACGGGTGGTTCTGGATATTGGATTATTACAATATATTCTAATTATTTTATTGAACCTCTGCATGGTTTCTTTCTTCTTCGCTGGGGCTACATTCCTTGAGAGAATTCGCCCACTAGAACAATGCTCTTCCAGGTAACTCGATCCGCATCACGATGGCGCCAGATACGATAACCAAGAGTTTGAAGGTTCCGTTCAGCCATCCACTGAAGAGTGGACCTGCCTTGACGTCCTGTCTTTATTGGTGCCGACTCCGTGGGCTATTTCATGGTACGTTTTAAGGAACGAAGAATTTGTCCGAGTTATCTAAGCCCAGTGTTGTGGGCCTACGTGTAATTCAGAATTTTTGACGACATATTGGTGTCGAAAATAGTGTAGACAATTTATTTTGGCGCGCACAATGTTGAAAATTCGTAGAGTATGTAGAATAGTCGTAGACAATGTAGATTATTACTTGATTTGTTGTTTTCTCATTGTTTCTTCAGTGCGAGGTTGCTAATTGGGATGACAGTTTTACTGTTAAAATTGAAAATTTCCAATATTGTGAGAGTTGCAATTAAGGTTTTACACAACACATATGTCAGATTGGTCTATGTTTAAAATAATTCAAGTTATTCTACTTCAATGTCAAATTTTTAATTTGCAATGTCATATGTTTTTTTCATCAACAAACTCTAGCGCCATATATTATATTGCATTACTGGGGGCATTGCATTATTGCATTAATGGGTACTTTTTGTTCTTATCAGAGAAATTTATTTTTTTTTCACTTTCTAGTTGTCATCAATTGGACATTTCTTTTAGAAAATATGATTTCGAAAAAATACTCGAACTAAACTAAACTTATTAAAAAGTTTTTATGAAACTTTTATGAAACTGCTGATAACATCTGCAAAAAACGGAAATATTGCCAGATCAAAAATATCCAGCTCCATCTGCCTCCGATAGATCAAATCAAAACATTAGTTTTAAATTTTTGCGGTACAATTTACTTAACAGTCGGTTCGGCATAGATCTGCCTAAAATTTTCCTATTCACCTAATCTTACAATTGTTACGGTACCTATGATGCGTCCTATTATAAGTAACACCACTTCTAGGAATCGTTTACTTTCGATATCTGCATGGAATATTTTATAAAATTTTCATTGACAACTGTATACTAAAATTTGCTTCTGCCCTTTGAAATGCACCTTCAATATGCTCAAATGAGCACCGTAGATGTGCTTACAATTATATCTCTCTCACTATATTTGTATACTTCTCGCTGGCCAGGATGAATTTCTAACGATTTTAAAGTAGGTGCATTGCTCAAGTTTATCCGTGAATTTACGGTATAGATTTATGTTCAAATTTAGGTTTATTGTCCAATGCCGTAGTAAGCAACCTAAACTATTTGTCAAGTCCTGTCTATCGTCTCGATTGGCTCTTTGATTAACCTATGCTTCGTGTAACCGATGTTAACCGCCCGTAAATTTTTTTTTGCTCTTTGCTCTATTCGTCGTGAAAATCAGAAAATATTCATAATAACAAAAATGCCCTAACTGATGGTCCAGAGTACTAACCAGGGTATAATGTGGGGGGAGGGGGGGTTGGTCTGGTGGTGGCGGTCATGACCGGAGGAGGTAATATTCGGCGGGTAATATCCAGGGTGTCAGGGTGTTAAGATCCAGGGGGTAAGGGCTAGGGGTAATGGGCCGAGGGGTGATTGTCCGGTTCGTTAGTTTTACACGGTCCTGTAACTTTTCGTTTCACAAGGTCCTTTTATTTTAACTATATTATCGATACTACACAGATATTGATGTAATTCACTTCGAGTCTAGTAAGGAACCCGTAAAAGATTAGCATCTTCAAAGTATTTTTCTGCATCCAGCGCTACATTAAAAAAATGAGTAATTTTAAATCTAAGCGGAATCGAGACCATTAAGATCTATTTTAACGAGACCAAATAAAGTACGGTACGATGCGAAGTTCGCGGTTATGAATGAAATTCACTGTGCACTGCCGTCTGTTATTTGCACCTTCGAAACGAATACTTTATCCATTTTCATTACCCAAGTTCAGCATCTAAGTGAAGGATGCTGGTTACCTTCTCGATGCTAGTTGAAAGTTTGATTACCTCACCTCGATGTAAAAATAATATCTGGCTATCGCCCAGAATAACCCAAAATTACATATTGAAATCAAATACAATAAAAATCGAGGTGATCGAAGGGGTTAACTATTGCGTAGCGAAACATAATAATTCGCTAAGGCATTGTGATTATACTTTGTATGTAAATTCAAATTGTTTTCACTATTTTTGTAGTTGGGTCACTGCAGTCTGTGATGTGAGCCAGCTCTCTTGCTAACCTCATCTCGATGTATTTTAAAATTGTACTAACACAGCTAAGGCATATGCAAGAAATATCCATTTTTTTCTTATCATTCCGTTTTCCGGACATTGCAACACATATTACATACATAAGGGTGCGAGTACGTCATTGCCATATAAAATCTTTGGTTACAATTTTTCAAATGTGAGGTAGAAATAAATCGTCATCGAGGCGAAATGGATCCAACCACAAATAAGGATTTTGCTGATTTCTAACAGAAACAGTAATTTTTGACATTATCTACATTCTCTACAATGTCGGCGTCAGTGTTTTAATTGTCTACATACATTCTCTACACTGGTAGAATATTAATTATCTATGTGGTGTAGACAATACGACATAATGTTGTCTAAGCCTTGATTATTCGATTCTTCCTTTCACATGTGGTACATTTCCCCTAGCATCAGTTCTACCGCTTTTGTTCTGTTGGTTCGAAAAACCTTACAGGTTTATTGTAAAGATTGCGATTGAATTTGAATTTGTATAACCTGCAATTTGTATTTTTTTGTTGTTAACAGTAGAGCAGGGCCGGTGGAATTGTTTGCTGTTTATCTTTTTTGGAATTCGACTGCCGTTTGGGATTTCCGTGACGCGTTTCTGTAGCTCTAGAATTAATATTGTTACTCTTCTTGATTCCAGGCTGGCTTTGGTGAGATTTGGAAATTAAAAATATTTCTAGTATAATCTTTAATTTATGGGGTATTAATCAGCCTTATTTAATTATGTAAATAACTTCTTGTTTTCTTGTGCCGTACTAGGTATCAGCCATCGGGCAGTTCCGTCCTAGAAAAAAATACCGTTCATATCCTTCCGTTTTGTTATATGTAATCAGGCTGGATCTTTCGTTGTGTCAAATGTTATGATAAGCTACAAGTGAAAAACAACAAATGAAAATTTTTAATCATTTATTTGCTTTTCTGTTTATTCTAAACAATTCTGAGAAAACACTATTCCAAGGAAACTAATTTCGAACTAAAGGATAATTTACTCGAAAAAACACTTCCGAGAAAACGAAACTGGTAGAATTCGTATTTATAATAATTTTTGCGTACGATTTAGAGCGCGAGATTACACATTTCTATCCAGTTGCGTGTTCATTACGGAAATTTTCTCAATTTCTAGACAAATCGATTAAAATAAAATTTGTTAATTAATACACAAAACTTTAAACTTAAAATGATTTTAATTTTCTAAACTAGAGCAAAACACTTGAAAAAAAAATTTCAACGATGAAGAAACTTTTTTTGTAAAGTTAAAGCACGTTTTTCATTTTGACTCAAACACACACCATCAAATGAAAAATTGAAATTACGAAAACTGAAATTGAGAAAATGGAAAATAAACCAAAGTGAAAAGTTTAAATATTTTACTTCTTTCTTTTTTTATACGTAGCTTTACATAATCCTGTATACATACAAACTGTTTCGTTAGCAAAACATATACATTTAAACTGATTGATGATTTTTTATATAAACGAAAAAAATGTGTGTTTGTGTCTAAAATCGAGCGAATGCCAAAAATAAAAAGAAACTTTTAACAATTTTTCAAAATCAAAATGAAAAATTGGAAAGAATTTATTTATCTAAGATATTGTTTTTCACGCGATTTTCTAAATATTTTCGCACACCGTTCCCTATATAAAATACAAATATAATTATTTTATTTTAATTAGAGACGAAATCATTTAAAAATCGTTTTTCCTTTTAAGTTAGCTATCTAATACAGATTTGAAACTTGGCAAAAACAAAAACGAAATGAGCAGTATTTATTTATTTAAATTTAATTTTTTTCTTCTCTCCGTAAAACTTGAAAGTTATATCCTCAAAATATTTTATTCAGAAACGCGAAGCACCATACTAAGTACCCAGTATAAGGATGAAGCGAAAAAAAAGAACGGCAGAAAAATTCTTGGAAATAACAATAAATTTTATTCTGTTGTCTAATTACTTCATTGTTTAAATTTAAAGAATTAAGAATATTACTTTTTGTGTTTCTTGTTTTTTTTTTTGGAAATATTACAATTTCGTAGTAATTATAATAAAAAAAAAACTTCTTAGGAAATTATTTTAAAAACAATAATTAAAAATCTTCTGTCATTAACATAAAGCAAAGAAATGCTTGCTACTTAAGACAATTTATCATGTAATTAAAGATTGTGAAACATTAAATTAATTAAAATTAACATAAACATTTTTTTTGTGGTTCAACTGTAATTTTAAATGTTGTGTAATATCAACAAGCAATTACAAACAAAACGAGAAAATATAATTTTGAAGCAGACAGTAAAAATTTAGATCAAATTATTAGAGACATACACAAAAAATGTAATGATTATGATCATAATCATAATAGTAATAATAACAATAACAACAACCAAAAATATAAAAATTCCCATGAGACAAATAATTTTCACATTTTGCTTGGTTTTAATTACTTTTGTGCTTCTTGCTGTACCGTATTTTTCCCATTTCGTTTTATAAATATTTCCCGCAATATGTAATTTTCCAAAATTTCATAACATTATCATTGTATATAACCTAAAATATTTTTTGTTGTTATATCAAAATATAAAAATCACGAAATATTAATCCTAGAACGTAACAATATTGAAAAAAATGTGGATCCTTCCTTCCGATTTTAGTATTTTTGCTACGTATGCTACACCAATTGAAACGAGTGTATGAAAAATATACCCATGTCGAAAAGAAAATGATTGGGAAAATTAAACAAAATTTGGATAAATTAACCTTTGAATATCAATTTAAACAAGTATTAATATTTCCTGAGAATTATATTATGATAAAGATTGTTTGTCAAACGCAATCAATATTGACGATAAAAGCTCATCATGATGAAATTTGAATATTTTTATTACACTTGGCATAATGGTAATGGTAAGGGCTATAATAATATTCGATAATATTACTATACGGCTATCTTGATTTGGTTACAGTTATAAACAAACTATAATGGATTGTAAGATTCATAAACCGTCGTTTTGGTTTTAACAATTTATTTACTGTTTCTAAATTAGGAACGAATTTTTTCTTTTTATCAAAGTATTGAAATGTTTTAGAGGAAATATTATTAGTGTATACTTCTTCAGAAATAAAAAATTTGCTAGTTCTGTATGCACAGAATTTCTGTATATCAGAAATATATATTTCGAACTAGAAACTAAAATATTGCTTGTAATTCAGCAGAAATATAATATTAAATTTAAAGAAGAAAGTCTTTAAAACTAAAATATAATAATTGTAAAATTAATAGAAATTGTTCAGGCTTTAAAATCCATAATAATAATGTTTTTTGGTATATTATTTCTAAGTAGTACAACATCAAATTTAAATCCCGTTATGCAAAAATTATGGCCAAATATCTTAATTTTAGAATATTTTTTGACGGTTTGTTAAAAGGTTCAACTGAAGCATTTTAATTTAGTAGCTCTTAATTTTATCAAGATAAAACTTTCTCGAAAACCAATTATCACTGAAAACTTGTCTCATCGATATTTGTGGTAGAAGTGGTAGAAATAAACCCCTTTAAACTCAGCAAATATTCGTTGGCCGGCTTACGTCTGGTGCGATGGATAAAGATTTTAAACAAATTTAAATTTTCTTAATTTTTATATGAGGTAGAGTTGAGATAAAGTCCTTCTAATTCAACAAATATTCGTTGGTTGGCCTACCGGCTTATTCCTAGTTATGGAGGAAGATTTAAAGTAATTTCAGTAAATTTGCTAGAACTTTTCTATGGAGTAGAGTTGAGATATAGCTCTTCAAATGCAGCAAATATTCGTTGGCCGGACAGACTATCGATTTATGTCTAGCAATGGAGGAAGATTGAAAGTAATTTTTGTGAGTTTTTAGAATTTTTCTATGGAGTAGGGTTAGAAAATTTCTAAAAAAATCGGAAATTAACTCCACCATTTGGTGGAGCAACGAATATTTGCTGAGTTTAAAGGATTATATCTCAACTATAGGACGATAGCCCGACCAACGTATGTTTGCTGAATGTAGAGGACTAATGTCTCAATTCTACACCACAGACAAATTCTAAAAAATTCACAAAAATTACTTTAAATCTTCATCCATCGCCAGACATAAGCCGATTGTCTGGCCAACGAATATTTGCTGAATTTTAAGAACTACTCTCAACTTCTACCCCATAGAAATATTCTGAAAATATTATTGAAATTACTTTGTCTTCCTTCGTCACTAGATATAAGCAGATAGTCCGGCCAACGAATAGTTTCTGGTTTCGAGGAACTACACTTCTATTTAACTTCTTCAAGTAAGTTGTTTTTAAGTGACATGGTATTTTCGGGGCTTTAATTTATGCTGTATATAGAAGCTAGTACAATTTGTATCTTGATTTAATCATTTTTTTTTTGTGATTATTCACACGTTATATTACAACTCTTTGTTGTTTTTATTAAACTCATAATATATGAATATGTTTCATTTATTTTGTAGCTATTATTCGGAAATAGGTACTTATTTTTGAATTTAGATTTATTGCTATCATTGTTAATTAAATGTAGCTATAGTACACATGAACTTGAACAGTATTGCCATAAGCAATTTTTTCGTTTTTCGGGGATAGAAATTTGGGCTATCTTCACAAAGGTCCCGATATGAACAATATATTCAAAATTCATCCACTCTATTCCTTTTCAATGTATACTACTCAAACCAAAATAAGAACACTTGCTACTAGGGTGTTAACTTTCGTTGTAGATCAATTTTACCCAAACTAATGACGCCATCCATATTTTTCGTTAATCTTTTTTTTTGTGTACCTAAAACCAGATTCGTATCTCATAAGTGTAAAACGCAGTAGACCTTACCATAAAACAAAAGCAAAAATAATGTGGAAACAAATATTATTTTTAAAAATTGAACCGAATTCAATATCTTGTACGATCTCTTCTGGCCCTAACACACTCGAAACATCATCGGTTCATACTCCTTATCAATGTTTTCGGCTTTTTAGAATACCCCACACTTGCTCGGTGGGATTTAGTTCTAGGCTATTTGCTGTCCAGTGCATTGCCGCAATATTTTCATCTCTAATGAAATTTTTGGAAACGTTAGCATTATGAGGCGTAGCATTATCCTGCATTAAGATAAAGTCTGGGCCATACCTATCCGCATAGACCTTGACGTGGAGTCTGAGAATTGAGTTTACATACCTTTCACCCGTAATCGATCCTCCATAAATGACTACGAGATCTCCCCCCAAACCATTATTGAACCTCTACCGAAACGATCTGCTTCTCGTATACAGCAGTCAAAATACCGCTCTCCAATGCGCCTATAGACCTGATTCCATCTATCATTGGTACTCAAACAAAATCGCGATTCATCCCTGAAGTGTACGGCCCGCCAATGTCGCAACTGCCAACTCCTATGTTCTTGACAAAATTTCATTCTTGCTGCATGATGTCTAGGGAGCACAATGGGGCGTATGGCTGCTATTCTTGACCGTATCGCTGATTTTTTGAGGCGATCGCGAATAGGTTAGGTTGATCTGATATGAGGCGGTTCAATAGCGTAAGGAGTTCTTTCATCGTCATTTGAAGTTGTGATGCTTTTTCTACCCGATCCAGGTGTTCTTTCATATGATCCCGTCTCACTCCCATTAATCTCGTGTGTTGTCACCCTTGCCACCTCCGTAGCTGGTAATCTAGCAAACAATTATAATCTGGACCATCTGTAATCATTCCGCGGCGATTAACAAAATTTTCGAAGTAAGTTGTGCAAACGGAAGATCACTCTTGTTGTACACTCACCCACAATTCGGGTAAGTTAAATCTTGTATGAATCGTAACTTTATCATCCAAAATCATCTAGAAGTGTTCAATAGTTTCGGGTTATTTTTGTTGAAACACGAAATGATTTAACTTAATTTTCTTAGCGGATTCGGCAAGGTTTTCTTGTAGAATCTGAACGTAAGAATTTCTCGTAATTTTCCCGTTAATTTTGACTAAAATACCTACACCATGCCAAGAAAACCATCCCACACTATCAATGATCAGCCTCTAAGCTTAACTGTCGCTTGATTATATTTTAAATTTAATCGTTTTCCTTTCCGAACTCAAACGCGACTTGGTTTTTTGGGGTTTTTTAAGTCAAATTTGATCACATCTGTCCAGATGACACTTTTCCAATAAGATGTAAGCACATTAAGAATTTATTTTGCGAAATTAATTCGTTTGCGAATAAAGAAAATATCTTTGTGAAATCGTGATTTTTTCACCCTAAAACAGCTATATAACCCAATTTCGTTTAACCTGTTCCTTACCGTAAATCTCGTTACATTGAAATTAACTTCATTCACGATCGATTGACTGGAAACTGATGGATTTTTTTGTTCAAAACGATGGACAGCCCGCTCAGCGTGATGTGATGTTTTCCGTGTTCGACCACTTCAGTTTTTTCGTTAAACAGTTTGGGTTTTATTAAACTTTTGCATAATTTTAGATATACCTTCCAACGAAAATTTCTACTTTCAGAAAGGTTATAATACTCAGTAATTATTAGACTTTAATTGCCAATAATCTCACTATTATTGAAAAAAATTATTAATTTAGAAATTATTTCAAGTTTATACAACACGCTGCGTCTATTTTAAAATATTATTTTTGAAACGTAAAAAAATGTTTTATTGCATGCAGCCTGTCCTAAAAATATTATTAGGAGCTGAAAATTCTTGAATACTATTTTTGATTTTTTTTCTCCGTACTGTAATTCAGCAGAAAACAAGTATGTCAAACTGATAAACTAGTATTTGGGAGAATGATACCCCGCCGCAAAAAAAAAAACGAATAACCATCTGCTGATAACCAAAAAATACAAAAATGTTAATTTTGTCAGTTAAAATTTGAATATAGGAGCCTCCTTAGGATAAACTTGCCTATGTTGTAATGAAAAAATTCGTAGTGCTTGTTTAATTCATGAAACATTCTAAACGGGCTAGCTCAGGCCCGTCGTTATAAAACCTTTCTTAACGCATGAGGGTTTAAATTCAGTTAGAGTAAGAGTTAACCATTCGAGTAAGACTTGGAACCTAATGCTATCTGACAGCAATTCATGAAGATGCTCACTAAGTGCATTAACACTGATGAAATTCAAACATTCAAGGTAGGAAGGAAGCCCAAAATTGTCAACCCGGGGTAGTCTGCGGAAGAACAAAACAAAGTATTCTTCTTTGCACTGCTTCAATACGATTTTTGTAGACATTGTGTTAGGAATACTCGGGCAGAGAAGAGGAGAATGCCCTCGTAACCGAAGTATCGAGCTCAGAGTTTTCTCTGTTAATTATATTACCAATATGCTCCCTAAAGTTTAGATCGTTATCACAGATAATATCCAGCTCCCGAATAATGTAGGTCCAAAATGACTACTCTGGGGTACGCCGCAGGACATGATAAAAGGAGCGGATGTTAATGATCTAACGATCTCTATCTAAGACTCCACCCAGAGCAGGAAAGCTCTATTAGAAAGCCAATGGCTTTAAGTTTGAACATATTGAAGCAGTGGAAAATCTTATCGAACGCTTTTCTGAAATTACGAGCGAATATCAGAGAACATAGGTCTGGGGTACAGGCATAGGGCATCATATACAACAATCTCAAACAAGTTACAGTTTGCAGGAATGCAGAACAACTTCTCAATCGGCCTTTGATTAGTAATATCTGTCTTGCGGCGTTTTTTATGAATGGAGTTTATGATTGAATTTTTGTACATATTAAGGTAAATACCAGATGAGTGATTTTTTTTAAAAACTATGTGCCAGCAAGTCTTCTGGACTGAACGAAAGATCGTAAGAAGAAAGTAAGTTTGAAAAATTGTTCAAACATATTCGTAATAATTCTTTAGTATCAGGTACATATTTTAATGTTGACGGATATCCATGTGATTTCTTTTTAAGATTATAAAATTGCTAAAACCGTTTGGCATGCAATGACATTCAACGGGTTTGCAATGGGATCGGCTTGCATTAGACTAATATAATTATTGTAAAGTTCGTTGGACAATCCGTTCGTGTAATTAGAATAGAACATTACCTGAGGTTTTTAAAATTGTTGACATTGTTCGTTCCGGATATTTTGTATTGTGTGGATTTCGCTATTACACCATGGCCGCGATGACAATCATTTTTTTGGACAACGTATTGTACTAATTTTGCACAACATTCAAAAATTGCAAAATAAATACGAGCTGTTAGTATACCTCAATATCGCTACTACTATTTAAGAGGGTGCTAAAATCTTACGAAAGTTGAAACGGTACAATATATCTTATCCCAAGCAAGCGTGGCCATTCTGATAGCAAAATGTGATTGACATCGGTGGACGCTCAGAGTTAATATTTGTAAGAATGAGGTTAGTTTCTGTGTTAGTGTAATTATTAGTACCAGATGAAAAACCAAGATCGAATTGCGTGTTCAAACTGTTCTTAATATTAGCTGTAAATAAAACTTCTTTAAATGTAGGTGAGTTAGGGGGGATACGTATTGTATGTCAGCCTGTTCAGGTAGTAAATATTTTCTTGTCGTAATTATTGACGTTTGTTACAAAAAATTACTCCCCATTTCATGTGAACTTTTATATGATTTTGTTTTAATTGAACTGCGTAGGCCTGTCAAACATTTTTTCGGAAAAAGACTGTAGTAAATCGGGGGAGTTTGGTATTTTCATAAATATGAGTTTAAACCAAAATAATTGTGTCTAGTTTTCGGTAAAACAGTTAAAGACACGAGTTAGTTTTTGTATCCAATATCCTTTTCGGAGAAAAGCTTAACAATTGGTTAAAAGAACAAGTCAAATCTATTTAACCAGCTATTAATGGCAAGAGTCGTTTTGGTGAAATGGCTAAACATGTACTTAACTATCTGGAGTAAACAATTTTTATGAAACGAAGCCCCCAATCTTTAAAGGATTAATTAGATATCAATAAACCTCAAAAGTAATTTATTTTTAACATTTTCCTGACAGTTAAGTTCAAAACTATTTTTTGAATTCCTTGGGAACTGGAAATTGGGGAAACAGACCAGAGAAAACAAGTTTGATTTTAAGGTTTTATAAGTTGGTAATCATTTTTCCATATCGGATAACTGGCACGGATAACTATTCTCAATTTAATTTTGTTTTCAAAAAAATTACCTTCCATTACCTTTATTACCTTTTAATTTAAAATTTAATTTAATTATTGTGGGCGAATTTGTAATGATAAAACCACGTTAGGGATAAAGGACTGTAAGTAAAATAGTCTTTAGGGGTCTCGCTTAGCTTAATCCAATTTCATTAAAAGGTCGGGGTGACATTTTCCAAAATAACACAATAGAGTGCCTAATTCATGTAATTGATGTTTGCAGATATACCGGTATTTGACATGCAAATGTACAGACCATCAGTATTAAGTATACAAATGCTCATTACCGTACGATGGAGATAAGGGATCGTAAATTTCTCCATTCTCAGAGGTTGGCAGATACAACAGAATATGGCATTTACATATACTGGCCATCATTATAAATTTCACCAAAGCTCGTTCCCACACGATACGGTTTAGGGGGTCTCGTTTTGGTAGTTATCGGAATATGTTCATATATCACCATAAATTTCTATGTTAATTTCTGCCAGTATGTGGCACTAACATGTATTGAACATCAGTATAAAGCAGACGATTTAGTTTTAATATTTAGTTGTATTTAGTCTTCTGATTTAGTTCGTTATCGGAATTATCGAAGGTTGACACATATATTGGTATATGACATTGACATGTGTTGACTATCCGAATTTAGCACACAAATTCTTATTTTTACACGATGGAGCATTCTCAGCTGATTTAATATTTACTTCTGGTAAATATGTTATCGGAATTATGCTCAAATAGTTACATAAATTTCTCTGCTCACAGAGGTTGGCAGATATAGCACTATATGTCATTTACATGTATTGACCATCAATATAAAGCGTATGGTGTAGAAATGGGCATTGATGTGATTTATAATTATGTCAGTACAAGTAAAATCCATATTCTGGTGTATCTTCTAACCTCTGTGAGCAAAAAAAGTTATGGTGCCATATGACTATAATTCCGCTAACTAATATGAATATTAAATCAGCTGGGACCCCTTATCCCTATCGTACGGGAACGCACATTGGTGTGTTTAATACTGAAGGTCAGTAAACAAGTAAAGAGTGTTTTTAGAGGTTCACATCTTTAAGTTGGCAACCCTGTTTTGTATGGCAACCGATTTGACAGATGACATTTGCTTTGCCATTAGTTTGATTTGCCATTTCATAATGAATAGACTCACGCTACAGCAACGCTTGCAAAATGTTGAATTTTTTTTTACATAATAATGGTTCTGGTGGCCAAACTCATCGTGCATGCATTACGTCCATTTTACGGTAGTTAAAATCAGAGCGGATAGTTCGGTTAACTATGGATTGTTTTCGCATGATGCGTCCAGTAAGATGTCAAACAATGCGTACCGAACAAGCGATAGACAAATCAAATAAATCGGCATCGTTCTTAGCAACTGGAGATGTGTGTCCATCCACTTTATGGAAAATTGTATCTAATGATCTTGGCTTACGTATTTACTATATTCAAACTGTGTAGGAATTAAAGCCATCCGACCTTCGCACACGCCACCAATTCCGCCAATGGGCTGAAGAACAAATCGATATTGATGTTGATTTTCCAAACAAAATTTTGTTCTGCGATGAAGCTCTTTCGGTTGAATGGGTACGTTTATAAATATACTTATCATATTTGGTGTGAAGATAATCCACAAGCCTTTCCCGAAACCATTACATTCAGATAAAATCACTGTTTGGTGCGCTTTATAACGATGATGTGTGGAATGTTTAGTCAACGGTGAACGGTATATAGACATGACTTCTAATTTGTTTGTACCCCAATTGGCTAGCATAAATCTTGCTGATATGCGGTTCCAACAGGACGGTGTCACATGCCACACAGCGCCGTATACAATTAATTTACTCAAAGAAAGATTTGATCAAAGTATAATTTCACGTAATGTCCCTGTTAATTGGCCACCGAGATCGCAAGTGCTGCGAAGAGTGATCGAAAATTGGATGTACAGATTAAGCGCCAGCCGCGGCGGCCAACTGGCCGAAATCATATGCAAGCATTAATGGCGTAAAATTATATATCCAATAAAGCTAGGTTCACTGATATTCAAAATGTTTTTCTTTGTTCTATTTTAATTTATAATTGTGAACCTTTAAAAAAACATCCTTTATATGTCATATACCGCTATATCTGCCAACCTAGCTGTCAACAGAGAAATTTATGGTGACATAAGAGTATAATTTCGATGACTAATCTACTAAGCGAATGCAAAATCAGCTTGGATGACCCCTCATTCCCACCGTATGAGAGTGAGAATTTGTGTACTTAATACAGGTGGGCAGTAATGCTTATGTCATATACCGATATATCTACGAACCTCTGTGATCAAAGAAATTTATGGTGACATATATGCATAATTCCGATAACTAATTTATCAGAAGCGAATATACATACAATCGCCGTTGGTATGGCCTCTTGGATGGAATGTGATTTTCTCCATATTTTTTTATTTTTCGTATTTTTCGATGTAGCGGAGAAACACACGCCTAAATTTTTAAAGGCGTTTTTAGGGATGGTTCATATACGTGGAGGCCAGCTTCATGTACGTGAAGAAATCTCGGTCATACATTCATTGGGGGTTGTTAATTGATAAATTATTGCTACAAATTTAAGTTAATGAAATAATTCTAATTACTGTAATGTTTAAAAAATTAAACGAAGACCACAATAATTACTTTACACTTATGGTCACTTGGGAATATCTGCACACAGCTCTGGCAATCAAAAGATTATTACTATTATTGTTTGTATAAAGAAGACGATTGTTACTCACAATTCATACATAAAGATGCACGCAAGATGCGGGAAAAAGTGAAAAGTTCTGTTGAAAATATGGAATACCCAAGTACGTGTAATTTTATATTTGGTACTCGAATATACCTTAAACGGATCTGTACCGCATTGATAATGATGATTATGATGACAGAACAAAAAAATATTTCCTATTGTAAAAAAGTTTGATTGCTTGAAAAATGAAAAATGTAAATTTCTCTTGTTCTACGTAGGTATATGTACCAGTATATATACATTTAAATGAATGTACATACTTTTGCAACACAAGAAAAACTTTTTTCATTTATTTTATCTTTTAGAGATGAAATTTCTGTAAATTTTTTATTTTGTTCTGTTGTTGTTATGTACACAAGACGGAAAATTAAAATAAGATCATGCGTTGTTATAACAAGACAGTATGTATATGTGTTATTATATCCAAGGCTATAAAAAAGTAGGTCCTCTATTAAGATTTTCATTTGAACCGTGCGATTTTACAAAAAAAAAATTATTTTTAAATTTTCCGATTTATTTTTATAAACCCTGATGCTGTACATACTTTGCAAGCAGCAACAACATAAAATATAGAAAACATGAAATGGGCGGAATCACTTTAGAAAAAGCAAATTTATCTCTCTATTTCTATAAATTGATCTGTGCGAGTTTTTGACCCCGAATTTGTACGCTACTGGACTAGCAAAAATAAATACTATAAGCACTCTTAATTGTACATACATTTAATGTGTCACAAACTGTTAATATTTGATTTATTTAAAATGCCATACCTTAAACGTAATACATAATAAATATAAATAAATAAAAATTGTTATCTTACGCAAAGAAAATCCTAAGTAAATATTTTGCTTCACTTTTTGTTATTTTGCGTATGTCTTATGTGCCCTATAACTCTTTTGGTAAATATTTGATACATTTAAGAATATTTTGTGTACGTATGTATAAATATGTAAAATAATGACATGTAATTAAATTTAAATCACAAAAAATAAAAATAAAAATTATAATGTTCCTTTTATATAAATAATTAATGAGTAAGCAGAATTTTTTATTAATGAATTTTGATTATTCATAATAAATTTGGGATTCCTATCACATTTTAATTTTTGTTCATGGAAAGATTATTAGTGTTAGCAGAGTTTAACATTTTTTTCATTTTTTTGTTGCCTTTTTTTAAATATACTTATTTGAATTCCTGGTAATTATATTAGTCGATTTTCCTGGTGTTTGGAATTAACTTTCTCACATTATTTTCTGCCCTGTAGCGGTTAAATTTGACACCAGTTTGCACTTTTTCCGCTGCATTCAATTATTTTAATTAATTTGCATTATAAACAGGTACGAGTTGCAAATAAAATTTGTTCCACTACTTTCGTATAAAGTAGTGATATAATGATTTAAATATAATTTAAACTATTAATCTTCATGTACCATTTGTTTTTCACAGAGAGCAAAGTACCCATTTAAATTTAAATGATCTAGTAGTGGATTCATGATTATTGGGTTCAAGATTATCATATTTACTTGAATAATAAAATCGCTTTAGAGTTGGGATGAGGCATAACAACCACACACATTTGAACATAAATTGTTAATTCAATCTGTTATTGGACTATGTATCAAATATATTATTAATTGTTTTATTAAAAGTCTCTAGCTATTATTAATCACACATGTTTTTAAAAATTGTGGCGATTTGACAAATCTCGTTTACAGACAAAGTATATTTTGCAATGTTGAATTTTGGGCATAATATTTCGAAATTCATTTATGCCTTTTCTTCTTAAATACTAAATACGACGTTTTTCAGGAAAAATTTATCCCAGACTTTCATCCCACAACAATCAAATATACGCTTAAGGCAATACTACAAAAACTATCACGATATTATTATATCATGTATATTATTCTATCATGATATAACAATAGAAATCTAAATTAAAACAAAATATTTTAATATAACTGTTTCAGTAAAAGTTTGTTGGGCTAAATGACGTAATTAAATATAAAGTTCTGAAAATCATTCAATTACTCAATCTTTTGATGCTCAATCGCTTTAACAGCACATTCTATAAAAGTTTCGGATTAGAACGCTTTTTAGATGCGGAACACTAACGTCTTCATACAGGATCAATTTCATGAAACTTCTATGCGTCCTAGTGGCGCAATTAAATTTGAAATTCTTAAAATCATTAAATTAATCTTTTGATGCTTAATCGCTCCCACAGCTCATTCTACAGGGTGTCCGCCGGGAAGGTATACTACTTTGTTTGTTTATGATTTTTGATTAAATGAAAGAAAATGGATCTTATATTGATAAATGTTTCATTTAATGTCGGCAATTATGTATGGAATACAATATCAGATAAATGTCCGCCTCTGTTAGCCTCACAAATGCGAGCCCTTTTGAGCACTTTTTTCATTACATTCTCACACATTTGACGCGGTATTTCATTAATTTCATCACGAATATTTTGTTTGAGTTGCTCAAGCGTTTTTGGTTTGTTTGCATAAGCCTTGCTTTTTAGATATCCCCACAAAAAGAAGTCCGGAGCAGTCAAATCAGGCGACCGTGGAGGCCAATCAACATCACCATTTTTTGAAATAACTTGTTGTGGAAAGAGTTCTCGCAGTAATTCCATTGTAATCCTGGCTGTATGCGATGTAACACCTTCTTGTTGATACCACATGTTAATCAAGCCCAAAGTATGCAGTTGTGGCGTTAAAAAGTTTTCAATCATATCACGATATCGCTCCCCATTCACAGTTACCGTTACGCCGTTTTCATTTTCAAAGAAGAAAGGTCCAATGATTCCTCCTGACCAAATTGCACACCAGACTGTCACTTTTAATGGATGTAAAGGTGACTGATGAATAATGTGAGGGTTTTCCATTGTCCAGAACCGACTATTCTGTTTATTCACATATACATTTAAATGAAAATGTGCCTCGTCACTCATTATGTTTTTTCATGAAAATCGGGGATGTCATGGGCGAGCTGTAACATCCTATTGACACGAAGGTTTATCGAATATTTTTCCATAATAAATTTGCCACGTGTCTACTTCACGACTGTCAAGTATGAACTGTTAATACTAATATTCGCCTAAATGGCGGCAAAACAAAGTAGTATACCTTCCCGGCGGACACCCTGTATAAAAGTGTCGGATTAGTTCGAATGCGTTTTAGTTGCGGAACACCAACATCTTCATATAGGATCAATTTCATGAAACTTCTATGCGTCCTAGTGGCGCAATTAAATTTTAAATTCTTAAAATCATTAAATTACTCAATCTTTTGATGTTCAATCGCTCTCCATCATATAAAAGTGTCGGATTAGGACGAATGTTTTTTAGATGCAAAACTATGGGATTATTGCGAATTTCACTTAGATTTAAATAAGCAGATTTTTTTTAGTGAGTTCATTTTATTTTTCCAACTTCTTTATTATAAACTTAACAGCAGAGCTTCTGCATACGCCCAATTTTTTTTATCTATAACCTATAAAGATGCATATAAAAAATAAAATATCCTGCAATTAAGACTAGACTAAATTATAGAAATTTGCTTAAAATTCATATTTACACATTTGTGTTTGTCCCACCTTAAGGATAACTCAAACTCAAAATAATCTACTTCGGCAAATAACTAAAATTTACTAAATTTGCCACCTTGCCAATTTGTCTAATATTTTAATACAGATGTTTGTATCCAACGAATTTAAAAATATTATGGATACCATAGTTTGGCAAGCTCAACAATTCTAGAATTAGATTTTGAAAACTGTGTTTCAAAAAATGACAATTTTGATTAACCAATTGAAATTTCCGGACATCAAAAATATTATTTACGGAAGACATCAAGGTGATGTTAGCAAGTTTCAAGATTTGGTTTCAAACTAATGAGACAATTACAATTACATCCTGACGTAGCTCTTTATCGACTAGAAGCCATAATTTTAGCAACACATTCAATAGTGAAATTTATATTAGTTTTAACAAAAATTTCAAGATGGAATGTCGCGAGCAGAAATTTTTAAAACCCTAAAAATCGGCGATGTCACCCGAATAATGGTATATCGTACCATTAATCGCTTCCTTAAAACACTTACTATTCTAATACCTGCTCAATAATGGAACGAAACGATCCAACTGGACTAGCAAATACATATTAAAGTTATCAGCAGGTTAAAGCCTTTCTAAAAAAAGAAGCGTGTTGAAAGATCCAAACATAACGGGTTATCCAATTCGAGGTTGATAAAGTAGAAATCTGTATACCGACATCTGTCAAAGATAAACGTCAAGTACGCTGTCATTTATTTAGTTGACATTCTGCCATTTAAGAATATGGAGCATTTAATAATCGACCAACGCGTTAAAATTATTAAATCTTATTATAAAAATAGTGATTCTGCCGTATCCACATTTCGCGCTTTACGAGCAGATTATGGTCGTCATAATCGTCCTACAAAGCAAACCATATTGAATACAGTGAATAAATTTGAACAAACTGGATCTGTTACTGATATTGTAAGGTCTGTGCATCATCGAAACATTCGCAATGCTGAAAATATCGCTTCTGTAGCTGAAAGTGTGGAAGAAGGTCCAAATTTGTCAATTCCTCATCGAGCTCAACATTTAGGCCTATCTTATGGCTCATTATGGCGCATTTTGCATCTGGATTTGCATCTTCATCCGTATAAAGTCCATTTGACACAAGAGCTAAAGCCTGCTGACCATGGACAACGAAGAACATACGCAAATTGGGTGTTGGAAAAACAGGTCGTCGATGCTGATTTTTCGAACAAAATTTTCTTCAGTGATGAAGCTCATTTTTCGCTTGGTGGATACGTTAATAAGCAAAACTGTAGAATTTGGGGCTCAGAAAATCCACAATTGATTGTAGAGAAGCCATTACACCCGGAAAAAGTCACTGTTTGGTGCGCATTGTGGTCTGGTGGTGTGATTGGGCCGTATTTTTTTGAGAACAACCATGGACGAACCGTTACCGTCAATTCTGAGCGCTATGGCCGCATGTTAACCGATTATTTTTTTACGAAAATCGAAGATTATGATCTTGACGATATGTGGTTCCAGCAGGATGGAGCAAGCAGTCACGTAACACGAGCAAATCGAGATCTTTTGCAAGAGAAATTTCCTGGACGTTTGATTTCGCGATTGGCTGATGTCAATTGGCCTCCAAGATCCTGTGATTTAACGCCTTTGGATTTCTGTTTGTGAGGCTACGCGAAAGATCGTGTTTACGCAAACAATCCTCAAACTCTTGACGAATTGAAAACTAATATTCGTAAGGTAATGGCCGAGATACCGCCCGAAATGTGCCGAAAAGTCATTGAAAATTACCGCAAAAGAATCAAGGCCTGTAAGAAGTCCCGTGGAGGACATTTGAATGATATCTTGTTTAACTAAAAATGGCAAGGATCAATCTGTAAAATGAAATAAAAATTACAATACATTCCGAATATTTTGTGTGTTTTTTTTAAGTTTACTTTATCAAGCTTGAATTGGATAACCTTGTATTTTAGCTTGGCACACTGGAGATAATTATATTATATTCGCCGATGAGAAGTTGCCCTGGATCAATCACATACCTCAAACGGCACATTTTGAGGTTCCTGAAAATATGGTTTGGAGTGTTTTCGCCCCAAGAGACAAATTACCCTTAATTTCTTATCAAAAGGTGTAAGAATCAATGCAAAATACTATTTGGAGAAAATATTGAAGAAAAAGTCATGTCAAAAATTTTTTTTGTGAAGATTATTATTGCTTTGAACAAGAGGGAGCGGAGCCCCTTCTCGTTCCCACATAGCAAACATTTTTTATTACTGTATGTTAATCAGAATGGCAATTGGTAATATTTTATGGTCGGAAACTGGTTTTTAGTAAAACATCGTTTTTAACAAGTTGTTACCCTACGTTGGTACCTACCCTACGCATGGTATAATGATAAATTGGTTGATTTTTTCAATCCTTTCAGTTCTATTTTATGGGTCAATACATGTTATTTATAAACTCCCAGGATAATAAATTCTGAAATTTGTTGCAGTTTATGAAGAAGAATGTTGTTATCAAAATTATAAAAATTGGAGACAAAATGCCAATGGAATATTGCCTGCCGCATATACAATTATGGACCTTTGAAAGAAGTTTGACATCACTCATAGAAAGGTTATATGTGAAATGATGGTTGAACAAAATCGCAGTGCGAAATAAACATAGGGCCAACGCTGACTATTTTATTTTAATACTTGACGTCTCATCAGTTTTCAATTGAATTATCTGTGTAAGAAAATCTTAAATACTTAAAAAATAATTTATTGGATGAAAACTAAAAAATTTGTGAAATGGGTCGAAGTAAGCTGACGAACAAAAAGCAAGGGCAAATTTTGACCTACAGGGCATCTGAAATGACTACCCGAGAAATAATTGCTCGAAATGGTAGAAGTAAGACAATGGTTATGAATTTGCTGAAATTATGCAAGAAAGAAAATCAGTTATTGCCAATTACGATTGTCAGTTCCCAAACCGAATAGCTCTGCCAAAAATTTGGAGTTCTCTCAAATTCAACATGAATGTAAGATGGGTTCAGCAGATTTTGGGAAACCACAGTTAACAGTTCGTCATCAGACGAGTGAGATTAGGTTTCGCGGAAAAATATCAATTTTAGGAAAAAGGGGCGGACTTATGTCATATTTTCAGATGAGAAAAAATATGATGATTCTGATGAATCACAAAAATATTGGAATCTTGGCAGTGGATCGTTGATAATTTGGGACGCCATTGAATATTCCCTTTGTGCATTATCTCAACGAAAATAAATGTAACCAAGTATGTTGAATTGTTAGACGATTTTCAATAATATTCTATGGAGACGAAATTTGTAGATCAAATTATACTTCCCAACAAGATAACTACTCCATTCATTCGAACTCAGCAGATTTTAAAGTTTAAAATCTGAATGGGGTATTATTTATTATCTGAGTGGGATGCTTGTAGTCCAGATTTGAACTCGATCGAGAACTTCTGGGCAATATTATGGAACAAGTTTTCAAAAATGGTCGTCAGTTCGACTCTGTTCAAGAGCTAAAAGGAGCTGTGAAAATCGAATGGGCCAAAATTGATCAAGGTACGATTCACAAACTGATAAATTATATGCCACGCCATTTATAACAAGTCATTAACAACCAAGGTTGGTATTTAAAAAAATATTTAAAAACATATTTTATAGTGTTAAAAATGGTTGTAGTCTTATACGAAATATTCTTCGTAAGGCGGATAAATTCAAAGTTACTTCGGTATTTATATTAGTATTATAAATTAAGTTCCTGTTAGTTTAAGCTAACACTTATGATTTAGTCATTTTGTGAAATAAGTAAATTTGTTCCTACATTATTTAATTATAATAAAATATCAGTTGTATAGTTTGTATATTGTCTTTGAAAGTTTCAATTGGGGTTCCAGTACAGCAAAATTTACGAATTATAGGGCCACAACTATAGTTTTATCCATGCTTGTCTTGTGATACTAAATAGGCGAGAGTCACTCACCATCTACTTTTCATTTATCAATTGCCCTTTCTGGTTGGAGATGGGCAATCGCATTGTGCCTAACGAATCTGTTTGTTTTGTATTGCCCAACACGTTCCTGGACAAAATTATGGTCCGGCCACCACAAACAAACTCCTTACCTACGAAAAGATCTTACAACGATCTTTCGTCATTTTAAATGTATTTCCTGCATTATGTATAAATCAATATCAACTTTGTTAGTGCCTTTCAAAGTAGGAGATACAACTGTCAAATTTGAAATAAATTGCTATAAAATAAATATAATTTTGAATCATCAATGTATAGTGCATTGGTAAAATATATACAAACATTTTTATTATTAAAGAATTGAGTTCGCTCACATTCCCACTATCCCTTTTTATTGAAAACTATTTCGACACCTATCGGATTCTGTAGACGCAACACTGACGAGGATCAGATTGATAACGGAAACATGGATACAGGTCAACTACCAAAAGACGTTCCAGGAAATATTCAATTATTTTTCAGTGTAGATCAAGACCGTGTCAAATGTTCCGCCAAAATGGTTAAGTGTGATCGGTAATAGGTCAATTAGTATTACAAATAATTTTAACAGAAGGTTACAAAATAAGATTACAATTCATGATGATAAATCTCCTGTTGAAGTATTTGAGGTACTTTCTGAAGATGGAGTTGTCCGACACATTTTGGAACAAACCCAGTTATATGCTGCACAAGAAAATAATCATAAGTTTTGTGATTGAAGGATATAACCTAAACATTTTTAGGTATAATGCTTTTTAAGGCACATTGATTTAGGTAATAAAATCCAAATACACATACAGGACAAAATAGTTAAAGTTCGACCACTAATGAACATTATATGTCAAAACTATCAGCAATGGGGCTACATGCATAAGAAATGATCAATCGATGAGGCCATGATTAAATATTTTGGAAGTCAATCATCAAATTTTAATTTATTGTAGGAATGCCTATACTATTCTATTCGGATTTAAAAATTGGATGTTAACGAGTGCGGATATTTATATAGCTTCGATACGTTGTCCTGGATCTGTTGGAAACTGATGAATATCATATCATATATTGTGATAACTACTTCACCTCTCCCGATATTTTCTCACTTTATACTATGCTGAAAGCAATGGTCTTGTTTTTGTTAAATGGAATGACAGCAGTCTAGTTTCTGTTTTTTTTTTCAAATTTTGCCACAAATGAATCATTGCATTACGTCAAGAGATGGTGTAGTAGTAGTGAACAGTCAAAATTGCTTGTAGATTATAATCTACGTATTGATGGTGTTCATTTGCACGATCAGGTTGTCAATGCGTATAAAATTAAAATGCGATGCACAAGTTGGTGGTGGGCAATTTTCACATTCACACTGAATTCAACTCTAGTGAACGCTTCGAAGCTTTACAAAATGGCTATCCATTCTAGCAAAAATTTACTTTCTGTCAAGTGTTGCTACTGCGATGGGGCGCATTTTCCAAAGCGAATCGATAAACCCCGAAGATGTACGGAATGTCACCAAAGAATGATGTGGATCTGCGAGCTTAAAAAAATAAATATTTTTATGGTGCCAATGGCTTTATTCTTCAATCTTTCTACATAAGAAACTAACCAGAAGTGTTCAAATCCTAAACTAATTACATTTTTTAACTTTTAACCAATATTAATACTTAATATTATGGTTCACAATTTAATTTAGATCCTACTTATAAGCGTAATCTACACATTTAATGATTTTACAGGTTCATTAGTCCGAGTGGATCTGCTCTTCTCAGTCGTTTAAATCGCAGCTGTTTTACTATATTTCGGGCCAATTCGTTGGGATGTCCCTGAAGTGTTGAGTAGTATTTCGAACCGAATTCCTTGATTAATTCTTTAACGGTTTTAATACCAAGGTCGTCGTGTATGTTATTATTTTGGATATACTATGGAGCATTAGCAATACATCGGAGTATCTTCGCTCGAGTTCGTTGCAGGTGTTCTCTATTTGACGCACTGGTGGATTCCCATAACCGAATACCATATGTCCATATTGGCTTCATTAACGCTTTATATATAGTAAGACCTTATTGCCTAATGATAACTTGGATTTTCTTCCTATCAGCCAATACATTTTTGAAAATGTTATTTTTATTTGGTTACGCGTTGCTGCAATATGTTATTTCCACGTTAGCCATCTCTCCAGGTGTAAGCCTAGGTATTTCACCTTGGTTTGTTGAGGAATACATACACCGTTTAATTGTACTGGCGAGCAGGAGCGTTTGTTCAGCGTGAATGTGACATGGATTGGTTTTTTTTCGTTTACTTTTATTCGCCAGATCTTGAGCAAATCCTCAATTTTGCTCAGATGTCTTTGCACTTCTCTTGAGGCTCTTTGCGGGTTTTCGTGTAATTCCAGGATGGCTGTATCATCAGCAAATGTTGATATTATTACATTGTCGGTAACAGATAAGTCTGCCGTGTACAACAAGTATAAAATAGGTGTAACGGAATTAAACCTAATTCCGTTATCAACCCATCCCAACAAAATCTATTTCCTCATCGGCATGACCTCGAAGATAATATCTTCAACTACATTCCATTCAAACAAACGTCATGCCAGCCTTCTACATTTCTTCTTTGCCTTTATTTATAGTGGTATCATATGATTCATTCACTTTAGAATTTTTCATATGTGCCACAGTTAAGTAAACGCAGATATGTACATCAACGTAATTTGATTACGTTGCCTATGTACATAATAAATGTACTTGATCTATTTATTAGGTGAATGACAATGACCAATGCAAATATTGAAAAGCATTGTGGTTGTTGTTGTTCGAACTTCCTCAACGGATGAATTGACGAAAAAAATATTTGCGCGTGGATCGAGTCAGCAAAATCGATGTCACGTTGCTGTACAATTTTCATAGGAATTTTTGTGATGAGATCGCATAAAATTTCCTATGAAACTCAAAATAGGTACAACATTTTTCTTGCTTGGGAGACAGTCAGTGTTTAGACAGACCAACGTGTGGTCAAGTTTTTTTTTTTGAGAGTGTTTTTGTGTTGTGTGATTTTAAATAAAAAAAAAGATAGTGTTAGTGAAATTAGTTTGTGTTTTTTTTTGGATTTTGTTGAATTTAATTTAGTTTTTTTGCGGGCAGTTTTTTTTTGGTAAGTGTTTGTTTTTAGTGTTATTAACAAATTATATAACGATAGTGGGTTGATACTGACTGTCAGTAGAAGGAAATTGTTGACGCTAAGCGGCTCTTTTCCTTTTTGCTGATCTTGGTAGCATACCACTATCAACCTTACTAACACCACCCCATTAGGGCCCATGGGCCAAATAGATGATATAAGTTTAGTTAGGATAAGGTAAAATGTTATTCTAAACATTTTACCTATACAACCTCGGTCAGTTTTGCCCACGCGATGGACTGGTAGGCTAACCCACTCCTTCGGGGTCCGATACCCCAATTCCTACTTTCCCCAATTTTTTTTGTATCTTTATTTAATGCGGTAATCTAGGCCACAATCTGCAGTACCCCTAAAACCCACACCGATCCCTCTATCCGACTGAGCTGCGCGAATCAATGCCGCGTGGGGTACTAAACAGAGAGTGGTAAATCTATGAAACTGGGTTAACTTTAGCAGTAGCTAAAGTTTAACCCGTTTCATAGGTTTCAGAACGCTTCCTTGTAGGACTCCTGCGCTTCTTTATGGAAGTTGTTGCATCATTTTGTTGGACCAGATATTGCCTTTGGAGTAGATAGTTTTTCAGAACTCAGTGAATATTCTTCGGCAGGAGCGCTTTAAGTTTGTATATTAGACTATCGTGCCAAACTTCGTCACATGCTTGTGCTATATCCATGAAGACAGCAGAACAGTATTGCTTTGCCTCAAAAGGTCTGTCTGATTGCATTTACAATTCTATGCACTTGCTCTGTGGTACCATGTTGGTTTCGGAACCCAAATTGATGGTCTGGAATGATTTGCCATACTAGTTTCAGTTTTATTATTAACATTTTTAAAACAGCATGAGATTGTGGGAAGCATACTTATTGGACGATAAGCCGAAATTTGAGTTTTGTTTTTACCAGGCTTATGTATCATTGTAAACAAAGGTGTCTTTCACGTTTGAGGAGTATGACTAGTTCGCATGATCGAATTAAAAATGTAGGTTATTAGTTTTATGCATTTGTCTGGTAATTCCCTTATCATTTTTCCAGTGATAAGGTCATATCCTGACGCCTTTCTCGGGCTAGTGTAAGTTTTGATTGTGTTATTAACTTTCTTCCATTCAAACTTTATATGTATGTTTAAAGGTTGAATCATCAGCCATTGGGTGAGGCAGCACGATATTATTAGTTCCTTCGTGTGGTGAAAACACCGTCTTTAGATGTGCAGCGAAAGCATTGGCTTTTTCTTTATCGCTTCTCGTCCATTTTCAAGTTGGTAGTCTAATCGGTGGATTCGACTTTGTTGGCCTTTCTAGGTTTTTTGTTGTCTTCCTCAAAGAATAATCAGTCTTCTCTGTTGCCGATAATTCACTTAAATATGTAATTCTGAACACATTGGTTTTCTTCTTCCTGCAGTGCAAATTTCAGGATTTTGATTGTTCGATTTAATTTGCATTTCAACAATGGTAATTTTGTTTGTTGCCATTGCCGTCAAATTTTCCGCTTTTCCTGGATTAGTAACTGGATATTATGTGATAGTTTATTAATTTTTTCAGAATTGTTGATGATTGGTGAAGCCTTTTTAGCTAATATTTCCAGTGCCTCTTATAGCTGTTCTGCAGCCACATCAATATCTGTTGGTCTTTTTAGCGGGTTATCGATATGAAAATTTTGTTCGACTAATCTCCTATATTGATTTCAATCAGTTAGTTTGTTTGTCAGAGGTTTCGGTGTTTCTGATTTTTAGGCAATAGTACTCATTGTTACTATTATCGGTGAATGATCAGACGACAGATCATAGCAATCGGTGGCCTTAACACACGTACGCGCAATGCCTTTGGTTACGCAGAAATCAATTACATCAGGTACTTTTTTATTCGTGGACTGTTTTTATCCGTAAGTAGGGCTGACCAGTAGATAAAAAATCCAGGGACTGTTCCTCTATAGCTTCATAAAGTAGTTTACCTTTAGGCGTTGTTAGTCTTGAACCCCATTGAGTATGTTTGGTGTTGTAATCACCCCCCGCAAGAAATTTATTACCCAGCTGACCAAAATAATCAATAAATCGAATTTTTTTATAGCATGCTTCGGAAGGCAGTACACTGCTGATATCACACAATTTCCAGACCATTCCTGCAGACAGATGCTCGTTGATTGGAAATGATCTTTCTCATATTTCATAAGTTCATAATGTTTTAGTCTTCTCTTAATCAATACAGCAGTGCCATCGTGTGCTTTGCCATCCGGATGCTTAGGTTCATAAATAGACTACCCATTAATTTTGAAGTAGTTTTTGTTGGTGAAGCGTGTTTCAGATATTAACATTATGTCAATATTGTGTTCAATGAGAAATGCTTGAACCTCCGCCCTATGCTGCGCTAGGCTATTTCCATTCCATATTGCTATTTTGAGCGTGTTCATATTCTGCATCATTTGATCCATAGTGCTCTCCATCATCGCCATGAAGCTTTGCATCATACCAAATAGCTTGTTTAAAGCTGATATAATTTTTCCTTCCTCACTTGCCTCCACTTTTGGAACGGCACCCTTAAGTACACTTGCGTACGAAACCCCATGATGCACACTACAGTTTACATTTATATTCTGGTTTCTATTTTGAAATTTTTGCTTTTGAATGTAATTTAAGCAATCGCTGCTCAGCTCGCTGACTTAGATTAATTCTCCTTTTCAATTCAATATAAACTGGGCAACCTCTATAATTCGCTGTGTGGTTTCCATCGCAGTTACTGCTTTTTGTGACAGAAGCTTGAGTTTAATTTTTATCGCATTTCGTTGAATTTTGGAGATCACCACAGATTACACAAACATCGCTCAAAGTGCAATAAGCTTTAGAGTGGCCGTATTCTTGGCACTTAACACACTGTACCGGTCGAGTTCTTTTTCTGGGTTCTTCGACAGTAATTCTTCTATGTAGAAGATATTTTAGATCATATATTTCATGCTTCTCTTTGTGTTTTTTATTATCTGATTCTAATTCCAGATGGAATATTGGCTGTGGCACCTTTTACCGAATTATAATATTTAACATGGAAGTTTTTTTCAGCGAGAGCAGCTTGTATCTCGTTTGGGTCAACGAAGCTCTCAATTTGTTTTAACATCACAACCAACGCTTTTATCAAGGCCTTGTATGCCTCCAGCATCTTCAGCAATTTCAAATAAAATGAAAATAATATAAATTTTCTGTCTTAAATAGGGTAGAGGTGGCTTTAAATGGGTTCATCCATTTAGTGTTAACATGATCCGTTTCTTATTAAAAATAATACCTTCCTGCAAATAGCGAGCAAAATTTTATATAAGAGCTGAGTTCCATTCAGCTTTCAAAGCGTACTGGAATATAAGTCGCGATGAAAAGCTCACTGAAAAAATTCTTTATAGCAGAAGAAACAACAACAATTTATTTCTACCTTTCTCAACTCACTGTTTTAGATTCTTAAGTTTTGCTTGCAGAAATCTCATTGAGAAACCCATGTCCATTGTAAAAACTAAGTTTCTTTCAATCAGCTATGAAATCGAGCTATCTTAAATGAATATTTTGAAATCCGGGACTTCAGTTTCCGGAATTTTGATTTCAAGGATTTTGATCTCCATCTTAAGTCGCTCCCTTAGCAGACAAGCACATCCAATCTGAATAACTGAGCACCAGAATGTGGATTCAACAAATATATTTTCCGTTTTTCTTGTCAAGTTAGGTAAATTTTTAGTATTATTATTTAAAGTAAGGGCCAGACTTCTTAACTCAGATGCGTCAGACACACCTCAGACTCATCAAGTTTTCAATGTTTTGGGAAAATATCAAAGTGGATTTATAAACGGCTGGAATAATTTACAACCTCACCAATTCGTTTTTATATAAAATGTTAACAACCTTAATAAAAATATATACCGTTAATCTCGTGCCCATACGATAAAAGCGATACAGATATATTCAGTAACCATTATACAAAACCATCATACACATATCAAATTATAAATATCCATTGCCGTTCCCTCGGCACATCAATTAATAATGTACACAAATAAAATAACCGGGCATTACCAAAAAAATCATAATGTAATAAAAATTTATACAATTTTACATATTTAATATATTTAACATCATATACCCGTACATATATGGTATATAATATATTGGCGGCGTGGCCATTTCGTTATACGAACATTTAAAAACTCTTTTAGAACCACATCCATAATTTTTACCTGTAACGTAATAAAGTAACCCAATTTTAAAATTTAACATCTAATTCATAATTAAATGTATTTTGTTGTAAGAAAATTTTTAATTTTTTTTTGTTCATAACTACAAGACTAACTAACTACACAGGGATTGATTTTCATTGTTCCACCTGAATAAATATTTATTATAAATTATTCGCTTACATATTACCTCTTTATACATAAAACAAATTTTGAATAAAAGAAAAAACAAAATTTTATTTTATGTATTGAACTTAAGCTTTAAAACCATGTGATATAGTGGAAAGCTCTTTAATTTTATTTTAAATACGAGAACGTACACATTTATACAAGTTTGATGCTGCTGAACCCACATACGAGTAGTACATACAATTTTTGTGTTGAATCACAAAATTTTAGAAAAACCTGGAAAATTTTAAAAGTCAACATACAGACTACTTACACATATGTATAATTATGCATATAACGAAAAGCACAAATAATAAAAATATGATATATGCTTGTTGTGTAATGTAATATAATACAATGTTAATACTTGTTTTTTATACGCTTTTGTTGGTTAAGCGGTTTTTGTTGAGCTTTTTTTGTGTTTTGAATTGTTTGTGAAAATATTTTTTTCCACACACACACACACATCCAGATGCACAACAACCCCAAAAATACGGTTCAGTTTAATTATATATTCGGGGATATGTTGCAGATACATACAAATACATCATAAAATTCGTTTATGGTTCGACTGCAATAAAAGTTTCGGTTTACATCATTCGAACGCGCTGACATTTTGAATAATTAAATGTTGAGTATAGTTTCGAACTTTCTGTTACGAATCATATAACAAAACATACTAAATTTATGTTATGACTTTTAGTTTTAATTAAGATAATATGATGATTGGATAAGAAATAATATGTGAAATGATGAGGTGCGCCGAACAAATAGGGTGGCGTAGTTGTTATACACACATTCATTTTCACATACTATAGTAGTGGTTTGAATTATAAGAAGATTATTGGTTTTATAAATACTCGTACTTGTGTTTATTTATTATTGTGTATAAATTGAATACGTTAATAATTTATGTGGAATTACAATATTATTATAGCATAATATACCACATATAATTAATGTATAAATTATACATAAATTATTTTCTAAATTTTCTTTTAGGTTATTTCACATAATATAGCATTAATGATTAATCAGTTTCATTTAACCGTATATTAATGCAATTAGTGTCTAGTTTTGTTTAATGTGTTCATTTTAATTTATATAACCTGGGGCGGGGGCCGACTAAATATCGTCCTATGCAAATGAGAATATGATAAGTGCAAAATGTAAATTTTCAGACGTTTAAAGTTTTATTCATGTTAAACTCATTTGATTTAAAATAGTTTATAATGGTACCAATTACAAGTTGTGAGATTTTACACGGATGTGAAGTTTTAAACAAAACAACAAAATTAACAAAAATCAAATTTGTTAAATTAACAAAAACAAACAGTCGGTAAAAGCAATGTTAACACTGGAAACCTGACAACAGACGGATTTCTTTTAATTTTAACTATTTTCTTTAAATAAAATTGGCCTCATCAAAAAACTACGTGATTTTTCCATTTGTGCGTTGGAAAATCGGATCGCATAGAATATTTTGGCAACTTTTGGGTTACACTGTATTAATTATTGGCCAGATCACAGAGATTCCACCGAGTAGTGATAGTATCAAATGATGTCATAAGAAGTGCTCTTTGAAATAAAATTGGTACCACTAAAAAACTCAGATTTATCAATTAGTTAAACCCGGGACCCACCAGACAACCCCTTACACGATTTTTCTCGAATTTAAGATCTATCACAACCGGTTTCCACTCGCACTAGAAAACCTGCTGCAAGCAATTATCATTTAAATCGTTTGAGTTAAGAAAACAATTAAACACGAACCCGGGCTCACCAGACAAGCTCTTATACGATTTTTCACGAAATCTGGATCCATCGCAATCGATTCCTGGTACAAGAAAACCTCCTACAAACAATTTTCTTTTAAACCGTTTGAGCTAAGAAGAAAGTTAAAATTTAATCCGGGGCCCACCAGACAAGCCCTTACACGATTTTTTTTCCAAAATAAGGATCCATTGTAATCGGTTCTTGTTACTCGAAAACCGCCTGAACGCAATTTTCATTTAAATCGTCTGAGCGAAGAAAAAAATTAAGAATGAACCTGCCAAGCGAAATCAGGATCCATCACGATCGCTTCCTGGCACTAAAAAGCCTACTATCATATCAGCTTCCGAGCACCTCTTATACCATCATTTGATACTAGTTAGAATCTCTGTGATCTGGCCAATAATTAATACAGTGTAACTCAAAAATCGCCAAAATATTCTATGCGATCCGATTTTCCAACGGATTAACAAACGTGAAAATCTCGTAATTTTTTGATGAGGTCAATTTTATTTCAAAGATCACCTCTTATGGCATCATTCGCTACCCGTTTATGCAATTAGTTTTGATTGCTATGCCAATATACATATAACTGAATATTTAATAGTGCATATTTCAATTTATTAACATTATTAAATTACATAAAATGTTTTGTCTTACTTATGTAAATATTTTTAAATTGTAAATTTATTTATTTTATTTCAATCAAAATTAAGATTTGATTATTTAAAGAAAATAGTTAAAATTAAAAGAAATCCGTCTCTTGTCAGGTTTCCATTGTTAACATTGCTTTTACCGACTGTTTGTTTTTGTTAATTTAACAAATTTGATTTTTGTTAATTTTGTTGTTTTGTTCACAAAAACTTCACATCCGTGATTTTACTTGATCTATATATAAGGCTTTAGGATTAAAATTATGATTAATTAGTTATTTATAAAGAGAATCGGGTTCAAAAATTTTATAATAGTTTATTCTAATCGACGAAATTATAATTTAGATAGGAGCGGTAATTTTAATTATTACAATAAAACACATTATAATGGTTTTGGTAATACAATTTCAGGTATCAGCTTCACTGAAACAATACAATAAAAAATATAACACTCACAAACCACAAAAAATGGGTTGTGCTTTAAAAATTCATTCGTCGTCCGAACCTAACAAATTATCTGCTGTATGAGGCAAGTTTCTATAAAAGCTATGATATGCCGGATTTATACGTTTCTTATCACAAAGATATTAAATCTTTATATTTTGCTTCCGTTATGGACAGAGGAAGGCTATTAACTGGTTTCAACTCAAAGTTAAGTGTTATTGCTTTGGTCGAATTTTTTGTTTTAAATTATGCCTCATTAACCATAGTAATTGTTCCAAATGGTTCCTCAAATTCATATTTATAATTGAACTTTTGAGGATCAGTTTGATACACAAAAATATGTTTTATTTTGTTAGTACAAAACTTCTCACCATTAAGGTTTTTGATAAAATTGAATTTGTTATAGACGATGATTTGAAGTCTATAAAGTCTGCGCAATCCATTTCAATTACATTATAAGGCGGAGGTTTGGTTTCCGCTGATTTTATAATTTGATACCACTGCTCCGGTACAAAAATTTCTTATGTTTTTGCTACTCGTTCGATAGACGAGTGCACGCTATCTCCCTCATTTTGGGTGTGCCGCTTCTCCAAATATTTATGCAAAATATTTACATTACAACTTTTAGAGGCCTACAATACTTAGTTTTTGTTTTGGTGTGGAGCTCCTTAAATTGTTTAAGGCAGCTGGCCACTTCCGTCCCTCCATGTTTTGCAATACTCTCGTGCCATACAAAACAGAAACTAGTATTTTAGTTCATAGAATAAACCATACAATTATAAACCTAATATTTTCGTTTATAATAAAAAAACGTAAGCTCCTGTCCCCTCTAATTATTCGATCGTGCGTTAATTTGGTTTTTTGTTTCTTCGGATGGTAAATTATCAAAAGCAATGCACCGCACACTGATCTTTCTTCGGGACAAAAAAACCCAAATTAAATTTTTGGATAAAAGTATCGCGATACTGGCGCTCGGTACTGTATGTTTTTTTTTGAAAATTACTCTTCTTTAATGCGGTATAAGATAGCAGAAAATTTCAAGCAGCCAAAATGTGTTTTTGCTATTCACCGCTAGAGGCATCACTACCACAAAAAGTGCCCACAGCAAAAACTTTTTGAAATTTTGTGCAAATCAATAATTCTCAGCAGAAAGTTTTATGAAAAATCAAAGCATTTACGAAACCGAAGAGAAAATACAGGGTGTCCGCCGGGAAGGTATACTACTTTGTTTGCTTATGACTTTTGATTAAATGAAAGAGAATGGGTCTTATATTGATAAATGTTTTATTTAATGTCGGCAATTATGTATGGAATACAACATCAGATAAATGTCCGCCTCTGTTAGCCTCACAAATGCGAGCCCTTTTGAGCACTTTTTTCATTACATTCTCACACATTTCACGCGGTATTTCATTAATTTCATCACGAATATTTTGTTTGAGTTGCACTCTGGTTATACGTTTTTATGGTAGCTGAAAACATAATCTACATACATGAGCAACATAAGAATCACAACTGGCGTCAGTAGCATTTCATAAATTCATTTCATTAAGTCATTTTCAACGCCAATTGTGATTTTTATGTTGCTCATGTATGTAGATTATGATTTCAGCTACCGACATGTGCTACCAACATGTATTTGCATTATAATGATTATTATAATTTTAGTATATTTTGAGAGCCTTTCTTTTTCCTAAAGTAAATTTCACTTTTTTCGTTTCAAAATGTTTAAACATATATTTTCTTTTCTGTTTCATAAATGCTTTGAATTTTCATAAAAATTTCTGCTGAGAATTATTGATTTGCTTAAAAATTTGAAAAAATTTCTGCTGGTTTCAAAAAATATTAGCAGAAAAATGTCTTTTTTGTGATAGTGATGCCTCTAGCGGTGAATAGCAAAAAAAACATTTTTTCTGCTGGAAATTTTCTGCTATCTTATACAGCATTCTTCTTTATTATATCTTTTTTTATTACAATCTATTCGAATACTAATAAGCTATTTTATTCTAGCTTAAATTACTACATTTTACTGAAATTTAAGGGTTTATCCATCGATGTACTCCTCAGCTTTGATATTAATTATTTGATCGCGCTAGATAGATTTATTTTAGCTGATTTTACCCTAACTCAAAAGGATTTACTCTTTGGATCCTTCTAACTAAATCCATATTATCCAGTAGCTGGATGGCCTCTATGCTGACATAGTGAAATATCCGTTGTTCATGGCTTCTAAAAAATTTCATAATTTCGGTTTTCGGACAAAGGATGGTGCATTGACGATGTTTCTTAACACTTTATTTTGGAATCGTTGGATAATATCCATGTTGCTCTGTTTGGTTTGGTACATCTCCACAGCTGCGTATACTATAAATCCAAACAGACTTCAATACTTACTTATAAAACAGAAGCTCATTAGGGATTGCTAAATGAGACATTCTTCCCAGTAACCAATACATTTTATTGTATTTTATTCCCAACTCGTCTCTTTTCTTCTTTACATGAGCTTTCCAGCGAAGCTTAGCGTCTACTGTCATACCAAGATATTTGGCGGTGTTTGCATGTGGTATTTCTTGATTATTTAAATCTACTGGTTTGTGTACCTACTAATCATTTAATTGGTTTCATTTAATTTTGTGCGCCATTTTTTGTCCAGTTGTGTACTTGCTCTATGGTGGTTTGTAATTTCTCTGTTGTATCTGAGTTGTTGTCGCCAACTGCCATGATGACTCTGTCATCGGCGAAAGAAGCTATCATGTTTTTTGTGGGATCGGAACATCTCGGATGTATAGTAAATACAGAAGTGGCCCAAGTACACTTCCTTGTCGGACTCCTGTTCTTGTTTCCTTAAGCTCAGAATACACATCTTCTTGCTTAAACCTGAAATATCTTTCCGTTATATGCTGTACTGTTTAGGTATGATTAATTTAAGTTTGTAAATTAAACCTTCATACCAAACCTTGTCAAAGGCCTGCGCTACATCATGGAATACTGCGGAACAAACTTTTTCTCTTCTAAAGTCTTCTCAATGATATTAATTATTCTATGCACTTGATCAATAGTTGAGTGCTCAATGCGAAAACCAAATTGGTGATTCGGAATTAGATTATTTTTTTCAATTATTAGTTTCAGTTTTTTTAATAGTAACTTTCAAAGAGATTAGACGTTATTGGCAGCAATTATATAGGCCTATATGATGTTATTAGATGTGGCGGTCTTCCTTTTCAGCCACTTTCCAAAGTTTTGGCACAAATTTTAGCCTGAATGCAGCATTTATGATACTAGTTAACTTTACTGTACCTTTTCTCGGCAGCTGCTCTATTATTTCTCCAATGAAATCAACCCCTGGTGCTTTCTTAAAGGTTAAAATGTTTTTCGTTTCGAGGTTGAAATATATTTTCAAGATAATTACCAAAATCTTCAGCTTTTTCTTTGTTTTTTTTTGTTCATTTTCCTGATATGATGAATCGGCATTATTGGCGTTGTCAGAGTTTTAGTTGCTTTCCAGAGCGAATAATCCGTGTTACTGTCATTTGTTAACTTACTTAAGTAGAAATTAACTGACTGATTTTTTAGTTACTGAATTTCTCTTGTTTAATTGTTGAGTAAGATTGTTTAGTCTTTTTTTGTCTTGTGAAGCTCTAGTTTGGTGCCCCTTTTTTCTGGATTTTCGGTTTATCCCTAAGGAGATTTTCAATTTCTATTAGATAGTTATTATTATATTCTGATTGTTGATATCCGTAATGAACTTTTCTACCCCTTTGTCCAGTTGATCCATAGTTTTTAAAGGAACTTTTAAAAGTATTCTTTGTTCAAGGCGTACTTTGAAACTTTCACAGTCCGCATGTTTGTTGGTTAGTACTGGTTTATTGCCTTTTTGGATGATGTACTCGCTTAGAGTTAGGACTATCGGAGAATGTTCTGAGCTCATATCTTGGCTTTCTTCGACTTTCATAAAATTATTAGAAATATTTTTGGTAAAAAAACCGATCAGGTCAAGTTTTTTTCCTGGATCAGTTGGTCAATATGTTGGTTTTCCTGTTGAAATGGATTCATACACAATTTCTTTAATCTAGAACCCTAGTGAGTATTCTTCGCACTGAAGCCTCCACCTATTATGAACCTTGTTTCCCAAACGCTTAAAGAACTCTGACTATTGTTTGCTTTTAATAGAATGTCTTGGTGTACAGTACAATCCTGCCACAACAATAGAAAAGTTGTTTGTTTTTGTATGAACCACAGTGGCCTGAATTTTCCTTTTCATACTTTGCTTCTTCAAAATGTTGGATATTTTTTTTGATAACTGCGCTTCCTCCTCTGGCTGAATTATCTGGATAGTGTGATATACGCAATAGATTTTAAATGTTATGTAGGATTGCTTAGTAAAATATGTTTCCGAAATAAAACACACATTTATATTCTCAATATCGAGGACTGCTTGTAGTTCTTGTAACTGTACATTTGATCAATTTTTCATTCATAAATTCCACGAATCTTCGCAATTATTACGTCCCTCTTTAAATACTTGTTGTTACTAGTTGTAACTAAGTTCTTACACAGGAGCTCTCGGGTGACACCAGGTCCACTGTACACTCTTTCTACATATAATAAAACCGAAGGATTGGATAGGTTAATTAAGTGGAACAGAATCAGCCCGGTTATAGATACCTAGGTATAGCCGATAGTTAGTAACACAAAGACAACACAATACTAAACTACTAGGGGAAGGATAAAGGTTTAATAGGTTAACTGGTTAATGATGATATTGGTCATCAATAATTGCTTCTTAAAATTTTCATTGGAACTCACCAATTGATGGTTATAAATTAAATAACTGAGTAAATAATGAAAAAAATAACTATTTTTTTTAAATATCCGAATACTTTTGTTTCATAAGAACTGTAAAAGCCAAATTGCCAACATTGGTATTCAAGGTGAACAAATATTATGGAAAATTGCAAACGTGTTTTTGATAAACCGATAAATAATTACTAATGGATTTTGTTTTTTGCAAATTTTTAAGTAACTACCTATAGTATGTGACCAGCAATGGTACCTGATAGAGTCCCAAAACTTTTACGTTTTTTCCGAATGTTATATACTTTGAAGTGATGTAGCGTAAAAACTTGAGGGTAACTTGAAAAACGCGACCGCCAATAATTTAATTAAACTTCAAATCATTTTTTAAAATAAAAATATTGGATATAGGCCGGTTAGTTTTTAAGCTATGAGGACCTTGAATCGGGAGGTTACCTATGTTAATACTTAATATCAAGCAGTCTCAAACATCATTATATTTTTTCTTGTTTTAGAACCCCAGTGAAATAAGTCCCAAAAAATCCCAAATTTGTTGCATGCAATAAACGTTCCACAATCAATAGGTTTTTGCAACATGTTTCATTTAATAAATAGGTTCAACAAATTTCAAAAAATTGGGTAAGTTCTCTGAAATGCATAAGACATAGTCTCTTAATAGGTCCAACAATTTCAAAGATTAACATCTTAGTAAGTTTTCTGGAATGCTTATGATAGGTTCACTTAATGGGACCAATGAATCGAACGATTCCTGGGGTCGGCGATCACGACGTATCACGAGCATTCTATAAAACCTACCCACATGTCAATCTTGTGAAATTTGTTGAACAAATTTGTTATTTGAAATTTGTTGCCCGTTAGTTAATTTTACAAAGGGGGTGTTGCAACAAATTTGTTCAACAAATTTCACAAGATTGACATGTGGGTAGTTTTTCTAGAATGCTCGTGATACATTCTCTTAACGGGACAAATGAGTCGAACGATTCCTGGGGTCGGCGATATTAATAACGGGTCTTTTACAATGGGATGTTGCAACAAATTTCAATTAACAAATTTAACGCATGTTTTAGACAATTTTGATTTTACGCAAAAAAGTCATTAAAAAAACAAAATAAAATAAAACAGAAAAAGGACAAAATTTTCTTCAATTACAAGCATATTTTTATTTTGGAAGGTGTTATTTCACCAAGGCACAAGCGTTCAAATCTGGATATTTTTACAAAAAAAATTCTGTTCGGTTTTTTTTTTGGCGCAGTGTATATAATTAAGTGTTGTACTGTTCACGATATAAAATATGTCAACTTTTACAATCAGATCACCATTATAAAACCACTTGATCTAGATAGAGATAGATACGAGATTATCTTTCTCCGTGTTGTTTGATCCGAGTAAATTAATTCTAACTTCTCGTATATAATAAACTTTTTTATGAACCCGTTTATGTCGACGCAACAAAACATTTTATTTAATATTTATTTATGAAAACATAAAATTCTTACTCCTTTTTTTATTTAACAATAAAAAATTTATATTTAAATAAATATTAAAGTAATCAAGAAAAAAAAAACAATTCGGTTGCCACAAAACTTCTATACGTAAACCCCATCATCATGGTTTATTATTATTATGTTGTTGCACACAAATTGTTAAGTGTATGTACACTATGTATAAGTATATAATGTTCTTTCATTCTAAATTTTATCATCGTCATCAACGCCATCATCCTCGACATAATCATATTGTTATATTGTGTGTACTTTATTCTGTTATAAATACGTACTTTACACATTTATGCTTAGTTTCTTAAGATATTTTACCCTCTTCATCTTCCGAACTCGAAGCTAAACACTTGTGTTAACATAATAAGGTAGATTGTACGTACTTGCACACGTAACTTTATTTGTTTATATACAAACCCAGAAATTTTCTGTGCATGTTTATAAAAATCAATGAGAATCGTACCCGGTTTTTGTACAAAATACAAACTCGGTAACATTTTCTATATATATATATAGTATATATCTGTGTGTATAGGTAAAAGAAAATTAAAATTTAATTCTATTATTAAAAAATAATTTTCCTGTTTGTGCGGATCCTACACACATTTTTCCCCGCACCCCCGCGTATATAACATACTTTTATAACATATGCGCGCGCTAAGTTTCTCGGAAGTGAACATAACTTTTGTGGAACACACGGTAGGAAATAATTTATTTTACACATTTAATTGAATTTAAAAAACTATGTATAGTTATTTTTTTAATTTCTAAACACTCTACGGGGTCGCCACTTTAGAATAAATGAATCCTGTGTACATATACAAACATGAAAGAAAATCATTCTTGACATAACAGTTGCGTGCAAATACACCATTAGTGTCGCCTAATGGGAAATCTTTCACTTTTTATATTTTTGTGCACAGTACATTTGATATCAGGTGTCATGACATGTCCCAGGAAAATATTATACTTTGCTTGACTCTAAAGAAAACAACAACAACAAAATATTGTTGATTTTATTGTTTATACATAATACACGATATACATTTTGTATATACATAACAATGTATGTTTATGTGCTTTGGCGGAACAGCAAAAAGGATGTATGCTATAGTTTAAAGTTTCACTTTGAGCGGAACGTTATATACACGACATAGAGTATAGTTTTCTTTTTGTGATAAAGCATAATTCTGATCCGAACCGCCTTTTTAGTATTTTCAATTTAAATAATGATTTTTGTTAAACAGAAAGATAACAACTATAAAATCTGATCACAACGATAAATCAGGCGTATAAAAATAAGAATAGATAGATATGCACGAGGATGTGATGAGATGATGATGGGTGGTGGCGTTTGCAAGCGGCAAAAAAGTCATCAAAAATAATGACATAGTAATGTACATGTGTATGGGAATATTATGCTTATACATAAAATCTGAAGCATAATATGCATTTTGTTTGTTTATGTATACATATAAAGGTTATATGTGTAGAACAGAAGAAAAGTTTTTTTTCTATTTTAAGTTCATTCTTTAGACATTTTTGAAATCATTGTACGAGATCTATTGTATATATATTATACTTATTATATTTATTTATTATATAATAATATATTAGAATATTATAGAATATTTGTTGTGTAAAGTAGTTCCTTTTTTGCTGATTGCTGCTATAATCGACATATTATCACTTATATATTGTTGTGTAGGGTAGACCGGGGCACATTGTTACATTTTTTGCATAATGTTGTGTAACGTGAAAAGCATAATGGCGAATTTTATTGTGTATTGGAGTAGGTACATCTGAATTAAGGCGATAATATTTTGATCCATTTGTAGGCCTAACAAACATGCAAATATTACAAAAATACGTTTTAAAAATGTTGGCACATGTCACAAATTACCCCGCTATAAGGGCAAGTACAGATATTGGGGTATATAGTTACGCCCGATATTTAAACACTTTACTCAATCAAGAAGAAATGATTTTTCATTTAAAATATAAGGAACATACTCGTAAAATTCAGCCTTCGTTCACATCGGTTAACTTACAAATAAACTTAAAATTATTTAAAATTATTTCAGATAATCCATTTCCATAACATAAAATCTACTAAGGTACTTCAATGTTCAATACATTTGTAGCATTTATAAGGGGTGATTTTCCCCGAACAATTGGAATGTACCCAATACTTGCACTTAATGCACTGTATTCATTCCTCGCCTGATTTACTTTCACCGTAAGCGTCCTGACAAATTATAAAAAACCATTCTATATCTTCACTTCAGAAGCTTTCTGCTTCTTTGGGGTTGGGTCAATTACTCAAAATTACTTCGGCGGTTATATTCAGTTTTGTATTTAAGTTGAGTTTTCTGAGGTCACACTGAAAAAATTAAATAAAAATATTATAATTGATTTAAAATCGACACGGTGAAAGATAACCCACCTCGTCTTCATTGATGTTATTCATTGATGCTTATTCTTCATCCGAAAATATTTCAAGATTCATTGGTTCTATTGGTAACTTTAAATCCGTTTATTATATTATTTACTGTGAGTGCTTTAGGAAGGGCATCATCCACCAATTGCGGAATATTATAAATTATCATTAATTTACCCGGGTGGTTTCGCATCTATACATCTTGCACATTGCACAAATATTTTTTAAATGGACCATACACGAGTACGATCCAATGGTTGCATTTTATGTGAACAATGGGGTGGAAATGAAAGCATCACAATTCCGTTTTCTTTAGCCAAGTTTATGGTACTAATGGCGCAATGCGATTCTTGATTATCGAGAATCAATAAGACTGGACGAGTCAAAGAAGGTCGAACATGACGGATAAAATGTTTCATAAATTGGTAGAATTCCTCAGTTGTTATCCAACCAGATTTATTTCCAGAGCCTATCGACCCATTCGGTGCACCACGGATAAAATGTCGTTGATAACGCTTTCGCGGAAATATAAAATGAGGTGGGGTAGAAGAACCGGTGGTACTTACAGCAACACAAACTATCACCAGTTGTCCTCTTTCAGCTGATGTTATCTCTCCAACCTGTCTGGTTCCTTTTTCTGCTATAACTTTGCACAGTTTCTGTACAGTTGTGACACCGGTTCCATCGACGTTCCAGATATCGCTGGTAGCAAAATTAAATTTTTCCTTTACTGTACTCAGTAGATCAAAGAAATCATTGACACGAATACGATTAAACCCCATTACACGACCAATACTGGTCGCTTCTGGCACACGAACAGATAAATTGGGGTGGTTTTTTTTTTAAATGGACAACCAATCTGGTACTGCTTGCTTGTTTTTAGCGGTCAGAATTCCGATATATCTTTTTTTAGAGAAATTTCACACTGATAAGCGAATTTTCTTAGCTCTAAAGACGTCAGGCCAAAATATATCTTGAATACCAAATTTTGTGCGTATTCATACATAGTTACTCCCATTATCGCTTCCGCTGCATTTTTCGGTTGAGCAATTTTAACATAGCGCCATAATGTTTGATGGCAGATAGCCATTTCTTTTGGCACGGGCCGAACACTTAGGTGTTCGCTAAAAACCCGATCAACGGCAGCTTTCATGGTGGTTTCTGAAGTTGACCCTCGCTTTGTTTTCTTCTTGTAGTTCCCCATGATGGTAAAATTGCTTGCTAAACTAATGCAAATTATGAAACAAATTGAATTGTTAATTTACCTTTAAAGTTCACGAACAATTATTTTAGATGGGGGTAGGTAACAAGGTACCACAAAGTGATTTTTTCTTTTAAAAACACGTTTTTTACGCATATATTGATGACAACCTGCCCCATGTAACAATCTGCCCCGGTCTACCCTATACTTATCGATTCTAAATTTTGTATTTCACATTGTGACTGTGAAGTTTCGCAGTCAATGCCTCTCCGCCAAGAAATCGGGACCCAACTACCTTGAGAACTCTACAACTGCAAATAGTTTACACATTTGTTGTAGATGTGTTTAAAAAGTCTGTGATCACTCAGAATGGCAACCAAAAATCTTAGCTGTCAAGAGTGTAGCCGGTTCTGGCTCAGTGAAGTCCTGAAGTGGGCCTGCTTTAGTTAAAGAATCAGTTATCAAATTTCTCTTTATACTCGTATTTTGTTAATAAGTAAATCATTAGAAGTCAGTTTTCAAATAAGCAGGGTTTGCATCCTAATTTATCATAGTAAAAGAAAATTGATCATAGTTGGCGTATTTATCAATTGTAATTAAACTCGAGCTTGCTTTACATAAATCAAAAATTGATGATTTATGTAAATCGAATTTGAATTCAAATTACTACTGATAAAGAACCTAATTATGATGAAATTTTTTTTTGTATGTAATAAAGGTGCAAACACATATATAGACACTGTTCATTCGAAAACTGACATCTAATGTTTAAATTCTCAAGAAAATACGACTAATACCACAATGAGGTAGAACTCAGATAACCTTTGACACGATTGCCGGAGCAAAGAAGGCTAAAAAATGTTTAAAATGCTTGACTAGTTTGGAAGTGGCAGGCGGTATGACGGTTTAAAATTTCATTGAGGAAATGGTGATCTATAAATTATCTGAACAGCTACTACCTCAAAAAACCTAAAGTAAGGAATATTAAGCAAGAAAATTAAAGATTGATTTTGAATTAAAAAAGGCATTTTTAAGTTTAATTAAATATTTATGATTATTTCTTTTTCTAAGTAATAAATCATGAATATTAACTACAGAATTAACCAATCATTAATTAATAAGTTTCTGCACGGTTTTAACTTTTAACTATTAGTCTATGTTTTGTTGTCGGAAGAATGGCGTATTACATATGTTTGTAGCCATTGTATCCCCGCATGCTAAGATTTACGAATGTAGAAATTGTTAATTAGCAAAGAAAATAGTTTCTTGGGGTAAATAAATATCGTATTTGCACTATAAAACATTATTAAAACTGAATTGAAGTTTATTAAAATCAGGGTTTACACGCAGGGGTTAAGGGTTAAGACGCAGCTTGCGAAGTTCCAAAGCCTAGAAATAATATTCACGGCGAGATTAGAAAGCTGGTTAGTATCATTTGGGTCATGCACCAAGCGATCATACAGCAATCTACTGTATTGCTGAAGTTAACATTATGCTGGAGGTATCATAACTTAGGAAGACTATTCTCTTGTATGATGATGTTTAAATATGACATTCAACAGTAAAAGGCCACAGTAAAAGATTTGTCATGCCGCATAAAATAAATACCATCGACATTTTTTATTTAGGAGTTAAAAGTTCAAATTAAAACCTATAGTTGAAAAAAAGTAAAAAAAACAAAAAAAACATACAAGCATTCCGCGTACTCTTTCTGATGCCATAAACTAAGATGCTTTAGAAAATTCTCTTGCACCAAATGCACAAATCCAAATAAATTGCACAGATTTGTGACGTTACGCTCGAAATTAAGGACATTAATGAGGCCACATTAAAGTCAAATGTACATGAGGCGATTAAAATGAAGCTTGCAGAAGCGAAATGCCTATCGAGTGATCACAAGTGATTGTGAGTTGCAGCATTGATGGATGCCATTTTGATACTGATGAATGTTGTATTCCGAAAATTCTGAAAAGAATTGCCCCAAAACTAAAGTATTTTAAGTGCTGTAAGAATATATACGCAGCCAAATTTTTATAGATGTGATGGATGAATTGCTCTCTACAGTTATCGAGTACAAGTAAAAGCAAATAGTATGGTTTACCAAGTCATATGGCGAATCGTCATCCTAAAGAATGGAGTGACCGAACATGGCATATACATTGACATTAAAAAAGCACGTCTACTATGAAGTACGTCCAGCTCAAACTAAACAACCATGACGAAGATTGACGGGATATACCAGCCCAGTTCGGCTATAAAGCTAGAGTTGATGTCGCTATCCTATGCAAACAATATAAAATTATGGACGGATGTAACTTCAACCAATAGAGCTAGATGGCTTCAGCCATAGACCCGAAAGCGTATCGTAAAGGCCCGAAACAACAATTAACCGTAATGCAAAATGTATGCGAGTGTAAGTTGGCGGTTTGCATATATATATTGCTGTTAGTAACCATTGTGCTACAATAGAACAGTTTGAATATTGCTTGGACCAATTTTCAAAAACCTATAATATAGTTGGTGAATTGGTTGGCAACTGAAATAAATTAAACTAAGGACAATTCGGAAGGGAGGTCTGGATGCACATGCAGCCTGCCATACGTTTTGTTCAAGGATTATCCAAAAAATTTCCACTGAACGATCGCAGCATGATGATCGCGACATGATGTTCTCAACATAAAACAAAATTGACAAGTAGTAAGATAAGTAAAAGATAAGCAGATTAAGTACTCGTATACGATGAGATTTGCATTTGATGATTTCATATTTACACGAATGATTTTTCGGGATTAACGTGTTGTGGACCGTCTTGTTTGATACCGAATCGATGATAATATGCGTCTATTATCAACAATGGCCCATACATATATGAACCTGTCGTGTCATTCTAAACATAAGGTTGGTTCTATATTTTACTCTGGGACATCATGACATCGTAAGGCAATCAAATGGAATTGATAAGAACACTTGCGTTTTTCGTAATTTAAAATATTGGGCCCCGTTCGATGTACGGTTGGAAATCTCTCCATATTTACAGGTGACCAATTTTAGGTTTTATAAACTGTTAATTGTATGCCCCTATTATTGTTCTCACCATGCCTAATAGTGCGATACAAATTAAACTAGATTCATATCATATCACTGTTTGGAGCTGTCGGATGACTTGTGTAGAGCTTTTTATCAAAAATTTTTGAAATATTAACACAATATTGTGCTTATTATGATATGTCGTGTGGATGAAATTTTTTTTCTAGGTTCAAACAAATAACATATGACTGGATTATCATCTAGTGAGAGCCAAGCACGCTTTGTCTCTTTTATTAATTTATTCTGTCAGGGGCTTAAATGTTTCAACAATTGTGCAAGTAAATGATTCTGACCAAATTACGAAACAACAGTTTCATTGGTTTACCCTAAAAATTTTAAAACGGTACAAATAATCAAAGGGGTTAGTTTATATATCCAAACACATTAAAAAGGTAAAAATAAATAAATGAACTGGTGGATTTTGAAAAATATTTAACAGTTTTATATCACTCTCAATAGTTAAAATAAATTTAAAATTATTAAAATGCGAAAGTGGAATAGAAAACTTTTGGGAACTACCAGATCTGTTCATGGTTCATCTATTGTAGGATTCGGCAATAAGTTAGGGAACCTCGACATGATTAGTGTCGACGGGTCCATCTCGGAAATTGCAACGGGACTAGAATATGAGTTTCCAAAATCGAACGGTGATCGCTTCATCAAATAAGCACTTCCATTCAGTTTGAACTGAAACAGATTAGCTTACATTAAAGCAAGGCAGCGCCTTTTGAACTTAATTTGCTGCTTGCTGCATCATAGACCTTAGATCGATTCAGGAACCATACCTTCTCGGCAATGTGTTTTCAGGGCTAGATCCAATAGTTGGCAGAACCGTTTAGTATTAGTGCGGCTCTTATTCATGTATGTAGCTCAACAGACGTTGCAGCTAAGGTCGTCAATCTTGAATATTTACTCATGCATATCACCGTTAGTAGCGCCAGTGGTATCATCACTATATTATTTGGTTTTGCCTCCGTCTTCGGAGAAGTTTATTAACCTTGATTCGAGGAGCAGGTCAGATCAGTTACCTTTAAAGGTTACCTACCTATAATGATCATCCCACGTTCAGGGGTAGCTCGAGTATTAATAATATGTGTTCGTTTTTACTAAATATTTAAGCGCATTTGAGCTTGAAACCCTTAACAAAGAATGTGAGTCAACTTTTATCAATTCATTGGTTGGTATTAGTCGGTGCACTATGTCGATTACAACTTTGATTTTCAGTTGAAGTGTTCAAATATATTTTCATCTCGTACCAAATGTGCATCTCTTTTAACATAAATCTATTAAATCTTACCGTAATAAGGCGCCAACCAACTGGGAGTTATTCTCTTTTGTGCTAGTACCTCTGCTTTCGAGGAATCTTATCCTAGCTAAAATCGCGGAACAACCCGTTTTGGTGTTATGTTCTTAAGGAAACTGTTAGGAGAAAATAGAGCCAAAAGACCTAATGCTCACGTTGTTTGGGAAAACTTTGTCAGCTCAAAAATAATATAAACTCCTAAGATCCGCACTCAGGACTTCTTGGATTAGCTGCTGCGAAGAGATTAACAGTCAACCGGCAGACTTAAAATGTCTCTGGCTAAAAATGATTCCTGTAAACTTCCAATAAAGAAATTATCGAATTACTGTTTCCTGTTCATGTTCGCGGTCACGAAGTTATCAGTTCTGATTTTGTTATTTCCGAGCAATATAATAGTACTGTTATTCTGCGCGATTGAGCATAACCTTAAGGCTTGTCACTCGCGATGTTTTGTGTTGGAGTTTATTCTCCTTCCCACCTTATAAATCAGATGGACTCAGATGGACTGTTTTCCGTTAAATTACAGCATGGGTTTAATTTCATTTTGGATCACTTTTTTCTACTCCTATTTCAAGCATGAATTGCTTTTGAAACAACCTTAGGTCGAGTTGTTCTCTTACCGGGAGCTAGCAAGCCGGAGTATTTCTGCAACTTGCCATAAAGCAACATCGTGTGAAACTGTTTCGCATGAAGAGTATTTGCATTTATATTGCGAGGGCCTTGTTACATCTATCTCTCCCATTACTGAGACCTGAACAAATCATCATTATAAGGATTGGGTTGGATTCATGCTTATTATCTCTTGCGTTCCTGTGAACGATCTGGTTTCTCTTTCTGTTTCTGTTAAAGTTACGAGAGGTTGCCACCATGGACTTGTATGGCCGCATCTCTTTTGGTTATTGATTATTAATGAATTACGTGAGTTGATGACTTAGCCGTTTTGGTTGTGGGTAAACACGTTGATGTACAATCTGACTTAATTGAATGCGCTCTTAAAATTGTAGAAATGTGGTGCCATGAGCAAGATATGCACGTTAATGCATCACAAGACTAAGAAGTGAACGTTGTGGCCATCTTCCTAGATCTCAAATACACCATGCTGGATTTCTAAAGCTTAAAATTAAACTTACCAGACTTTTGGTAAAGCTGCCTTGTACAACCAAAAATCATTATTCCTGTTTAAATTTCAGAAAACCAACAAGTCAGTCAATCATATTTGAAAATTTTATTTAAATCTTTCAATTCTTTGACGGTTTCTGTAAATGTTAAAATTTTCAATATCATTGGAAAAATCTAAAAGCTACCTTGGAAGCTGCCACTTCCGTTAAACTAAAAGTGCCGGAAAGATGCCGAATCGTTTTTTCTATCAAAACACATAATTTACGGAAAAATTTTGATGAAATGATCAGAACTAACTCTGTCCCAAATTTAATTTAGAATCTGTTTGTTTTTAATCGTTTTTTCGTAAATGCTATATACTTATCAAAATAATTGTAATAAAACGGAAAGCTTTTATGAAAGCTGCCACTTTCGCTGGACCGTTGTCGGTGAAAAACCACTGTGATATCCCAATCCGTGGAAAAATCTTAAGTATGAAGCTTCATCCAGATAAACCAATCCATCTGGGCCTATACAGGGGCTGAATTTTGTGTTGAAAAACAAACAGGTTTTTGTCAAAAACCGTGATTTGCGCTAAAATTTTGGAAAACTGATCTGAACCTGTATTGTTGCAAATTTAATTTAGAATCTTTAAATATTTGGTCGTTTATCTAGTAAATGATATACTATCATCCCGATCAGTTAATCCGGACTGTAGAGTATACCAACAACATTTAGTCGGCACAGTACACCTACACACACGCACACACACTGAGATTTTTAAAAACTATTAGATTTTTAAAATCTCGAGGTGAAAATTTTTCATGCTAAACTAGTCTTCACTGGACGTAGAAATATTATCGAACTGTTCCTTCTCTCGACTTTAGTTACAAATCTCTGGTTTCACCTATGCTATCTTTCTGTATTGAAAAATTTTTACAGTCTTCCACCACAAACATTATAACATTAATCATTTTGTAATTCAAATCAGCGCTGCCCATCCCAGGGACATGCATCCTCATATGATGGGCTAAAGGGTAAATAAAAAGTTAGCTCGTTCAAATTCAAAAGTGATTCCATTTTTAAGAAAATTCAAATTGAAAAATAGAAAAATGCGGATAAAGTCGTTATCGTCTTAAACATTTGTTGATCTATTACATTATTGAGCGCTTTCAGGTCATCATCATGATTAGTGAAATCATCGCATATTAGATTTGGTAATTTTAAAGTGCTAAATATTATCATAACATTGCCGCGCCTTTACTTAACACGTTCCTAATTGCTGGTTGTCCTGAAACCACTCATTAATATTTTGAAATATATGTTCTTACAGACATAGAAACCACGACGCTTTTCCCCATCCAAGTTACTGAAAAGTTAAATTGAAATTTCTGCGGACGCAACAAATTGGTCAACCAGTATAGGTTGCGTAATTTCATTTGCCATCCTCTCTTTTATAAAGCTCCTTACAACACACAAAATGAACCAAACTGTTATCCTCTAAAGGCAACTTCTTTATTCCGCTTTTTTTGCAAAACATTTTTAAGGGCCACAGATATTTTTAAAATTCCTCAGCAAGAATCTGTTTCACTGTCACTTTTTGGTCCCGATCAGTGCCTCTCCCCGTGAAAGAACATTTTAAGTATATATGCAACTTCTGCTTGACATATTAAAGGCACACTTTAAATACATCCAGTTCTTTCCTCTGATCACTGCCGAAAAATATTAATGTAAATTTAATGTGATTTTAACTTCTAGTTCCTAGCATTGCCGTTAACGCTAGTAATCTTTAAATGTTTAGAGTACTATCATCATACAAAGACTCCAAATGCAATACTAACATACCACTAGCTCAGAAATCGTTTTAACTTTTTTTATAACGTTAACGCCTATTGTAGCAATGGCTAATATTTTTTTTTTTTTTTCAATATTAGAACTTAAACGTTGCGGAAACTTATTTAAGACACAACAACTTGATGCAAGTACCAAGAATGGAAAAAATATGAAAACATGATTAAATCTACTGTGACATGTTTCCCTGCACAAATTTTAATAATAACAAATTTTCCAAATTAAAAATCCTTGTTAAATGTTTAACTTGTTAGACTCCTTTTTCGTAACAAACGAATTGTTTTTGATCAATAGGATCAACCCCCGCTATTTATTCGCTCAGGGGTTTCAACACAAAGCGGACAGTGGAGCTGCCTCTAGTCGTTATAGTTAGACAGTTATAAACATCAAAACATTTTACGAGTACCTTTAGTGGCACTGTATACCATTTAGTTGAATAAAAATTCAATTTCTTTTGCAAAGTATATCACTAAATATACTACAGCACAGACATACAAGCCCTGAATAATTTATTCAAATAATATGAAACCAAAATAAAAAAAATCGAAATTGAATACAAAAGCGAAATAAAAATCAAATATGAATTTTCCTCCCATTTTCTCTCGGGAAATAATTTCCATTCATTTTCATTTTAATATTTTACGAACGAAACACACACAAAAAAATCGCACACACAAGCTTTTCGTATTTTTTTTTTGTTTTATTTCGGTTTTAAAGTGTTTCGACTTTAAATCAAAGTGGTTTCCACGTACATTAAATCCTGTATAATATATTGACCGAAATGTGAATATGAATATAAATTTACCTTTTCTGTTATAATTAGAAATTAGTCTGACATGATTTCCAACTGAATGGAAAATTTTTCTACATTTATTTTCATTATCGGCAGCAGCAACAAAAACAAAAATGAATCGAAAGCTTTCTTTTTTATGTACGCAAAGTCGAAATAAAATTAAAAACGTAGCGCACACAAAAAAAATTGATACAGACATTGACATTGATTTATTGTTTCTAGTAATGCTAAAAGTAATTTTTAACTCCTGGAAATTTTTTTTTTGGTAGGAAAATTGGTTATAGTGTTTGCTCGTACAGTGTGCGAGAATACAAATTATTCACATTTTCTTGTTCGCTCTCGTTTACTGTATATGTATGTATATACACGAGTATCATATATGAATCATGTACTAAACCAAACTTTAGAATAAAAATTTAATAAGGTTTTTTGAATGTTGAATGCGTGTGCTCTTTACACAGCATGATACGCGATATTTTAATGGTTTAAAATCACTTAATACGATATTTTTTTTATTTTTTCCAAAATATTTACTCTGAAGGGTAGAAGTAGCTATACACATACGAGGATAACGCGGCTGTGTGTATATACAGATATACCAGAAATATTATGTAGACACACAAAACCAAAAATTGAGAGTAATGTGAAGCTTTTTTTTATGTATAATGGATGAAATATCATTTTGACAGTAATATCGCTAATTGAACTCCATTATTCGTAACGAAAAAAAAATATAAAATGTGGGATAAACATGTCTGCATGTGAAAAGTGATATCAAGATAAGTATAATTGTATCTGCAAAAAATTACATCCCCACATCAATTATATTACCATATACACTTTTTGTTAACACAGTGTATGTCGAATGTATGCGCGTGTAAATCGATTTGGATATTCGTGGTTTTCTTCGTGGGTTGATTTAATCTGGTTTAGATTTTATACGGAGTGCTCTGGTGTGTACACGTATAAGTAATTTAAATATTAGGATGTGAGCTTTTTTTATTGATTTGAGCATTTTATTGCTTGAGTCAATAAAATAATGGTTAACATTGAGATTTTTTCAAACAAAGAAAACTTTATGCGGGCAGATCAGTCGTGCTAGTAGCGAAAAAGGTCGAAAAATCATTGCATTTACTGCGATAAAACGTTATAATTTAGTTAACAAATAATACAAAAATAAAGCTTCTGAAATGAAACAAACGACAGGTATGTAAAGCATTGATTTGTGGCAGTTCATAAAATTATGTTAACTAGACCATGAGGCACAATAATTTTACAATTTTTTGTAGCTTGCTCCAATTTTCAGAGTTGTCTCGTATTCATCTTTTTGACTGGAATTTAAAAAAATTTAAGTATGAAGTTTCATTTCGGATAGTCAATCCGGCTGGATTGTAAACATGCCGAATTTTGATGAAATAAAGGTTTATTATCAAAACTCATCGTTTCCGATGAAATTTAAAAAATGATCTAATCATATTTTTTCGTAAACGTACCTTTCAAAATATTTGTAAGACTCATAAAAGCTCCTAGGGAAGCCGCAAATTTTGAAAAACTGATCTGTTCCGTGGTGTTGCAAATTTAATTTAAAATCTTTTAATTCTTAGTCGTTTTTCTAGTGAATGATACAATTTTGAAGATATTTGCAACAAAGGTAAAAGCTCCAACGGAAGCTGCAACTTCCGGTCTACTGGTTTCAACCAAAAATCACTGCCATCCCTTTATTTGTAAAAAAAAAACATAAGTATCAAATTTCTCCACTATCAATTAATCCATCTGGGTTGTAAATGGGCCGAAGTTTCGTTGAAAAGCAGTTTATTTTTGACAAAAATAGTCATTTCCGTTTAATTTTGGAAAAATTATAATATGAATTTAGAATCAGTTTTTAATGGGATTTCTCGTAAAATATTTGCAAAAAACGGAAAAGCTTCTGTGGAGGCTATCACTTTCGATGGACAGATTTTGGTCTAAAATCACAGAAATCCATTCACAAAAACCATTAAATAGTGAAAGATTCTTAATTTATTTCACAACAATATCAACCCAGATCTGTTTCCAAATTTTAAGCGGAAATGATGAGTTTTACTAAAAATATTTTTTTGATCAAGAGTTGTCCATATCCAATACGGCTCATGCATGTAAAGTTGGCTCGAGAAACGATTTTTAAATTTTGGTGTGTTTCTTTGCTAATTGCAATGCCATTACAATGCAACTATAGCAACACATGGATAAAGACAAGACTCTAATATTCAATATTTAGAAATGGACAATTGCGTTTATTTGGGACACAAATGACGCTAACCCTAGCAGTTCCGCAAATAAATTGTTAGTTTTACCCATTTTAGATATGAAACCTATTCTTAGATTTTGCTTTAGAGCAGGCTTCTACGTTCTTAGTTCAGACTTGAACAATTGGCATCATTTCTATGATGCGTGGGCCTAACTTTTGAGCAAATACTCACGTCAGGATATCTCTTGGATTCCAGCAACGCAATTTTAAACTAAAATTTTTGCTTTGATGAATGGACTTAACACTTGTTACATTGCGAATGCGGTTATTTCTATTCATTTTGCAAATAAGTAATTGTCCATATTTTTGTAAATGCGCAGATATGTAATCGTTAACATATAACTATGACGATTTACTACCAGGATTTCAGAACAGTTTTGGTTTCTCACATTAATTAGTGTTTTGTAAGTAGAAAAAAAATTATTTCGGGATAAAGATACGTTTTCCATGCAATTAAAATATTTTTTCGGGTTTGGCATTGAAACTAGCAAAAAAACATACTTTTCGGGTTGGTGTTTCAGCACAGCTTCACACACCATATATGGCTGATGATTGATTAGTCGAGATGAAACATTTTTAAGCCTTTTCATAATTTGGGAGATCCATAGAAGCTTGTTCGTTTATACAAATATTTCGAAAAGTATACATCATTTACGAAAAAATTATTAGTCTTTGTATGATTAGTAGTTTCTTGTCACAACCAGTCAGGTTAAATTCAGTTATTTCTGACTTTTGCAATACTAACCACTGGCGTGGCCCAAAAAGAGGGAACCAGTATTAGCGTAATTTTTTATGATGTACCGATCGTTAAGATCTCCCGTAAATTATTTCCCACTGTAATTATCACCAAATTTATAAATTTTGCACTACAAAAGTGATTAATAATTGCATAGCAAATGTTAATACGAACATTCAATTGATAACACAGTAAACTGCTTTAGTTATATCATCCACAAATCGATGTACCAAAAACTGCCAATACATGCATCGAGTATTGATTTTTCAGATTTGTTTATAATTTAGGTTTAATTTTTGATAAAACGTTGTATTGGAATTTACTCGTTGAAGGTATTTGTCCTAAAGTTGTGGTATTATTAAGAATGCTGTATAACTAAGTGCTTTAACGTTAAACCCAGATTCCCACTTATTAACTTTTTTGTCATAATTCATCTTCTGGAGATATTGTTTTGTTCTTTCACTTTCATTCTTGTTTAAGATATATTTTTGGTTTCAGGAAATATGATCAAATTTCTAATTTGACAAATTTTTTGTTAGGTTATTTCATTCAGTAATTTTACTAGTTGTTGCTTTGTTTATACATCTTCATATTTCTAGTCTCTACAGCCAACGTCTATATTCAACAAGTTAACTATATCGTCGAATCTTCGAAATCCATTTTTAATGTCTGCTATTAACGGACGCAGAATTTAGATTTCGTCAGGAGGCTTGAACATTCCTTTAATTGTCAAATAAAATGTACTAGATTTAAATTATCAGCGAAATTTCGAAAAAACTTGTTTGCAAAATTTAACAAAAGTAAAACATTCAATTTTATTGTTTTATCCTAATAAGATATATTATATTCTCTTATACATATACAGCTTTTAAGGGTTTAGTACAAATTTCACGAAATTGTACAGAGACATGAAATTTCTCCCAAAAGAATTCAAATCTTTTTTTTTTCGATTAGATTTAGAACAAACTCCACACGAATATTCCTGCATTATACAATACTTAACTGTCTTCGGTCATTTTGTGCACACGATATTTACATATGTAAAATTGCCAGCGATTATAATTTATTATGTATACAGGGTGTCCCAGAATTGGACGATCAAACGAAACAGAGTAATAGGGGAGCTCATTTTCAACAACAACAACCAAGTAAAGTTTTTTCGAATTGTTGATGGTTCAAAAGTTATTCCACTTTAAGTGTTTTTTAGTGAAATCACATGCATACCCACCAAAAAATTCATTTAAAAAAAACAGAGTCCGCTTTTGTTTAACTTTTTAATAAGATTCTGAAGAGTGTGCCTTTCCAATAAAATCATTTTTATAAGCTTGTATTATCTTTTGTCAAATAAAAACAATGGTTATGTAAAGTCCTTTTGTTTCTCAAAAGGTTTGTTCATGTTTAAATGACACCAAGCGTGAAAACAATGAACTACGGAAAGTTGATTAAAAAATTCACTTAACAAAATCTCAAATTCTAAAATCGATGTTTTGGCAGAAACAAAACAAAATGATGAACACAATGGTAAAGTAAAGTATAACATTTTTTAAGCAAATCTAGTAGCCTGAATTTAACAAAATCTGTGGTATAAAACGAAAAACATTTAGTTCATGTTAGTAGTGAATAAACATTAAGGCGACCCATTTTTCTCATGTCTGATTTTCTACCGAGCCTCAGGGCTAAAAATATTCGTTTCTACTAGAAATGCCCTTATTCAAATTTATAGGTCTATCGGACCGTTTTTAGGGGTCGCTCAAATTGGTTTTTTTTTTGCAAAAAATACACTAAAACGACCTTTAGTGACTTTCTAAATATTTTTGAGTATGCCAAATTCAATGAAATAGTTGAAAAATAATTTTCGGGTTAATAATTAAAATGACAATAAGCTATGTGGCTTATTCCCACCGCGAATATGCAGAAATGCATTTCATTTATGGCTCATGTAATGGCAACGCTCGGACAGCAGCAAGACAATACCAGAGACGATATCCAAATGGGAACTCTTTCCCAATTGCAGAGTATTTCAAAACGTACATCAAATATACAGTGAAGGCAAGGTAAACGAAGATAGAGTAATTGGAATGGTGAAAAACGACCCATCTATAAGTGTTCGTTGTTTATAGACGTTAGGGCACTGTCCACGTTGCATCGAATTTTGATACAATTTTTTCAAGAACTGCTTCGTCGATGACAAGAGAATTTGCTGTTTGTTAACAACATTTTATGGAGTAACGAAACATGTTTTAAAAGGGAGGGGATATTCAATATCTATAATTTGCACTATTGGGCCCGTGTAATGAAGATATGGGCGGTAATAGTCGACGGAAAATTGAATGACCCATTTGAACTCCCACGTCGGTTCAACGATGAAGTCTATCTAAGTTTTCGACAAAATGACTTGGGTGAATTATTTGATGACGTTTCTCTACAAACACGTGGAAATATGTGGCTGTAGCATGATGAAGCTCTCCCTCACTATATGCACAAGTAGTGAGACAACACCTGAATGTAAATTATCCAAGCCGCTGGGTTGGAAGGGGAGAGTTCATTACATGGCCACCATGGTCTCCTGAGCTAAATCCTTTAGATTTTTTCTGTAGGGTTATTATAAAGAGTTGGTTCATGAAAGGATAAACCAGACTGGTCAGGATATGCGGCGATGTATAATCGAAGCGTTGAATATTATTAAAAGTAACGAATATGCGTTTCGACGGATTAAGCAAAATTTTATACGGTGATGCTGATTGTGTAACTTTAACTCTTTTCATATTACACCAAACTAAACTTTGATGCAAATTATTTATGAATATCCAGCCTTAACAGGAACCACTCATAACAGGAATTGTCCTAAACAGTTATATTGAGGTGACTCATTAGTCTGCTATAACATTCCGCAATTATGAATTATGCGTATAATAAAAGATTGCTGTTGACATATTCAACAAGTCAACTAGACACTAAAATTAAAAATATTACTGTTAAAATAATTCAAATTTTTTTAGCGTAATAAAAAGTACTCACCGTACGTATAATTAGAGACAACTCCTTAGGTCTCTTTAATCGAGCTTTTATACCAAAATAAATATAATCTTCTTAAAATGTATTTTCGACAATCCATTAAAATGATTATTATTTTTACTTGAATCATAAAATCCTAAATTTTTTCCATTTTACATTCTAATACAGACACCATAACACACAGAGCTATATATAACGTCTGCATAAATAAATTACTTAATGAAATTTGTACACCGAAATACATAAAAGTAAAATTTTTCACTAACAATATTTCAACCATAAAATTTCATTTCATTTTGCCTATTTTTATTAATCATTTTTCCATCATCTCCCGTTTCCATATCTCCCGGATTTATTTTTTGGTTTTTGGTTATTGAAAGCAAAAAACTAACAAAATTACCACAATCGATTTGTACGTAGAGACCAAATTTTTAATAATTTTAGTTTTGTGTGCCAAATATATACGAGAGTGCGTTGTGGTGTACGGGGTGGTATAGCATACCGAAAGGGGAAATTGATGGGGGTACATACATACCAACTGGAAATGACATGTAATCATATTTGCTAATTACTTCCTTGGTTTTAAATATGCATATGTGTTTTAAAGTATTATACGCAAGAGACATTTAGTTGAATAATTTCTTTGTACTACTACATTTACAAAAATTTTCCTTGCTGTGGAAAATTGAGCACTGTACGAGTATAGCAATGTACGAGTATACATGTTCGTAAAAAATAGTTTGTTCTTAAACTACCTATTATACTTATATGTATGAATGTCTATAGAGTGTAACCTCATCGACATGATTAATTAGATTCCATTTTGTAATGGGGTTTTGTGGTATTCCTTTTTAATTTGAAAATGTTCTTCTACATTTTAGTGAATAAAAATTATATATTCAAAAATTTATGTGTCTTCTTGTATATACAATTACATACATATAGGAACGTCTAAGTTTAATAACGTTAAAATATAAGTTTTCTTGATTCACAAAATCGGAATGATGTATACAGCGTTGTGTAAAACAGTTAAGAATTGTTGACCACCCTAGATCTTATTGGTAAAGTAACCCAAATTAATCCCAAACAACACGAGGGAGGTTCTATAGCTTCACTTTATTGATAATTCTCGCCCGGGGCAGGCTATTGACAGCAGAATGGGAAATTATCTATCCGAAATTCCGCTACTACCCGTATTGTCGCTGTACCATTCAAATTAAAAATAAATTCATCCATAATGCAAACTTTTAACGGCCTGAAATATACCAATTGACATTTATTTTGCCATGACGTTATAAGATTTGTACAAGAATTCATCTTGCTGCGTTTTCAATTTTTATTGTAAGATTAAGTTTTTTATGGTTTAAGGGTTGTACAAAACAAAGGCTTTTTCAAATTTTCCATTGAAATGTCAAAAAGTTTTGACATATAAGATTGGTCTCACTATCGTGAAAATTTTTTAAACGGACACGTTTGATTTAATTTATTAGTAATCTAATCATCGGGTTTACTTGCAAACCTCATCTACATCACGCTTTGGTGGCATAATTAATGACATCGTAAATATTGGAGTAAACATTTTGTCTTCAATAAAAAGTGTAGCTATACATTTTAATGAAAGTGTAAACTAAAAAGGTGGATACACAAAAAACTGTGGGAACTTAAAATGCCAGATTTTCAATAAAATATTCAAAATAAATAATTAAAGTTAATTTGTAACCGTTATTTGGTAAAATGTATCTAAATGTAGGAAGTTTAGACTAAGATTGTGTCCGAATTGTGTGATAAAAACTTTCTATCACAAATATTTGACACTAACGTGAAAAAATTACCGCTTCATGATTTTTTTTTTTCAATTTCTCCGCCACTCAATTTTATTGTAATTTAAAAATACAGTCATGAATTTTTATATTTCAAGCAAAATATTTGCAAATTATAAAGCAAATTAAAATTTTGCGTCTGCATTTTGTGCGTAGTTTTATAACTTTTTAAACAAAAATAGAAACGGCGATACAAAAAAATTCAAATCTAAGTACAGGGCGGGCCATCTGTTAGTCTTTTTTCATTTGTAAATAAAACACACATTTTTCGGGAATAGGACGTCCATGTCGGCCAAAGCTCTTGCGTAATTTACGAAATATTCTTGTTTTTGAACGATTATTTTCATAATAAATTTGGACAATCAAAATGTGTTGTTGTGTTGTTAGCGACTCCATGATGATCAATGGCATATTTTTGACTTTTCATATGTCAAATTTTTTTTGAGAACATATAACATTAATTTAAGGACCCACAGATGGCCCCTACCTTGTATATTTTACGAAATTTAGGAGCAAATTTCATCAACTATTTTAAATCGTTTCAAATGCAAATCCAGCAAATGTTTAATTTTTTTTATTAATATCGAAAATTTAAATTTAGCAAGTAAAACAAACTCTACGTAGTATTTGGTCTCACATGCAATAAAAGATCCGGAGGTGCGTAATAAATTTCTAATGTTATTTTATTTTATTATATTTTCAGGTAAGTTTTGTCGGATCTTCGTAAGTATTACTAAGACTTTTTAGTGATTTTATTTATATAAAAGTTTATTAACCAACTTAAATTAAACAATAAAATACATTCGACTAGTTACAAAGCTTCCAGAAGTACGAACTGTAACGGAGGCAGTTTGCCTATTTAGATTATTTATCAGCTCTGCTATTTAATTTTCTATATACTGCTTAAATCAGTTTTCGTTGCGGGCTCTCCCAGCTGTTCATTCTGTTCTAAAGTCTGGTTGGTCGACAGGTTTCCTGCAGTCGTGTAGAATAAGTCAAGTTTATTATTAATTGTACTATAACTCTTAAATTAAACTTATCCCGCTTTTTGAATGGATCCTTCTTTAAGAGTAATTTTACCATTCTGTAGGATGATTATCGTACAACAATATACTTTCCCTACTAACTACAGTCACACTTGTTCATGTTCCAATGAGAATAGCCGGATATTATGTTTTAATAACTAAACATCATCTGTATGTTTACACTGGTGATCTTCCACGAACACCTACTTTCGTTTGTGTCGATTCGACGGTCTGCTTAATGGTCTGATTTTGAGGTCGTAGAACATGTCGTAGCCACCTCAGTGGCAGATAATTTTATGAATTCTATTTTATGTATTTTTTTAAATAATTTCGTATCTCATGATTCATTAGCAATCGCTAGTCACCACAACCAAGTCGACCAACCAGTCTCACAACCAACGGTAAGCTCTTTTCCCATTAGCGCCTTCTAGATTTTAACATTCCCTCTTTCACTTTAATATACTGTGTGTCTCCCAAAATAAACTCTCCGCCTATTTGCTTGCTTGCGGTAACCATATATTTGATTTTCGCTTCATTGGATATTAAGGCCAATTTGTTAAACTGTTGTCTAATGGTAGACCTATTTTAGAGAAACTACTAGCTGCCTTAATTTAATTATTAGACTTTGTTGAGCTGACGGATATCGTATTCTAGAGAAAAGTTAAAAAATATTTGTGCAATAAGATCACCTCATTGTACTCTTTATATTATTTCAAAGGCTTCCGAGACTTTGCCTTCGATTTTCATCTTGCAATTTGAACCGCTTATTATTAATTTGATCATATATATAAGAGCTTTGACGGGACACCTAACTAGGACAGACAGTCCTATTACATGTTCCTCTGTTTGATGTTGAAAGTCTACTGTTATCGCGGATGTTCTTTTCATAACATTTCAATAGTATAGTTCTCCGAGTGAAGCTGTGGTCGGTTGTTGATCTGTTTTGATGAAATCCACAGCGGTAGTTGCCCAAGGTGCGCTGACTATTTAACTATTTCACGATAATTTTACTGCTCAAGCAAATTACACCCGTCTTCCACTCTTCTGGGATTTCCTCAGTAGAACATACAGTTATTACAAGGTCATACTATACATCCAGTAAAACACTTGATCGCCGTTTTTTAACATTTCTCGCGATATTCCATCTTCACCAAGAACCTTATTTCTTTTCATTTTTGACATCACGTTAAGTACTTCATCGTACGACGGTGGAGTAATTTCAGTGTTGTTTAAAAGGAACGCAATGTAATTTCGCCACACGAGAAGGGCGTCGTTGGTGTCTATTACTAACTGTTCAATTCCTTGCGAATGTTGTAGCTACGAGGTTGGAAATCTGTAGTTATCTCTTTTATGTTGATTGTGCTGGCGCACGTGATCTTTTTCTCGAACTACTTTCAAGTAATCTTTGTCCAACTAAACATTTTTAATTCTCGGTGAAGTTTGGTCAATTGTTGATGATGATGCTTCCGTTACCGCAATTTTTTATGATATACCACTGATCCTTCGCAGAATCGGGTAGTGGTTGGTCTTCAGGAATTCCTGACAGAGTGTTCTCGTTATGGGTTGTGGTAAGGTGGTTGTTAAAAGTACCTTTGTTCCAACGCGGAGTTCGCTGCAAGCGAAGGTGGTATGTTGTTGATAAACGAAATGTGTTTTTGGCAACAACAAGAAAGTGTAATTCAACGTTAGCTCCGCGTCTCGTTTTGATATAATTGATATTGGAGAAATGTTTTTTGGATATGAGGATGCTTTCGATGGTGCGCGTTCCGTTGTTGTCTGAAATATATTGTAAGGAGTCTGGGTTGACTGTGTCACAATTTATTTTGCTAGTAAATATATTAAACGATATTTATGTCGAAAGGTCATCTATCTTGTAGTGCTAATAGATCGAGCCTACATTACGATGCCTGTTTAAAGACATGACGAAGGTCTGCATGCGATTCCGATTAATTCACGTGGTCCTTATTCTTGTCCTAGATTGTTGTTGAAATTTAAAATTTATCCATGGCTTGTGTTGAGGATTCATAACAAGTGATTTTTTACAGTTTGGGTGGTTAGTCCAACGTAAACTGCTAGCCTTTACACTGTCCTAGTAACGTTAATTTTACTTCTAATAAATTTAGTTTACAAATGTTAAACAATATTATCGATCGAAAAATTACGTCAAATGATAGTTTTATTATTTTTGGTAATTGCTACTATTCCTAGATGGTAAATCACGAATTTAAAAGTGTGTCCAAGATAAGTGTTTATTAATTTATTATAACATGCAAGGTTTAGATCAGCAATAATGAAAATTAAAAATTTATTAATTAATTTTACACATACCCAATATGCAATGCCAACGTGATTCCGTTTATATTCGCATGCAAAATCCACTCTATGAAAAGAACCATGTTAAGTACTCGGAAAGCGAAAAGTGTCACAAAAATTCAAGTGTGAATCTCGACTAAAAAGAGAAAAAATCAAATTGGAAATTAGATGGAATATCGTCGGCAAATCGGGTTTATTCCATAGATTTTTCCATACTAAATGCACACACTTTTCGCATGCTACTAGAGCAGATTTCCATAGTACTTTTCTCGTTGTGAAATTATAATATACCAATTATATTTTTTCGACGAGTAAGTGTTCAATTTTATTGAACCTGTTTAGTTCAATTATGTTGATCGCGATGCGATTATGGCGAAATACGAGCATATTTAGAAAACATTTAAAATTAATAAAATTTTACTTTAATACTTAAAACACATTTTAAATTTTTTTTTATATTTATTACGACTGACTCTTGTACCCATTTAGTAATTTACATTGCATAATAAAATATTTGATTAGCCGGCGTAATCAAGTGATTATCCTCAGTTACGTGTAACTTCTCCTCAGATTTTCGCCTCAGTAAGTCTACTGACCTGCTGGTCGCGATAAGTCCAGTGGTTTGGTTCTTTGTAGTCTTCTTTTTATTGTGGTAGTCAACATACGCTGTCCAGATTTTCATGCTGGTGCAGACGTTAAAGGTGTTTTGTTGCATGATGCTTGGTTTCATCCGCAACACAAGCTCGACCTTTACCATTGCATTTGTATAAATTTTATGTTTAGTTCTTCTCTCTTCTTTTTTATGTGTTCCTTCCATCTAAGTTTAGCATCTAAAGTCATGCCGAGATATTTAGCAGTGTTTGCATGCGGTACTACCATCGAATTTATCTTTATTGGTATATGATTAACTGCTAGATTTGTAGCGTTCACATTTAATTTAATTCTCCATTTCTTTGTCCAATTACATAACAGGTTATAGTCTACTGTAATTTACTAGTGGAATCATTGATGTTCTTTGTTGTTTCAAGTATTGCCGTGTCATTGGCAAAAGTGGCCATAGTTGCTTTTGTAAATGGCATATCTCTAGTATATAGGAGATAAAGGGTTGGCCCAAGAACACTCCCTTCTGATACTCCTGCTGTTATTCTTTTTCGTTGGAAGGATTCATTCTCATTCTTTACTCGGAAGTGCTCTGATATACGAGTATATGATTTTAAAATTTGTAAAAATTGCTCTCGATGAAGTTTGAATTTTAACCCCTGGTGCCATACTTTGTCAAATGCTTGCGCTACATCAAGAAATATAGTTGAGAATATTTGTTTGCTTTCTAGTGATTTCTCGATTACAACAGTAATTCGATGTACTTGTTCTATCGTAGAATGTTTATCCCTAAATCCAAACTGATGTGTGGGGATAAGATTCCTTTCTTCGATAATTGGTTTTAGTCTTTTAAGATGAACCTTTTCAAATAGTTTCGATAATGTTGGTAGCAGAGAAGTTGGCCTAAATAAAGGTTTATCATTCGGAGGTTTGTTCGGCTTAAATATCATAATTACTTCTATAACTTTCGATTGTCTTGGTACATATCTTAGTCGAAATGCTGCATTAATTATATGCACTAGTTTTCTGAACGCTTTCTCCGGTAACACTTTTATTATCTGACCCGTTATAAGATCATATCTTGGAGCCTTATTCAGATTATTCTAGATTTCCCATTTTAATACTTTCAATGTTGCAAGTGTAATTTTCATTTCATCCTGTTTATTAAAGGGGTGATATTTTCCTCTTCCATTTGTTTGGGGTAAGGTTTGAATGTTTCTTCAAGGTGATTTGCAAACAAATCTGCTTTTTGTTTATCATTTCGAGCCCAATTATCTTTATTTTTAGTTGGAGGAACCTGAAGTTTGGGTCTTTTAAGGTTCATAGTTGCTTTCCATAATGAATAATCAGTATATTTTTGCCCAGTTAGAGTGCTGAGGTATTTATTAACTGACTGATTTTTAATGTTTTTTATTGGGGATTTTAATTTGTTGCACAAATGGTTAATACCCTTTTATTTTCCGGGTTTCGAGGTTTTTACCATTCCTCCCTGCCTAGTTCGTCTTCTATTTGGGCTAATCCTTATATTGGGTTCTGCAGACTAATTCTTTCTGTTAAATGTGTTTGGAAGAGATCCCCAACACCAAATTTGCAGCTCGTTATTTTCGGGTATACTCATTGTTTGGCTAAGTATCATAATAACTGGTGAATGATCTGACGATAGGCTTCCACTGTTCTCTATATGAATATAATTATCTGAAATCTCTCTTGTAATAAAGAAGTCTATACGATCTGGAGTAGTAAAGAAGTCTATAAGATCTGGAGTCTTACTGATGTAGTACTTACTACTACGTTTTAAATAAACACAAGAAGATACAAAGCAAATCTAATAAAACATCAAAATAATTTGCAAATCAGAAAGAGAAAGGAAATTATTTTTTCTCAAAATCGGGTTTTTGTGTCTTTGATAATTTGAAGTACGGAATTTATTGTGAAATTGAAGCTGTTTTTCCACATATTGGAAAAATTGTTTTGATGTTTTATTAGATTTGGTTTCGATCTTCAGTTTCGTGTGACAGTCGCCAAATGAACATGTACGCAGTTACGGTTTTTTTTTATTTATAAAACTTTTTTTGTTTTATTTTCGAAATGTTGTGTTTATTTAAAATGTTTTTTAAATATTAAAGTAAAATTTTATTGATTTTAGGTGTTTTGTAATTTATTATGCTCGTATTTCGTTATCATCGCAATCAAAAACGTTTGACTAAACAGGTAAAAATATTGAATTTCAATCATCATGCACAAACTTACGATGTTTATTTTCATGTATTTATGTCAGGCGGGATATGTTAAATTTTAATTAAAAAATTATAATGTGGTATTGGATATTAAATATTACATATAAATAAATTTTACAAAAAATGCAATCCAAAATAAAAGCACAACGTGAAAAGTGTGTGCAATTAGTATGGAACCCGAATGTCCGACAAAATTCCATCTACTTTCCAATTTGATTTTTTTTCTTTTTAGTCAGGATTCACACCCATACTGGAATTTTCGTGACACTTTTCTTTGGCGAGTGTATGGATTTTCAGGTTCTTTACATAGTTCTTTCCATAGAAAGAGTGTGATTTTGGCAAGCAAATGTAAACGATTGGCATTGCATATTGGACTAATATCGATATTTAAAGGCCTCTATAACGTATGCAAACGGTTTGTTTATTTAATAAATTTGAGTACCGAAATTTTTTATAATTTGCAACTTTGCTTATATTGTTTGTACAGCATGAGTTTTGCATTGTTTCACTTTGCGTTTTTCCGATACGCAACACCTAATCAATCGAATCAGCTTTCCAAATTTCATTTTGCGCCATTTACCGTTTAAAAAATATTGAATAAATAGGGAAACCACCGATTACTCTTTTTTTGTTTGGAAAGCAGCATTTCGATATAATTTTATGCATTTAATTTACATATTCTGGGCTAATAAGTTTATGGACAAACATTGTTTAAGTGTTAGGTAAATAAATTTTATTACATACAATTTACATATTTACAGTGTTTGATAGTTGTACATAATTTATTTTGTAGCTAAAATTAGAAAAATTCCAAAAATTCGTAAAAAGTGCAAAGAAAACAATTTTAAATTATTATAAGGTTTGACGATGATGTAAATATAGCGTCTATAGTCTGTAAATATAGTGAGAGAACTTGGATTACCCGCAACGACAATAAGATCCATAGGGATGCAGATAAATTAAAAAAGTGACGAGAACATATCATCAAATTGTACTTCCCAAATTAGGCGTTATGGAAGTAACTTAATGCTCAAAATGGAATCTATGTTATACATTTGGATCCAAGATCAACATCGAAAGAAAATGCCGTTAAATAAAGCATGTATCCAGGCGAAGGCAAAAACTTTATATGACACTTTAAAACAAACGCCAAAATACAGCGAATACCAACAGGAACAATTCCAGGCAAGCCAAGGTGCACAACATCGGAGTTAGAGGAGAAGCTGCTAGGTCAGATCATATCACCGGCGAATTAATCGTAAATAAATTAAAGGACCCCGTAAAATCAGGAGCGTATAGCCCCAAACAGATTTTCCATGTAAACGAAACAGGGCTTTGTTGGAAACGTCAAGGGAGGGGAATTTAAATTCAAACCCTTTACTATTTATGCAAGCTCTCCCAGATGATTCAAAAACTTTGATAAGGAAAATCTTCCTGTTCATTAGCGCTCGAATATAAAGGCTTGGATTCGTGATTGGGCTTCCAAATGTGTAGTTCCGGAAATAAAACGATATGGTCACAATGAAAGCAGGCGAAGCAGTAAACATTTTCATAAACGATGATCCTGACATGGAGCGCAGCTCAATCAAAATTTGTGAGGAAATTTACCAGCATAAAACAAAAATAGTTCAGCAAACACTTGATCAATATTTTCCGTCCACGTAACGATAAACTACGTTATCGTAGTTTAGATTGAAATTCTATTTTTTTCTATTTCGATACATGTGGATGTATTACATACATACTTATGTAAATTTTTATGATGAATTATGATATAATAAGCTTTAGTTTCTTTCGTCATCAAGTTTTAGGAACCTAACTCCTTCAAAACCTTCGTACATTTTTATATGGAAAATAGTTTTCAGTTTGCGTTGTTTCACTTTGAGTCGCTATTTTGGGGAACCTAACTGCGACACAAAACGGGGTCATAGTGTATGTGCAAAATTCATTATAAAATATTTGATTTTTAATACTACTAATCTAAACATTGCATATTTCAATAAATTAATGACCACTTATCTTAGACACGTTAATTATATGTGATCTGCAATCTCAGGACCCTAAAATATCAAACTAACGTCGTCCTTTTAATTTTTTTAAACTAAATTTTTTATTTTTTCTAATGCTTAATCTAAGTATTAATCATGTATTAACACCTCAATTATATATTTAACTTCATCCTAAAGAACGAATTAGGTTAATTGGTAGATTTTGTATTCAAAATTTGATTTTTAGTATACAACGTTATGGACGATTTCAGTACCGTACAGCCTTAAGTGGTCAAGAGCTATGCAGTTAATTAAAATTTAGTCAAAATTGAAGTTGAACTCAGAACCACCCATTTTACTGGGACCAAATAAATAATAATAATTAAGTTACTAGACATATTTCACTCCTCACCACAACTCTGAGAATGTTTCACGACTTATTTCTTGAAGAATATACAATTTTTTTCTTACCCTATAAGCGGTATATTTAATATTAAAATTAATCAATTATCCTCCAGTAGCATGGGGAGCCCGTTATGTGATTCATTGTTAAATCCAAAAACCGCAATCATTTTTAAATTGAATTCATTGACCTCGTTTACCATTTGTGTAATCCACACATGACTGTTTTATAAAACAAATTATTTCAAATTGATTAATCGATTATATTTTATGCTTGTGTGACATTATACTAATTTTAATTTACCACGATTAATCAAAAATATGAAAATAAAAATCTTGTATATTTTATAAACTTTGTGGTTTACATAACAACACGACAGATTAATTACTATACTACATACAACTCCCCTAATCAAGTTTAAATTCAATAATCCTTAATTCTTCCATTAAAATGAATATAAATATAGTTTTCTTTCCGATTTATTTAATTTATTTTTTTAATTTATTTTGGTTACCAAACATACCATTCTCTATATACATAGAGAATAATTAATATTCATTGTCTTAATTATTACACCCCAAAAATATTTATTCTCTAAACATTGAAATTTTCCTAATCATTTCACCATATACTCGTATATATACACCTCCCCATCTCGTTCTCGTACCGTAACCTAATTCTAATTCATAATTTGAGATGCTCGGTATACGTATGTATGTGTGTATAATATTTTCGTCTGCATGAGGAGAAAATAAGGAAAATTGTTATATTTAAAAATTCCTATTAAAATTATCTCGGAAAGTTAAAATAAGATTACTTATAGTTGGATGAGTTGTTATATTCTTCTTCTTCGTCTTTTTATTTTAATTTTTGTGTTTTTTGTAAACATTTCAAGGAAATAAATAAATAAATATTTTAATCTATTTAACTCACTTTATGATTATCATGATGGTAGAATTTTTATTTTATATGATCATATAAAATGTACGTACACTTTGTTGTGATTTCTAAAAGGTATGTACCTACTCTCGTACACGTATCTTGTGTGTGTAACGAAATTTAATCCTTTCGTCTTCCTTCTTCCATACATCTTATTAGTGTTATAAAATGTCTTATAAATACAATATACACTCTGGTGTTGGTGTTATCATTATTCTTATATAATTGTTGTTGGAAAAATATTTTAAATAATTTAAATATTAAATGTGTTGTTACATAAAATTTAATTATATATATTTAAGAATGTGGAAATAATTTTGTTCTTAGCATAACACGCAGAAAGTCGTAAACAAGAAATACACTGTAAAAAATTTAAATAACTTTGATTTAAGTTAATAACATTATACAAAATATCCATTAATTATATTATAATTACACTCAAATAATTTTACATAGTCTGTGCGAAACGGTAATGATTTAAAAATTTAAATGAGTGTATTAAGGGCTTAAGTATAGCATAAACTTAACCGACGTATTTTATCTTTTGTTATTTTTGAAAAATCATCGAGCAAAAAACCACTAATTTATTATTGTTGCCAAACTAGCAAACAAAAAAGTCCATTCCGTTTTTTGGTAACCCAAATCAACTCAACTAATCAAAAACCATTACTAATATTTCAAAATTATACAGGTGGAAAAATTAACTATTTATTGTACGAGTAAATATAGGGTTGATTTCTTACACGGAATATATTGGTTTCCTTTTGTGAGATTTTGTTTTTTATAGAATAGGGTGGTCAAAAAGATATTATAACCAGTTTGAATTAGACTGATTTTAGAAATGTTTGTGCCACAGACGCACTGTCAATGTCCAACATCTAAATAAGAGTCTGAATTTAGCCAGGGCTTGATGTGTTATGGTTGTATTGGCACACATTCAGAAACGATATTTCATGTTTCTCGCTTAAACGTTAAATCGGACTAATTCTTTAAATCTAAAATTCTTAACTCTAAAGACTACTATGCAGCTGCCGTGAAATGAATTTTTCGCTGGTCTCCAATTTATTCCATGAAAAATTAGTTTGTAGATTTTCGTAAAATTTCGACGCAAATAACAGCTTCATGTTGAAATATTTATGTGAGTTTGTTTAACCCTTTGAGTCTTGAATGTTAACCAGCCGATGAAAAAAAAATTAAATTGTATTTTTTGGGTCATATTTGGGACATATATTTTTGAAATATGCAATAAAAAATATATCGGGCCCCGGGAGGGGAGGGATTAGGATTTTAATGCCCAGTTATAAATGGACTTTGCACTTTTCACAGTAAAAATTGGGACTTATATTTACACTTTTGCTGTTTGCAACTAGTTCTCTCTCATTTCACTGCGACTTCGTTTCATTGCTTCCTTGCCAAACATATTCTAAAATTGAGTAAATCTATGATTTTGTTTGCATGGACATTATTTAGTTTACATTGGTTGTTATATTATATCCAACTTGAAACCACGGCCAATCCCACAAATTGAAATATTACTCCCCCCCATACTTTCGTTGTAAATAATGACTGTTTCAGGCTCATCTAACCATGACTACCTCACCGTCTACACTCCGAACCTCCTCTCAAGATTCTCTGAGCTGTTTTTTAACTTCGTTGTTTTTACGAAACGGCGGATTTGAAAATCGGTTGTAACGCGTAGGACAAAAAATAATCATACAAAAACAGACTGTGCCAAATATTTATTTGTAATAAAGTTACATAAATGCAACACAATTGTGGCGCTGTATTCGAAATTTTTAATATTACAATAGCTTCTGGGAGACCGGTTTATGTTCCTTGATAAATTATGAAGTCATATGGGAGGCCACCTTTTCCACATAACATAAACATTTTTATACCGCTATCGCAGCAAAAATTTCTAATTTTCTTAGGGATTACCACTCCATGAGTGTATGTGCTTACTTTTATTGGACTGTTAACTGAATCCAGTGATGGGGCGTCTTGGCTCGTATTATATAGGATTTGACAGTTGATTAATTTGTGTGTTCGTTTATTAATTAGATTTGTTGAAGGGACGTCTGTTCTTGTAAGATTGTTTGTTTGATTTGGTAATTCATTGATTTGTTTATAATGTTATTGATTTTGGGTGTCTTGTCTCATTTGCTTTTAAACTAAATATGTTAATGGGGCCTCTGGGCTCCATTGATTATTAATTTATTTAATGATTGATTAATTTGTGTGTTATGCACTAGATTATGAGCGTGTTGGCCCGCTATGAACTAAATATGGTAAAGGGACGTCTGGGCTCGATTGATTGTTAGATAATTGATTTAATGATTGATTGGTTTATGTGTTGTGAATTAGATTATGAGGGTCTTGGCTTGTTTGCTTATGAACTTAATTTGTTGATTTAACGTCTTGGGATAATTAAACGATTTGGTTTGGTTCGGTTTGATTTCTGAATAAATGGAATAGTTGGCTTCTTCACTACATATGATGAATGATCTTCCGAATTTGATCGATTTATGTCGTTGGTTTGAAGAATGTCTGGAATTGCTTGATTTGTGTTTGTGGTGTTTAATTGTTTGAACTGGGTGTTTCCTGGGTGATTAACGGTTGGTTGTTATTACTAATTTGTGTGTCAATATTGAGTTTTTTGGATTTGGTTTGGCCTTTTCTGGATTTGTATGTGTGTTTCTGTGTCGTAGTTGTAGTTTTACGGTTGTGTTGTAAATCAACTGATGGCGTTTGTTTGAAATTTGTTTAATTGTAAGTTTGAGTGTTGATGTTGGTTAAAATTTGGCGTTTCGTAGTAATTTAGTCGTTGCTCTCGTATAGCAGGACTGCTAAAATGGCTCTACGAGGTATACGGCGGTGGGTGATATAGTACATATTTGCTTTTTTCTCTCTGTGTTCGTTGGTAGGGCGAGTGTTGATGATTAATTCATGTTGCTGTGTTGTTGATATGCCTATTACCCAGTTGACCATATGCTCAGTTGCGTCTGTTTCGTTTACAATTTCTCAGATATACCCAGTGTTGTATGGATTTAAACGATATATCTGGCCCAGCCAGAGGCAAGGCAGGAGTGTGACGATCTAAAAAACCACATAGGGTTAATCCGACAAGTTTATACCTTTAACGTGCAAAATTTAAATTAATTTTTGCTCAAATACGTGTTGTATGGGTATTAACGATATATCTGGCCCAGGACCCAATTTCGCAGGCAGGAGTGTGACGATCTTCTGTAACGCAGGAGTGTGACTATCTCAAAACCACATAGCCTTAATTAAACCACATAGCCTTAAACGATTATTTCCTAACTTATCTAAAAGTAAATCTGAAGTGTGACGATCTCAAAACCACATAGCCTTAATCCGACAAATTTATACTTTTAACGTGCCAATTACCTTTATCGTGTCTAATGTAATTTTAGTTCGTACATGTTCTATTTAACGTGATTTTTAATAAATTCTGGGATGGGCTAACTTCACACAAGACCAAATGTGGGTTTTATTGATTAGTGTTGCCTGATGATTTTTTTTATTTTCTGGGGTAGAATCGTGGGACAACTTCACATACGTGAACTGTGCTGGTCCTTACAGAACGGTTATAAATTAATTTAACAATCCGTTTCTGTGCAATATAGAGATCTTTAATACGTGAGAAATTAACCCCCCCCCCAACTAGAGATGCCATACATAATTATCGATTCAACCAGACCATGATAGAGTTTTCTTAATATGGCTTGAGAGCAGAGCGGTTTTAGGTTGTAAAATTTATAAACAGAAGCGATAATGCTTTTCCTGACTTTATAAAGTTGAGAATCCCAATTTAACTGCGAACAACAATGTTGGCCTAAGTATTGAAACTCATTCACACATAGAAGTTGAAAGCACTGTGGAGAGTAGAGATTTCTGTTGCATAAGTAGCTATGAAACGTCAATGTATTTGGGGCAATCCCTACGTTAGGTCGTGTAAAATTCATAACTCTACATTTATCGGTTACAGCCAACCGATGGTAATAGAATCATTTACTAAGTTTTGATAAATCACTTTGCAATGCAAGTTGAGATTCTGATGAATTGCAATCAAATGGATAACTCAACGCTAGATCGTTGGCGAACGTTTTGGTCTGACCTAACAGATCGATATCGAAAAGGGAATTAATGTAAATAAGAAATAGCAGATACAGCATTCATTTATACAGTCCAAGCACAGAGCCCTGGGGAACACGACAACTCAAGTTACCTGGGTCACTGATAGTGCTTCCCATTTTAACCACTTGACGACGATTTTTAAGGTAACTAACAAACCAATCTAGTATGACGCCTCTCACCCCTACGAACTTCAATTTCGTAAGCATTATGTCGTGATCAACACTATCGAATGCTTTAGATATATCTAGAAATAAAGCAGTAGGTTTTTGAGACTTTTTTATAGCCAAATATATATTACTTAGAAAGTGTAACAATCCCTCCTCAGCAGATTTCCCCCGAGATATTTGAGTAGCCTGCGCTTCACCATTTTCTCAAATAATTTAGAAAAAGTACATAAAATAGCTATGGACCTTTAGTTACTAAGCTCCATCTCATCTCCTTTTTTATAAAGCGGTATTACCAGAGCTAGTTTAAATACATCTAGAAAGATTCCCCTATCCAGGCTTAAATTAAATAGGTATTTCAAAATATGTTACAAATACCAAGAATAATTTTTTACCAAAAAATTGTCAATCTCATCAGTACATTTGGATGGTTTGTTTTTTAGTGACTATATATAATTTCGCCTTATGACTATTCATAATAACTGGTTTCACTATGTCTTAAAACTAAAATGTTCGTCTTATATGCAAAAATTTAGAGGAAATGAAAATGTTATACCAGCACTACATAAATCAAATGTACATTTTCCAAGGTAGCAAGGTTGCATTTTCATATTTTGAACGCAATTGTGTTTATTTTGTTAAAATTTAATAATGACGTTACTTAACAATGCCTAAAACAAATAAATGGATCGACTTTTTCCGGTATGTTACACAACACAAAGGACACGGTTTTCCTTTGACGTGTTGTTTAATAGCTAATCTGCCTTTGATAGGCACAATTTGTTCGTTGATACACAAATATTCTTCCATTTCATGTTGTTCAAGCATTTGCTTCGAAATGAATTTATGATGGGATTTAGTTTGTTCAATTTGTCGACGGATTTGGCTTTGCTGGGATCCATTACATCAACGAAATGAAACGAAGAGAACTCATTAGAGTATGTAACCCGAACAGTTTTCTTAATTCGTTGGGATTCGTGTGTCTGTACCTCCGAATAGACTGTTTTTTGGTGTACATATTAGTATAAAACGTGATATTTTTGAAGAAATCAGCTGGGTAATATTTACTAAAGTACATCAGAGGTGTCTCGAGGCCTTCTTTTTTCGAATTCACCATTTTTTAGCAAATTGAAATTCCTGAAAATTATCGATAAATTAAATTTCGATTTGAGCGTTTTCCGATACCGATTGCAACTGTTGCAACTAAAATTTATAAACAATTGAAATTTGACACTAAATTTGAGATAATTTTGACATATACATTTACTAGTTTCAAGCACGGAAATTGAATATTATTTAAATTCGTTCGAGTAACCAAATTGGGGTTCTGAATTTCTTCATCGCTCGAAAATTTAAATTCCGAGCCATTCAAAATTTCCGCCAACTCGTTCAACGTGAATAATTGATTAACGTTTTTTTCACTCAGATTCATTTTTGAGGTTATCTTTGAATAATATTAATACCAAATATGAAATTATAATACTGAAGAAAATACAATGTTCCAAAATAGGTACATGAGTGTTGTGTATGGTTGGCCCAATTTCGCAACACGCATTTTCTTATCAATATTATTTCAATTCTATCAGATGGAGTGCACAATTTTTTATTAAAAAAATGATAATTGTCACTATTTTAAATGAATCTGATATTGGCGTTGACGTCACAAATTTTAGCAAATCCACTTAATAATAGCACTAACCCACATCGTGGGTAAAGATAAACAGTAGCGCTAAAATATAAAAATGAACGAAAAAAATTGAACTATATTTTGATATTGAAAAATGAGTCAAAAACTTTGTTCTGAAATCGGAACATTATGACCGTACCGTATGGATCAAAATGCAGTGAACAATGTGAAGTTACACAGAGACATGTATATTCTAATACGATAAACCCACATATTTATTTCATTCGCTAAACTGTTTTGTTTTCGCTTGTGTCATTTTTATATGTCATATTTCAGTTCAATTCATCTGCATGCTAGGCATAAACCTAAACTCGATGGATATGATTCCGTCGGTCACGTTGTTCAACTGTACGATTAAAACAGTTTAAGTTGCAAATTTTGATTTGCTTTATTGACTATCTTATCGCTTAGACGCGTTGTTTATCTTTTGCTTTCCTGGCAGTTTAGATTGAAACTAGAAATGTAAATCTTCCCTGAGGTACAGAATAGTCATGCCCAGTCATAACAGTCTGAAATACGACATTTCTTGCACTCTTGATGTACTAATGCTGACATGTCATACACAGGGTGACTCCTAAGTAAGTATAATAAATTAGGGAGGTGATGAAGACACTACTCTGAACAAAAATTGTTACGACATTACATATCGTATATGGGATAGGATAGAGATAATCAAGGTTGTACTGTAAAATTAGCCACTTTGAATTTCATTCATAACTTAAAAGGTATTACTCACACATTTCTCAAATAAAGGTGTTCTTGAAAATTTACTGTAATTTTGAGCTCGTTGATGTGTTACAAATTTTCCGAACAAATGCAACTATAACATGGAAGTTTCAATAGTTTTATACGTAATATGTAAGAAAAACTAGCATTCGAATTTTGTTCCGCAACTGAGAGAGTTGGCAGTTTTTATGTTGTTGCATCAGCATACTAGACGTAAATATAAAATTTAATTGTTATTTACATCATGGCAAAATTTGCATGGTCTATTTAAGCCTAAGACTCCCTAATTTATGAGTTTAGCATATGGCTCCTCAGATATTTGGTATGCCTTCCTAGCGGGGTCGTATGTCCCTCGTTGGAGAACACTGATTTACATGAATCAGCAATAATATTAATTTTGTGCATCTAGTAGGTTAGTGAAATAGCAGCAAAACTCCCAAATCTCAAGTCTCAGTTTTCGAACAAAATCTGTTCATCTAGGTGAGGTTACCAAGACGTTAGAATGGAAGCTTGGTTTCGAACTAATGAAACTTGATTTTTTGAAACTTCAAATTGAATTAATCACAGTAAATTGTTCAAATGCAATTTAAGAATGCATTTTTTAAAGAAATATTGAAAAAATAAAGATTTTCATACCTTTTTAGTGTTGGGTGTGAATATTATCAATTTATTTTTATTATTGGCCCTGTGCAATAAGAACAGCTTTGTGTGAGTAATAGTTTTGCAGTTATGAATGAAATTCAAAGTGACCAATTTAACAGTAGAACCTTGATTATCTTCAAAACGGTTACGGTTTAAAACGGCGATGAAGAATAATTTTTTTAGATTAGTGTCCCCCATCACTTTCCGAATTTATTGTACTTCCTTAAGAGATATCCTGTATAATACTAACAGACAAATGCTTATTGATGAAGTCGAAATATCGACTCTTCCTAAAAGAATCTGTAACCAATTTTGGTGGCTCTATTGCTTCAAATAAATATGGTTTAGCTGTTTTATATTCCTAATGGTTTCCTGTTCAATTACAGATATAGGGCAGCGGTTAAGGGCTTCAATAATCTCTTCTATTTCGTAGGATAGAATTGAAGAAATTGTGGTTTGTTGTGGTAAACAATTTTTGTTTGTTCCTAATGATGTATGGCGGCTAATTATCGATGATGCTGTTATTGATATTTAATGGTGTTACTCTTATGGTATGCTTGATCAACCAGTGCTTCTCGAAGATTTTCTATATGGTTGACTAACAATTATTAGATCTTCTAAATAAGTATTTTAACGTCCGTGTAGTATGCTATGTATGCATGGCTCGTGGGCCATTTTTAAGACTAAACGGCATTCGAGTGAGCTCAATGTCCGTTTGATCGGTTACGTATGCGGATTTCCCTACGGAAGATTTGTCCGTTTGCATTTAATAAAATCCTGATTTCAAGTCTAACGTTGTAAAATAGATGTTTTTTTTTGGTTTTTGGGTATTACCTAAAGTGGAGAGGAATAGGGAATATTTGAATTCTGGATGATTCCATTATCTAGCATTTCCTGTATGAGCGTTTTCTAGTATAGACTGGGGTTACATCTTTTGTTATTATTTTGTGTTTGATTATTGTTGTTGCATATAATCTTTCATTTTCAGTTTCAGCAGTACTTCTTAGTGATCTTTAACGATATTTACAATAATTTGCTTCTCGTTTTCATATAAGTGGTAATTGGTAGCCGATTTATACAATTTTTAACAGAGAACACATTGAAGTGACACTAGACTCTTGGTAAACATTGAGTTCCGTTCTTTGCTTTGCTCGTTTGTGGGCTTGGCTTAACACAGTGAGCCTGGCTTAACTGAATCGGAAACTAAACAAACTTTTCTTAAAAAAGATAAGACTTATTGACAATCTAGCAACAGCTTTAACCATTGTATTAAAGCTTTCAGATTTTGGCCGAGAAGTGCTGGGTACGAAATCCCCCAGAGCACGCAAAATAATTGTTTTCATCTATGAATAGAAACCAAACCAAAGCACATATTTTATTACTCAAAAATATCAGCAAACATGTTTCACAAATATTTTAAGAGAAAGCTGCTCGAAAGAGGAGTTTTGCAACTCATGGGTTGGCCGCCGATCCCATTTTTCAGTGTACCATTATCGAAAATTTTGAAAATGCTTTCACACTGGGCAGAACTGCTACATTTATGTGGATGGTTAAGCTCTCTCTGAAACTCCAAGACAACTATTCAGTATGGTTGGGGGATGACGGATGATTACTGCGGCCAACATTTTTGGTTATCGAAACTGTAAATAAATTTTGGGCTAAAATGTAACTAATTAAACGCCCATAGAACACTACTTTTAGTGTAAATCAGGGAGAGTGTTACCTGTGCAGACCGTCGATAACGAGATCGATTTACGCAAGCTTCGGTAGTGTATCGGCCTTATTTTAAAAATCGCTGAATTTAAATAATATACAAAACCCAGACAATTACATTTCATCGAAAATTTACAAAATTTACAATTTAAATTCATCAAACTTTACTTTTCAAGAAACCCCAAAGAAAGTTATCTAATGGTGTTAAATTGCATGATCTAGTTTATGTCACCAGTATATGTTCTGCGTTGATAATGATCTGTTTGTTTTAATTTTTTGGTAATTGAATTTTGTAAGGATGCAAATGCGATGGATGAATACCTAATTCCTGAGAACGTCGTGATATCGATGTTCCTTCGCGACACTTTCGGCAACAGTAGTAATGTTTTCACTAGAACGTCCACTTTTTGGTCTGCCACACCTTTTTCGATCCTCGACAGAACCAGACTCTTCAATTTTTTTCACTAACCTTTGAATTGTTGACTCGTTTGGACGATTATTTACACCAAAAAATCACGAATTTCGTAATAAGTTTGAATAATTGTAATACGTTCTTCTAGCGTGTTTGGCATAAAAAAAGGTTGCGTTTAGAAATTATTTACTAACTACCCTACTACTTGTGACTTTTGAAAGACCCTTTATTTGTGAACCTGAAGCGCCAATCAGAACGGTGCGATTGATTTTAAATTTGTATAGTGCGGAGGGAGCATAATAGCGAGTCGTTACTATCGGTAATAGGCTTTATGAAAAGTGGTTCCTACCAGGTTAGGTTTCTGGAACTTGCGGTATCTGAAAACTTGTTACAGGCACCATGCGTGGTAGCGTATAGACGAATTGTGAATTGTGTTTAATAACTCCTGGAACCAAAGAGTTACGACTCAGATTTACATGCGTTTGATTCAAAAATGGTTTACTTCACGGTTCCCAGACACTACAAGTTCCGGAAAACGAACCTGGTAGTTACCACTAATTTTGTTCTCTACACACCATACAAATATTGGCGATACAAACTAACATGCACTCGCATTTGGTAGAATATAATTATTTGTACATTTTTCGTTGAAATTTAATTATATATTATTTAATATTTAGAATATATTTTTCTACCTATAAAATATATTTTATTTATTTTTTGGGATGAAAAAATAAATTTAGAGTTGCTTGATATAATTTTTTATTTTAATTATTTTTTTTACATGTTTGCCTTTCAAAATGGATTACAAAATATACCAATCTTTAGGTAACCAAACAAACTATTTCAACCAATTTAAGAAACGTGTAATTTTCGAAACAACGTCCTTGTTATTTCAATACATGTTTAACGACATATTTCATTAAAGCGGGCGACACCCAAATTTCCTGTATATAGAAGCATAATAACATGCTCGATATGTAATTCTGACCTTATCCCAAATCCAAAAAAATTAAATTGTTTTCCTATTTAACCAGATAGATTATCAAAGTTAATTATAATTTCCTTATATACTGATTTTGGTAACATATATTTTCATAATTCCTCCTATTCATAAACACAAACCACAAAACTAAATTAATGGTAAAATTCAGGAAAATCAATAGTAATTTTCCTCGTCCTTTATGATGGTGTGGGGTGTGTGTTATGCTTTGTGATGTGTCTATACAGAAAGTAGTTTTTTTCTTCTTTATATTCTTAAGCTTTCCCACGCATATGTCCGAATATATACCCAAACTACATATTATACTAAATTAACTAATTTTAAGTATATAATCTTTCTTTTATCTTATGATTTCTATATATAATTATTTTACTTCGTATTTCTTGATGGGTGGTTTTGGTTTGGGTTTCAATTTTATTAACTTACAAAAAATCGATCGAACACTTTGGTCATTGATTCCTGAATTTGATTATAAGATTCGTAAATGAGGAAAGTGTATTCCATTTTTGTTTCGCATCGATTTAATCACATAATATTAATCTCAAAACTCAAGAGATCATATATATATATATATATATATATATATATATATATATATATATATATATATATATATATATATACATGTATCTTAATATTTTATATGATTTGAAAGAAAATACAAAGACAACCAGTATACAACCCTTTTTATTTGTTCTTTTCATGAAAATTGAGTGTCCAATAAAATATTTCGTTTTGTATTCCTTAATTCAGATATTTATCTGTGTATGTATATATACTTACACGTATCAGGATCAATATTAAGAAGAGCAAAAATACAAAAAATAAAGAAAATTTTCTGATATGGTTCTTTGTATGTCCTAAACTAATCCTTTCTGATATTGTCATATACATACATACATAATAATATGTAGAAGAAGCAAATCTCTTTTGATAAACCAGAAGGAATTTTCTTAACCAACGACGAAATAAAAACGAATGTAGTTATTAAATGGAAGTTTATAATTTGCTGCAAGGATATATAAAGTTAGGTATGTTAATTTGATTCCTGAGAAAAACTTGGATATTATGCTTATGTACAAACGTCGAATCACCATATACATATATGCCTACTTCCAACAAAATTTTACATTTTTTGCGTCGGTTTATAGGATGGGTGGGTATTTGCGAATAACAAAATCCTAAAATCGTTTTATATATCATATCTTGTAATCCGATATATTATTTTTGATAAAATAAAAACGAACATGGAATTTTATTTCTTCTTAAATGGGCTAGTGGAATTTTGAAAGGATATAACATATAAGTTGACAAAAAATATAATATCTAAATGGACTTTGCAAATATTTAGTAACAACATATTGCGTGTTTACGACTTCTAATGTAAGTTTTAATTGAAGTACCGACCAAATTAATGAAGTACGAGTGTTATTTTTCAATCAAAAGTAATATTATGTAACCACAAGAAAATTTCAAACATCTCCAAATCCTAAAACATATTTGAAGTAACTTAAAAATAAATTAAAAACTTTCTAGTAATTGTGTGTTATCTTAGGACTTTTAAAAAAAATACATACAGAGCTTTTCACAAACTTAAGATAATATAACAATTACCGAAAATTTTTTGTTTTAGAAATAATATTTCTTTAAAATTTCTTTTCAAAATTTGTATAATCGTACTTCAAAAATATTTTCTTTTAATTTTATTCCAAACTATTTATTATTTAGTTTTATACAATACAAAAATTGTTTAATTTAAATTAATTTTTATCTAATAATAACAGATAGTTGTATCATAATTATGATAACATATTAAAAATAGATGTCGACGTTTTATTTCTATATAGCGATGGTAAAAAGGATTTTAATTTACTCGTATGTTTGTCGCCCCAAACTAGATTTTAGTATATGAAATATAAAATGATTTACGTGCTCGCTTCTAATATAAGCTATATATGATTGGGAATGTGTTCGGAGATAAAAGATTTAAATACTAAATTAAAATTTGCAATATTTTTGAAATGTTTATCAGTTTTGTTTACAGCTTTAATATAATCGCCTAAATAAATTTAATACTAACTAAATTTTTCTTTCTTTTTTAGGTAAGTCATAGACTGTGTTTATGATAAGATCGTGAGTACCGATTCCTCAGTTATTTTTACATTTACACTTTCCAATTAAAATATATTAGACAACCCAGGAACTTTAATTTTGTATATCTGCGACGTTATATTCTATAGAGGACTTAGGTTAAAGAACACCGCGTTTTATTAAAGTGAGAGAGCAGCAGCTTTCTTCCAAATAATCGGTGCAACGTAAAATATAATACAAAAGTTTACACTTTACAGTAAACCAAGATTACAGTAAAACCTGGTTAGAACGAAACTCTCGGGACCGTAAAATTCATTCATTATATCCAGTGAAAAAGTCTGATAATTTATTGTTCGTTATAAGGAAGAATTATTAAAACCTATATTTCAACAGTAACACATTAGTTCAAGTTACATAAGTTTTAAAGACCACAAATTTTTCTATTCGCTACATGTGTACATATCATCATATCATCTTAATTCAAAAATTAATGTTTAAAATAGCTCATATTAATGTAGTTAAGAGGTAATTTTTTTTTAAATAATCGGTAATTTGTTTCAGTTTTAAAGTTGCACGTCTTATTGGTAACATACTGAAGTTCAATTTGACAATTCGGATCGGTCGCTATCATCATCAACATTTTCATCCGAATTAGTTTCCGTCGACCTTAAAATCAGTTCATCACTATCGTCTGTAACAATAACATTTTCATCTACAGTCAAATATTCGGGCAATCGACATTTTCATCTAGTGTTTGCATTAATGTATTTTGCCAATATAATTCATCTATTTCACGGGAAACACTGTTGAAGTTTCTTCAGACGTCTCATCAGCGCTAGTCCAGCAGTAAGAAATAGTGTTTGACTGTACTAAATCCCATGCAAAGTTTATCATTACACAGCCATCGAATATATTAAAATTAGGCGGAATACCGTTATTATTGAGACTCTGTATAACTCTTGTGATCAAAAATTTTCTGTAAAAAACTTTAAAATTTTGTTTAATACCCTGGTCCATTAGATGTATTAAACTTGTAGAATTTAGAGGTGAGTACTTAACTGTTGTAGATTTTAAACCTTCAACTTCTAAATGCGACGGACAATTATTCACTATCAACAAAATTTTGTGTTTTTGGGGAAAGAATTGCTTATCAATATGACGAAGATAAAATTCCCACTCCTGGAAAGTTGGATGGAAAGTTGGTGCGAATATTTTTGAAATATCTTGGGTTTTTATATTTAACTAGTATCGGTAGCTCTTCTGTCCAGTTCCAGTAATATTTGCCCCTAAGAGCACAGTTAGTCGATCTTTGCTCCGCTTACCTGCAAAACAAGGAACGTTTTTAAAAGCCATGGTTTTATCCGGCATCAATGTATAATACAATCCGGTCTTGTCTATATTGAATATGTCATCTGATTGATAACCGTTTGTAATTAAAGGTAATTTTTGCACCCCAGCTTGTGCACCACACACTTGTGTGCTTTTGTGAAGATACAAAAATTTAATTTTCATTACAGATTTTATCTATAATACCTTCTATCTAGCCATTACTAGCCTTAAATCCAGTAATATTGTGTTTTTCGGCAAATGCAATTGCTTTCTAATCTTTAATAATTTCGCAACTGATAGGAATAGTTTTACTCCTGTGTATCCTGAACTATTTTACAGTTTACATAATTCTGTTTTTTCTTCATTTTTTTCTGCACTTTTTAATGGCGATATTGTTTTATTTTGGTTTTACCGCTTTTTATTTTGTGTTTGACTGTCGTCTACTTAGACAGCAAGAGGCAAATCGTTGTCGTTTGGAAAATCGGAATTTTCCTCCATTAAATATTCTATGTCAAAATATTCCATATTTGTTCACCAAATAAAACAACGAAAATGTCAAAATTTATCTTCAATTCAAGCTTTGGAGATTTTACGCTAACGCCATCTACATGACAGTCCACACACTGAATTTTTGCGATGAAGCAGCGTACCATACAGCTGTTTTCCTCGCTAAATTTTACGTCAAATTTGTATGGAAAATTTAGTTTAACTCGAGCAGCTTACCAACCTTTAATTTGACCAGAAAGTTGTTCATTATATCGTTATAACGAGGTTCGTTATACTAACCGTAATTTTCATTATGTTATATAGGAAAAAATTGGGGCCGATAGAATTGAGCGTTATAGAGAGGTTTTCGTAATATCCGAGGATTTTAAACCAGGTTTTACTGTAGTTATTTTCGCGTCTAAACGTATGCTAAACAACGTACTTGAGGTAGGATTTTAGCTTCAGTGCAAAAAATACTAAATCCATTTCAAAGAAAAAACATACGTAGGCGTTGCATCAATCAATTCAAAAAACTACGCTTTTATGAATGGCAGTAGTGGTCAGTTCTTATCGAAAATATAATAATTTCATAAAAAGCTTAATTTTGAAAATGCCAAAAAATCACCTGTCGCCAGAAAAAAATGCCCCTACAAATAAAAAATGTCCCGCCCCACCACCCTCTAAATTAGTCACTCGCATTCGATTTGTTTATAATTTTTTGGTTATAATTGTGCAACTTTGTAATCATTCACTTTCGATGTCGGGCGACGAGATAAGAGACCACTGTGTGCCTAAATTTATTTTCGTCTTGATTGTGCAAAACAAAATTATCAAGCGGTATCCGTTTGCACCAATCGGGACAATTTCGTTAGAACATTTGTGCTTTCTACTGTCCTGAGTACATTTCGTTAACTCATCAGTTGAACTTCGGGTAATTGTATTAAGTTGGCTAACCGATTTTTGGACAACCATAAGTGAGCGTATTCCCGTTCTCGAAATTAAATCATTGTATTTCCAAATCGAAGATAAATAACATAAACAGTTTTATCAATAGTTTGCTTCGGCAGTATATGGGCTAACATAAATTTTCGGGCACTCGTTGGAGTAAGTTCAAAAATTAATTTTCTAGCGTGAGTATCTGAGCTATCATTTTGCGAATTTTTGTTATTATGAATATTTTGTGAGAATACTCATTTGAATTTTCATGATGATTGGAGTATGTTTAAAGATAGGTTTTTCTCGTACCTCATACAAATGGCGCAGATTTAGGTAGTTTCCCGTAATTTAAGGCAAAAATGATATGGCACAGCGAATACCAATGTGAATTTCCATGGTGATTGGTACATTTTTTGAAAATGGCCATTTGTATGAGAAATATATTGTTGAACAGTGTTTTCGATTTTGGAGCATCACTTGACGATAAAAACCATATCTCAGATCTCTCCGACCCGACGCGTGACGGATAATTTGAATTTATAAAGATTTAACACAGGTTCACAATTTTTTGCGACATACAACGAGTTATAGTTTTAAATTCAAGCTGAATTCGAGTCCGACAAAAAATTAAAAACACAAAATTTCACTGCTGGCGAAATGGTATATTGTCCCACAATCAGCTAACTTTTTGCAAACTTTTTCATGTTTTGAAAATTGTTTTCGTTCTTTTGTCAATCATCAAGTTTCTAGTAGAGGATTTGATATCAAAACTCTCGTAATCACGGAAATAAGTTTTTTTAATAACTTTTCACCAAGGAATGGTATCAGATACTACCCCTTAATCATCTAATTTTTCCTAATTGTATCGATGTTCGGGCAATTTTAGCAATGGAAACTGTCTCAAATAAATTATGCACCTCATGACAATAATCCGCTGCAATATCTACTTAATATCGATATAATTTTATTTCGACGAATCGTAAAATCTCCAAAGGAAATCCCTTTTAGGCCCAAAAAATATGCGAACACGCATTGTGGTTACAATTTACCAAAATTATTCATAAAGACGGGGTGGTGGTCTGGGGGTGGGTATGGGGTGTAATAATCGGGAGGAGGTGGGTAATAGACTGGTGGAACGGGGTAATAATGGGCGATGAGGGAATATGATTGGTGGTAATGGCGGGAATAATGGCCAGGGATAATGACTGGGTGGGTAATTTCCGAGGGAGAGGTAATGTCCGTGGGGCTAACTTCCAGGAATAGTAGCTAAATAAATTGAATTTTGGCGTTAATTTGACATAAATTATATTATTTTAAGGTATTAGCGAACAGTAACTAACAATAATTGAATTTAAAATGAAATTAAAATATTTAACCCATCTGTGTGGTGATAAAACTCCTTAACGTTTCTTTGCTAAACACGTTTCTTTGCTTATCACTCGTATTAACTCATTATATGAAAGGCCCGTGGCATCAAATCTCACACGATATCGAGATTTTTACCTAAACTCATCTTTAGGTAATCGCATAACCATCAACGTAAATTTGACACTGTCGAAGTAACAAATAGTTTAACGATAGATACCTTAGAGCCAAAGTAATGACCAAGATACATGGACCTAGAGTACAAATGTTAGTAACTTTAGCATAAACTGAGAATTCGTCGAAACTAGTACTATCTTACTTAAGGTAGATTTGTGGGATAATAAATTAACACTTTCCTCAAGGGGTTTGCAATGAAGCCAAACTTGCAAAAGCAGTATGAAATGGTGAAAGTAACAAACGTCTCTGATCACACAACAGAATCCGAATCAATAATACTGCATTGGCGAAAATGATTGCCAGCAAGCAGTTCGTTTATCAACCTATTTTTTAAGAGATTAACTAACCGATAAGTAAACACGGTCCCTGAATATTTGATGTATCGTCTGAGCTACTCGGTTAGTAAAGAATCAAAGTTTCCCAAAGTTGCTGCGAAATTTCATTCGACAGCGAGTCGGACAGGGGATAAATATTTTACTCATATATCGATTGAATAACACTAGGCGAGTAAAGCTAACTTTTTAAAATAGAATGAATGTCGCCGTTTATTTATGTGCAACACGTCCCGGTCATCGGAATGGGCAAAATTTAGTTTACCGTAAAAATTTCAAGTTCAGAGAAACTTATAGAATTAAACTATGTGTACAATTTGGTATTTGAACTACTTGTTCCTTAAATGCTATTATGTTCAAGTAACTGTGAATTAAAAGGGTTTCCAATTTGGGCGGGCCGATGTTGAAATGGAATAAAACAAGCTGTGGGTGAGGTATTACCGAAATTCTTGTTTTATTTGAATGGCCCATGTATGCCATGCCATTATTTATGGAATATAACATCATTCAAATGTCTAATTTTCAATGACTCTGCCTCATAGATCCGGCTGAATTTGAGCGATGGTATTGGCTATGTTGGCTTTAAGGGCATGGGTCGATTGCGGCTTATTAGCATAAACCTGGCACTTGAGGAAACCCCACAAGAACAAGTCTAGCGTGGTCAAATCGCATGATCTTCCTACCTCCATATCGTTCAATTTGGACCAAAAAAATCGGTTAGCATCGTTCTGTAGCGCTCGCTGATGGTAAAAGCCTCACAACGTCATTTTGAAAAAAGTACGGGCCACTGACGCGGCCGGCCCAAAATCCGCACCAAACAGTAACTTTGCGTGGATGCATTGCCACTTGGTGAACCACATGTGAGTAAGCGTCCCCCCATATATGGCAATTTTGCTTGTTAACATAGAAATCCATCCAAAAATGCACCGCGTCGCTAAAAATGATTTTTCGGCCAAATTTGGGATCCTCTTCCTAACGCTCCGAAGCCCAGTCAGCAAACAAGCGGCTTTGTCTATGGTCATTTACCTTGAGCTCCTTGGTCAGTTAAATCTTCTTTTACGGGTGTAGGCCTAAGTCTCGACGCAAAATTCGCCAAGTTGAAGTCTGTGGAAGGCCGAGTTCTTGTGCATGGCAAGGAATTGACTGCCGCAGGTTCTGTTGTACACTTTCACGGACCGCGGCAATGTTCTTGGCCGATCTGGCGTACTTTTGACGTGCGATTGTTGTCTGATTATTTACCGAACCGGTTGTCTTGAATTTGCCTACCAAATGTTGTAGAGTCGACTTTGTAGGACCGCCATGTCTGCAATAAAATGGGCGCAACGCGCGCGACGTTTGTACTAATGAACACTCGTTTTGATAATAAAGTTTTATCATTTGGACGTGCTGCTCAATCGTAACTTGTCATGGTGTTTTGGCATCGGTGACTGAAATAAAAAAACAGATTAGACAGACGCCACGAAAACAACATGGCCGCCACAGGCTGCCAACATTGACCCGCCCAAATTGAAAAACTTCTATAACGAATTTTTTTTATACAAATTGCATGACATAAATGGCTTTGATCACTCCATAACGATTCCACGAACCAGAGGATAATGAACGCTCTACAAAATAAGTATCTTAAAATATTTTACTATAACGACGTGTGAAGAATTGTGTAAGACTTTTTATTTATGGTTATACCATATAATAGAAAACAACTTCCTATAACGCAAACTACAGTAAATGTTAAACAAGGGCGATCTTAAAGGTAATCATACCCAAGATAAATTTGCGGGATTCTGAAACCAGTAATGGTATATTCAGGCCCTTCCAAAGCTAATAGTTTTTAGTTTAGTTTCTTACTTAAGTTGACCCTTTTAGATTTATTTTCATTGGTTTAATTGATAGTGGTTTTCCTTGCACAAATTTCGGAAAAAATACCGGAAAATACTTAAGTACGGCTTTGGCGTGGCCACCGATTTTTATCTTGAGAGAGTTGTTACTGTAAACAAATAGCAAACTCACGCCAATCAAGAAACATGCCACAAGGGCAGTAAAAATAATAAAATATTGGAAGTAAGATTACCAGGGTGAAATTTTACAATAGACAGTTATAAACACTTGCCACCAGCTATCACCACCTGATGTATTGTAACAAGTTTAAGATTTGATTCCACTAAATTATAGTTTCAGAAAAGATACGAATTGTTTGTATTTTCTGTCATGATTATAAATTAAATTGATATCTTATTTGAAAGTTTTTGTATTTTCAAAAATCTCAACAGGTGGGAGTGCAAATTTTAAAGAAACATTTTTGAAGTGTTTGAGCTATCCAGTAGAAAATAAAATAATTGGCTAGACCCTGTAAATTGGTAAATTCTAGTAAAATTGATTTAAACAAACATTTAATTTTATTTTGGATTCCTGGACAAATTTCATTTTTCTAATAATGCACAGTTTGAAATTTATAATTGCACCAAATTTTGAAAATTGTTATGAACACTTGAATTAATATCAAAATTACAGCATTTAATTTATTATTTTTCTTCTAAAGCACATCATTCCATTTGTCTGTGGTTTAGAAAGTATCTGTTGATAAATTATTTAAAAAAGGCTTTAAAAATTGCCCAAGAACAAAAACACAATTAGGTACTAGAACTGCTTAAATGAAAAGTAGCATAGCCATTACTGTACAAACAATTTCAGAGTTGTATATTGTCAACGCTGAGAAAATGAATCCCAATTTAGCTTTATTTCGGAACTATTTAACCAGGCGATTCCGCCGGCAAGGCAGGCAAATACAATTAAAACCAAAATTTTATGAAAATATTCCTTACAACTTTCGTTGAAAAAAGAATAGTTCCGTTATAAATTTAAAAAAAATCTAGTCTGCTGAATAAATCCGAAGCTTAAAGTTTCTAATAACGGAACAGTTCTCACAGTTTAGCAATAATTCATTCTCAGTTCTATACACAATTTAAATTAGATATAAAAGCATTCAATTTCCTTAAACAATCTTATCGACATAACTTTAAAATCTTTCATCTTATTTTCAATCTTCAATACAATTTATATAATCTTAAAAAATTATATGTCCAAGTATATAGAAGTAACTAAATAGCTATAAGTAAGTAAAAGGAAACGATTTGAACAGATTAAAAGTTAAATCGAAAAAATGCTCGAAGCATTGAACAATCCACCAAAACAAAAAATAAATAGATTCCAAACTGATCTTCTTACTGTTTGTTGTATCTTATGTATTATATGTACTTAGTAGTAGGGCGGCAAAATCAAATCAAAAATGATTTATTTTTCAATTTGAAAACTTTAAATCAAACTTTTCTCTTTTCTATTGCGTTCGATTTTAAATTAAATTTATGCTTAATTCAATAATAAAAGCAGGAACAAAAAACGATTTTTTTATTATACCGTTCTTCATGATACATTTGATTGCGTACGCGTTTTCTTTTTGGGGTATATATGTCGTATCCGATATATCTTCCACACGCCGAGTCAGAGATGGAGACGAAATAAAACATTAAAGTTGATTTTTCTGTGTGTATGTGTGTGTCTTTTTTCATCTTCTTACATTAAATAATAAAAGGGGAATATTATTTCGACAGAGCGCACCAGCGATTCCCTAGTACTGGGGGTATACCCGTACAAATTTTAAATCTATTAAATCAATTTATTTAGGAAAATTGGTAACAAAAATAAATGATCTATAATCGACACAAAATAAAATTTTTATAACAAAACACGAAAAAACCGTTGTTTATTGCTTGAACATGGAAAATGGTTTTTACCATTTTTCCGAATTTCCAAAGTCACAACCAATTACGCAATTTTTTACATTATATACTTGGTTATTTTTTTTTCCTTTTTGGGAAATAACAAAGTTAACGGAAAAACTTTTCCTTTTAGTTAAAAAAAAATGTTACTAGAGTGTTTTGTATACGTTACGTATATGTATATGATCCGCTTTCTCCCTCTGTGTGTGGAATGACAATAAAAATGATAAAAAAAAGTTTTCCAAAAAAATTTTCATTTATTTTTTGGTTGAGTCAAAATAAATTTTCCCAATAAATTTTCAGTTTTTTTCGATTGTCAATAATCGTTTACAATCGAATAAATTTTCTAGGTTTTTTTAATTCTTGGATTTTATTTTTATTTTTTTCTTGTTTGTGTTAAAAAATTATGTTTTTATTTCTTACGGGTTTTCCCCAATTTAATGTATCATGGAAAATATAAATAAATATTATGAAAAGGCACACAACACAACATAGTGGAACGAGGTGATGTGTGTGTGATTGATCGTTAAACTGAACTTTTTGATTTTCACAGAGGAAATTTTTATATTTTTTAAAGGTAATTTATGGGGAAAGAAAATAGAAAAAGTTTCGAAAATTTATTGAATTTAAAATTAAGTTTGTTGTTAAATTTTATTTTCGATGGCAGTTTTTTTGTTGTTGTGATTGTTGTTGTTGTTAGACCTTTTGATTTATAAAGATGAATCAATTTATTTATAATATATTTTTCCTCCCAATTTTATCATAAACTTTTAAACTATTGGTTTATGGGTTGATTGGTTTTCATAAAAAATAAATTGAACTCTAAAAATATTATATGGGAGCGTATACAGGTATGTATGGTACATATAATCTACGAAATATATTTCCCGAATAAAAAAAAATCCGCCCTATGGTTTGAACTCGTATATTGAGTAGCTGGCATAGAAAAAATATTCCTGTTTATTAGACCGGAAAATAGTACACTTTGTGTACATTAATTTTCGTTTATCCATATCGAGGAACCCTCACTTGTGTGGTATGAGAAGTAAAACTATGAAGAAACGATATAAATAATTTTACTCAATACTAAGCAAAATTGGCTTGAGTAATTAACTATTTACAACGTTAGTAATTTTAATTACACGTTATTGTTTCGTTTGAGGTGGAATGTTTTTTATTAGACACTTCTTTGTCAGATATCATAGCCGTAACTCCATTTTCAGGGTTGAGGTAAGGCTTTTTTTCCATTTAGAATTCGGATTTATTTTGTGGTACCGTATAAAAAGAAAAACTCGCTATAGTTTTGAAAATAACTAAGAAATGAATAATAAAATCAAAATTGAAAATTATACATTTTGTAGTTATTATTTTTATAGGGAGGGCGGGGCGTAACAGAAAAATATAATGCGAATACAACTACAGCATCGACGTCAAGCAACCGTTAGTTGCTTGCGCTAGTACACATTTAGGTGGGCGCATGGCACATCATAAAAGTAATTTTTTTTAAATGGAAAAAACAAGATCCACCCCCCTCAGCATGCCAGAATGCGGTCTGATCTTCAGCAGCCCTGGAATTTGGCTAAGATTCAATAACCAGTTCACATATTAATCCGAAAATAACATGATTAAGTAACCTCATTAATGAGACAGCCAAATTACTCTATGAGATGTAGCCAGCAAAATAAGTAAACCAAATTGCTTTTGTGAATATGAACATAGCAGCATTCTTTGTGCGATGTTTTTTGAATTTTATTAACTAAATCCTGTTATTACATTTCTTTTAATAACACACTATTGCTTTCAAACAATTTGTTTTAAATTAGTATGAAAATTGCAAACAAATTCAACAAAATGTCCATAGTAAATTTACAATTTATAGCGTTAAATTAATAAATTTTTCTATTCCGTACCATTCGTCAATTCGAATTTCAAATGTAACTTTCCGGTTACTGACATATTGGTTACACACATGTTATTTTTTATTAAAACCAAAGACAACTAAATATCATCTCAGTACAGTCATTAAATTTGAAATTCGTGTAAAATATCTGAATTGTAATAAAATAGTAATCCTTCTACACAAGGGTTAGTAAATATGCAGCACTAAACGAAAGAACCATTTTTACAGAACAGTTTTTATTGTTGAACAGTATTTCAAAAATAATGAAAGTTTAAATGCTGATTTTTTTAACAACACCATCCTAAGCGATGAAGCTCATGTTCATTTTGATGGCTTCGTTAATCGTCAAAACTGCCGCATTTCGAGTTCAGAGAACCCACATGTGATCGTCAAAAAACAAAACATCCACAACGTGTCACTGTTTGGTGCAGATTTTAGGTAGAAGGTTCTTTTTACCTAAATTGGTTGATATTGATGTGGACGAAATGTGGTTTCAACAAGACGATGTGACATGCCATACATACAGCCCATGAAACTATTAAATTACTGCATAAGACATTTCCTGATCGTGTACTCGGTCGTTTTTGTGATCAAAATGGCCCCCTAGATCATGTCAACAAGCCCGCATCCACCCGTGCATTAAAGGAGAAGATTTAACGCTGAATCAACGAAATTCAGCCACATTTATGCAAAATGTTCATGGAAATTTTCCTCAAAAGTGCGCGTATGTACTAGTTAAGCCGTGGATGTTATTCGCCCAATGTGGTATTATATACATAACCCTATCGTATGTACTTTATGTTTCAATATAAAATTCAATATAAAACATAAAAAATAAAAAATATATCACAACTGACAGCTGTTTTGACAGTTTATCCCTATCGGAAGTTCTACCACTACAAAAAAAAACTCCCCGTTGTATTAGTAACCCACTTTAACTTGTAATTGTTTTCGGTTTTAAAATTAGAAAACAAATACGTAAAAACGCTTTACACAACTTCCGGATGTTTATAAATAACCTACCGACTGCACCACTTATAACTAATTTTTCTCTTTCGATATCGCTGCATAAACCACTAAACTACGTATACTATAGGGTTTTTCAATAAGAGCACTGTACACACAAACTGTTCGACTTTTGAACTAACTTTTTTTTTATTAACGAATTTGAACATATACATTTAAGTATGAAACTCGATTTCTTTTGCATGACCACCGCGTGCACGTTTTACGAAGTCCAATCTTTGAACCCAATTTTCGACCACTCTTTCGCATAAATCGGCCGAAATTCCAGCAATTTCACGATCTATATTGGCTCTGAGCTCTTGCAACGTCGCCGGCTTATTGGCATAGACCAATGACTTCACATAACCCCAAAGAAAATAATCTAGAGGTGTCAAATCACACGAGCGCGGCGGCCACTGGACGGGCCCATTTCGCGAAATAACACGCTCATCGAACTTAGTCTTCAATAACGCAATTGTATCGTGTGCTGTGTGGCATGTGGCCCCGTCCTGTTGAAACCACATATCGTCCAAGTCCATTCCATTCAATTGCGGCCAAAAAAAATCGTTTATCATATCGCGGTATCGATTTCCATTAACAGTAACGTGGCGATCGTTATCGTCGATGAAAAAATATGGCCCAATGACGCCGCCGGCATGTAATCCGCACCAAACTGTGACTTTTTCGGGATGCAACGGTGCCTCATGAATCACGTGTGGGTTGCTACCTGCCCAGTAACGCATATATTGCTTGTTGACAAATCCATTTAGCCAAAAGTGAGCCTCATCGCTGAAGATGATTTTTTGATGCAGCAACAGAATTTGATGCAGCAACAGAACGATTATTTTGATAAAAAATTTGCACGATTTGTAATCGCTGTTCACGTGTGTAGCGTTCCATGATGAAATGTATACTAATGAAGTTTCCAAATGACAAAAGATTAATAAAAAATATCGTTCGCTGTCCCTATCGGAAAAAAGTTGAAGTGCACCTGTTGAAACACCCTATACTAACCATTACAACAGGTTGGTGGAGTTGGATTAACACTTGACATGTTACTAACTATTTTTTCTGCTCGATGTTGTCTTGCTGAACGATTCTCAGTGATATGTGTTATATTCTACTTTGCTGCGCGATATCCGTCTTAGCCTCCCAGGCATCCTAATTTTAATAAATAACTCTCTGCCCGGCTTATTCGTTCAGGAGATCGCGTGTACCCGTTTATTTTTTATATTATCTAATTTAATTTTAATTATTCTTGATTTTAAAATTATTTATAAAATAAAAATACGATATAAGAATAATCTGGAATTGATAAAAATAACTTGACGGAAAAACAAAAATTAATGCAATTTTGTTTTTACATTGAAAACGTGATTCAAAAAAGTTGTAAGTCAGAAATGTATTGGAAAATCCTAACATTCGTACTACAAATGATGCCAAATTCTCCACACAAATATTTTAGGAGCTGCGGCATTATCTTTTGCATTTTAAGATTTCTGAACCTTTTCCTTATGACCAAACTGTATATTCCAGCCCCTTTGTGTATTTCTCAGGAATCTTATTGCCCGGATATAGTGGTCGTTATCGAGTTAGACATCTCAGTATTGCTCGTCTCAGCGTTTCGATTAGTATGATGTATTCCGCCAGTAATAGAATTATTATATTTTGCATAATTTTAGTAATTCAGATGATTTTATTTTCTCAAACAACATTAATATTTCATTTATAATCTTCCTCTCATGTTGGTCGTTAAATTTAGTTTCAGATGATTATGTCTAATTGCATTTACGCATATGTTGATTGTGATATGGCATCACTTCTACACATGCATTGAACTGATAACATGTGTAGAAGTGATGTCATATGCTTGCAACACTTTCATAATTAATTGTTTTAGTAAATTTGACAATATTTGTCAAACTTAGCAGAAAATTTTGAGATTGGCCCAGCAAATAGAAGTACGAATATAAACCATGGATAATTGACATACAAAATCGTTTTTTTTGATTTTTTTAAACAACTGATTAAAAAAATTAAAAATTTTAATGCTAAAAAGTGTAGTAAGATTCAATCATTGATTTCGAAAGCAAATTTTTGAAAACTCCTTCAACTATATCCTTTTTTTAACTGCGAAAAAAGGATCGTTGCTCCTCTTTTGGTTTCTGTTATTGCCAAGATCCTGTTAGACATATTTCTAAACAATGAGTTGATGGTTTCGGGCGATATTTCCTCTTAGGCATGTGGAATGGCTAATTTTAGATAATTTACTGTCTCGAATTGTCTGTTATCTTCGTCTATTATTCGAAATAATAGTCCCGAAAAGTTCTTTTAGTCAATGGTCAATAGGCCAATCTAATAGTGGTATGTATAATGTTCCACAAACCATGATTTTCCACTTCAGCTCGTGTGTACTGACGCCTTATCTTGCTGGAATATCCAATTTTCTTCTTGATTTATATTTACAAAAAAGGGAAAATATGGTTTTATAAAACGCCAATATACTCCTAGCTATTTAATTCCGTGCATGGGAGTGCTCAGGCGAGGGTGTCGCTGAAGAGAAAGCTCCTCTTACCATTAAATTAGTAGCACAAAAATGCCGCTTAGAAAACTATTTTGGCTCTTTTGTGAGATCCATCATTTAATACTGAATAACATCTGCCCCATTTAAATGGATTTTTTTGTGGACAAAATAACCCCTTTGACCAGTCGAATCATGCTTTCCCAAACAATGTCAAGACGCTTGGCTTTGTGTCGTGGCAATAGCTTGGGTACTGAAATCATTTTCTGTGTTTTAGATGACCAGTATATTTAATAAGCTACACTACTATGTTACACCACCTTAAATGTGTTGCACCAGAGCATTCCATAATTTTCACCGCTAGCTCAGGGGTGGTAGTAAAATCGGTCGTGGTGTTGTACTATAGCTGAGTTAACACAACTATATTCACATTTCCACATCACTTTATATGGTCAACTCCTTAACTATTTCTAATTAATAATAAAAATAAAATAAACTATTTTATATACGATACAATTTAACGTCATACGATTTATTAACAGAAATTATGTTTGATTTTATTTAAAGAAATAGCAAAGTCCGATCGACTGAACTTATTGTTTTGTGATGTCATGATAATGATTATACGAGTAATAATGAGAAATAGATAAATTTGAAGTTGATAGCGTTGAATTTTATGTGATAAGTGGTAAATAGAACCGAAAAAGAAATTAGGATAAATCTAGATCTAAAGAGGTTACCTTACTTGACTATCCTTAGACGAAGAAGCGCCCAAACGACCGTGGACCTGTCATGGTTTCCTACAGAAAACTTTCCTGGAAATGGACAAGAAAATGGGTAATTAACTGAAAACTTATTTCAAATTTTAAAAATCCAACTGTATATTAGAAGATTATTTGAGAAAATTATTAAAGTATATTAAAAGAAAATTTAATTAACAAAGTACAGTGATAAATTTGAAAGAAAGAAAAATTTAATCAAAATATTTGAAAAAGATAAGAGACTTAACCAAAATAGAATCACACCACTAAACACATGTTTTGACTAGCGGTATCCTTGACCATTCGGTTTAGGCTGGAACTAGTTGCGCCAAAATCCGTTTAGTTTCCGCTACCAATATCGCCAATTTGTCAGTGCGATGCAGCAATCCAGCTATACAAAATTGTCACGATCAATAATAATTTCTCGAGCTGCTAATATGCCTCCATGCGAACACAATCTGTGCTTTGAAACCGTTAATTTCGAACCATCTAAACTTATACGGAACTATAGGTTCCAAACATCACAAGAGTAAAGTGATTATCAATGTCAGGCAATTATTCGTCTATCTGAACATTAATCGCGGTGGTTCTTAAAACTCAATTTTTGGTGTCCAAAACTATCACAAACAGTACACGTCTTTGTATGTATGAATAGCGGAATGCTTTACTGTAACTTATGTTTATTCTTTATTAGCTTTAAATCATTTTTTCCGACACAAACTCGATTTAATAATTTAAGCTGGTTAGAATTAGTTTGTAGGTCAAATCAAAAGATAATACAATACAACCTCAATATATTGAAAGCTTATGTTCTAAATGTTAGGTACACCATACTGACCGTAATTATCGTACATACCACCCTTCAAAAGGTATGCTTATTCGAGTTCACAACACGACTTAATTTCGCTTGCACAGTTTATATTATTTTATGAAACTAAACTTCCACAAACTTATTAATTTTCACAAAATAATTTTTATATGCGAACTTATAACTTAATCACTGAATCATCACCAACAGTTAGTTGACTTGGTTCGATTACATCTTTTTTATATTTAGTCTTTTCAACCAAACAGAAAACAGTTTACAAAAAAACATTGATCAGGTTTTACTTGTAAAAGCAAGGGCGATTAAAACAACCCAAAAAAAATATTACATTTGCCAAATAGAAAAGAGAATTTGGTCGCGTACTATATAAATAGTACACATTTAGGCGATATTATGATATTATTGATTTATTATAAAATATAGTTAAGAATCAGAAATCACTTCACATCAACCCGCGTGATTCGCGGGAACACATATTTGTTTTTGGTCTTTCGGTTTTGTTGGTGCCATAATTAATTAGACCGCTCAAAAAAATTAGCAACGATATTATGATGGCGGTTTAATTTTTTTCCCATTAGTCTAAAAAACCTTCTTCGAAAAAGGCTTCAATTTTACTTTTATCCCTCTCTAATAAGTACTTTCCACATAGTTGCTTTTATACAACACTTATCATTCAGAAGATTAATTAATACTAAGTTATGAAACAAAGGAATGTTTTAATTTTTTTAATCAATTATTTTAAAAAATCAAAAAAACGATTGGGATGTGTAGTTATGAAACGTATTGTTGTTTTAAACTGTTTCTTCTTTTGACTTTTCAATTTGTAAATGCGAGTCAATCTATAATTTTAATTTTTCGGATCAGGATAAATCCACGCTCCAAAAACAAATTCACCAAGGGATATTTTGTTTTTTAGGGAAAAACAAAATTTTATCACACTATTTTTTAAATCATCAAGTGTTTCACTAAGGATTTTATTTCGTTAAAAACCGATTTGACTTTTTCAACAAATAATCTAGCAAAAAAATTATATCCCGTTTTATTTCTAAATAATTTTTAAAACACTTTCTTTAAACGTCTCTTCTAAGCTATACCAAAAAAAAATCAAATATCTGTATTTAAGAAAATTCAATTTTGTTTCTCCATATAATGTTCAATTTTCAATCAAATCAAATTCGATCTGTATATTTTCTCGTTTTTTATCAAAATAATACCCAACTGAGTATTATATCAGTTCGGTTGTCTGCATGTACGAAAAGGAGAAAATCTTAATCCGGTCTAGTCATCAGTTGACAATATATTCAACAAAAATATAAAAAAAATGGAAAATTTAAGATAAAAGAAATGCGTATCTGTATGGTATGTATGTGTACTTTTATGAACCAATGTGTGTTTTCTTAGTATCACTTTAGTATCGAATTTCGTTTCGATGTAAGAAGAATGTGCAGCTTTTTATCTTGACGGATATTAAATGGAAAACACTTCACGATAAATTCCAATCTCATTTTCTCTAAGTAATTCTATTTATTATAATTTTATTGTACGATTAGAAATCTACATACAAGCTACGTACATTCATATTACAGTTCAGTTTTCCGGTTGTTATAACTTTCCCCTAAATTATGTACCGAAATTTTAATAAATCATCCGCAAAGCTATTAATCAATAATGCATATGTAAAGAACAATTTTTACAACTTCCGATTTACAAAATATTAAATGTAGAATATGTATGCATGTACATACAACAAAAAAAATAATAATAAGCAATTTATTTTCAAACAATACACAAAATATACATTTTCTTATCACAATATTGATAATGTTAAATTTCTGTGTTGTGCATACAGCTAGCAAATTTTATTTATTTTATTTTTATTCACAAGGCAATTTACTTAAAAACATTTTAATATCCATTCAAGTTGAAATCTATTTATTTTGTTTTATTATTATTTTTTAGTGCTTTCTGCACGCTCAACCCCAAACCCCCTCTAGCTATAGCTACCGCCGCCCACATACAAAAGCTGTATATGTATAGATATATATATATATTTAGTATAGTAAATAGTTTATCCCCATTCATTCAAAATAATGTGCTATTTTATTGTTAAGAAAGATGACTCAAAAATCACAAAAAATTGAAAATTTATATAAATTTTCTTGCAAGCTGGTTGTTTCTACTTTGCTTGTGTGCTTTCGTCTATCTCTTTTGGTAAATACGTACAGACGTTTCATAGAATTATTTTTTCCTCGTTGGTCTGATAAATAAAAATTGCATATTTCAATTTTTTGAAAATTGTTTGTGTGTTAGTTGCTCTTATCATCACAACAATATTGTGTAAAAGGATATATGGTTGAATTGAAATTTTAACCGTTCTAACAAGTTTTGTGATATCGGTTTTGGGTTAAAGTTAGAGCAATAAATTTTAAATTGAGTGAAAATTTTTTGGGAAAAACAATTTTGTGATTAGAAAATAAAACTTGTTTACGTAAGCTTAAATAGAGCAAAAATTGGTGAGATGGTGGTTTGGTTTTGTAAAATTTGCTTAAAATAAAATAAAAATTGATATCAGTTGGGGTTATTTTTAAAGACATCGTGGCTTCTCTAATCAGATTGTTGAAATAAAAATGTTAGGGGCAATCATCCGTTATATTTTTCATCAACAAATCTATATTTTGGAAGGATTTATATTACATATGGTTTTGACCTAATCGTAGTCGACCGTTTTGTTTAAAAATGTCTAGTCAGAGTCACTCATTTGAAAAGACACGCGTTTTTCACATTTTCTAATCATTTTGTAGAATAGAATAAATTTTAAAATTATCAAAAAATAAGTAATTACGCTTTTTTCTTCCGAGCCGGAATTTTCTTAAAATATATTCTCTATGTTCGAGATTTAAAATTTTGAAAAAAGACATATTGGCAGAATACTAAGTCAAATTGTTGACACCTTGCTTTTGGGAAATATGGTTTTAGCAGTGTTGTGTGTCTACGCGTATTTTGGGATTTTCGTCAATATGTAAACAGTTGGCGTAGAATATGCCGAGAATGTAGAAAATTGGTAGATAATTGTAGAATATTATATTGGTTTATGTTTTTATTAGTTTATTAGTATGAAGTATATAAGAAATGTTTGCTCGAGTGGGGAAATTGCCACCCGGGGCGCCGAAAGCCAATGGTGGTTAGTTACTGGACGAAATTGGTAATCGACTTTTTCTCTCGGGTTGCATCTTTTTATTAAATACATTATTAACTTCATGGAATATACTGGCGAGAAGTTTGTCGTTAAATATTTTTATATATATATATATCTATTGTGGGTAAATGGCCTCTTTGTTTACATTGACTTAAAAAAGTCGTAAACATAGTGAAATGTCATTAAAAATAACATTTTGTCTGAAAATGCTGAAAAAACTTAAAATAAATTAATTAATACAGATGATTTTAAAAACATCTTAATCTTATCTATGATTCAATCATACACTGTATTCACCTGGGAATTTGAGCTTTTCTGCTAAAGCTGTCTTCGCTTGAGCTCTGATAACATTCCGTTTATTGCCATTCTAAAGCCTAAGTATTTAGACTTTAATGCTGACATGTTTTGATCAAATGCTACTGACGCTTATTCTTAATCGAGCCCGATGAATATGAAAATGTTTTTGTTTTTAACCCAACCAATATAACGGTTTTCGTTAATAAGTACAATAAACGTGATTTCCGCTATTAATTATAGAAGAACCATTCACTAGTGCCGATCTATTGTCTACAATATCGACCCCATTATTGTATTGAAAATTAATGAAAAATGATATTGCTGAAAACCCATTCACCATTCTCCGACAGTATAAAAATTAATGTATATTTCCCGGGAACAAGATATTTAAAATTAAATAATTCTCGGAACGAAACATTTCTTAATTACTGTTACTGGGAATTGTTGAAACGCTTATCATCACGTCACTTACTTTCACCAAGAATGTACGTGAATCGAGATTAAGATGATATTGATTATCGTCCATTGTTTAACTTCAGGTATAAATCAGAAATACTATTTTATGTTAAATAAAATCTAAAGCGTTCAACTTACAAGTAACTACATTTTTACCGACCTAACAGCACAGTGGTTAAAGCTTTGGCGTTCGATAAGTACCTTCCATGCCAGCCTATAGCTTAGCTATGCAATGTGCAGAGATTTCTAAGAAAATCGGGCCTATAGCCGTACGTCCTCGTATTGTTTGGCCATATTTGATCCTAAAAAAAATCTGTGTACAACTATGTACAACCTATGTTCATGTTTTAAATTATATATGTCGTTTATGTTGTGTGTTGTTATTATTTGCGGGGGTAATGGTTGGTTTTATGTTATGTACACTACACGGTGGTGCATAACATAATATATGGTACTTAAAAGCCTCATAAAATTAGCGACCAGTCATAAAACCGGTAACTTTATTCAGAAGACAACAAAACAAGAAAACAAATTAATGAGACGAAAGAAAAATTAATGATTATATATTTTAAAATATTTAACCATTTATTTGGAATCCTATTGATCACATATATAAAAGTACCAAAACGTACATCAATTAATTACACACCACCAAATTTTCTATAATCCTAACTCTTATAAAAATCTCCGCCTGATTTCTATAATACAGAAAATAGTCTTAATTTAGTCTTCAATTTTGCTTATTCAACCATATCAAACCCAAAGCATTACAAATTGGGTTTTTTGTACTTCTTCTTACTTTATGCCCTATGCTGCTCGTTGTTGTTATGTACACTAACGATATACATAAAAAATTCGTGAAACTTTTATCTTTTAACAATTTTTTTCATTCCTAATTTATTTTGCATAATTTTCATCTACTTCTTTCATATCATGTCAGTACCATACGCTATTTTCTCAACATTAATTCAACGAAACGAAGTACTAAAGACATACATGCACACACTCGAAATATATATATATATATATATATATATATATATATATATATATATATATATATATATATATATATATATATATACATATATATATATATATATATATATATATATATATAGCATATACTATATATAACATACTTGTCGTACATACGAGTCAAATCATTTTAAGTACATGTTACGTATATAAGTGGGGTATATACGAGTATAAATATAGAAAAGAAACTATCTAACCTTCATTATTATTTTTAAGTGGAAGGTAAGGTTGTAAAATCTACATTTCATTTTCCGGATTTTCCATGAAACGGAAATCGAAAGCATAACACAATGTTGGTCGCAATTTTAAACGCAGTATTTGCTTTATAAATGCGAAAATAGTAAACTTTGCGTTTCATAAGAAACAGAAACCGCGTTGAATTTATATTCCTTAATTAACCATACATAGTAGTAATACTGGCAAAAACTACGTACAGATATTTTTGAAAGTCATGTAGAACTTGATTTTTTCTGTTGTTGTTGTTTTTGTTAAAGATACAGGGTGTAAAATTCTTATAAGCTTATAAATTTAATTCTATGATTGCAAGAAAAACAATTTAATTAACTATATGAAATTGGAATTATTCTGGGTGTTAGCCAGATATTGTTTTACATCTACAACTTGAATTCGTTAATTTAAAAAATTCGGTCGTCTCATCAGACTGCAGTTACCAAACTACAAAAATATTGAAAACACTTTGCAATTACATACACAATATAATCACAATGCCTTAGCGAATTATTATGTTTCGCTACGCAATTGTCAACCTCATCGTAGCATCAAATTTTATTGTATTTGACGCATAATGGCGATTTCTATATGAAATTTTGGTTATTCAGAATAACCCAAATTTCACATAGAAATACAATAAAATTCGAGGTTACGAAAAGGGTTAAGGGAGAATGTAAGCGCAAAGGATTTTCAATATTTTTGTTGTTTGGTCACTACAGTCTGATGAGATTAAATATTTCAAGTTTCATTAGTTCGAAACCAAACTTCCAAGGTGCTCGTAACCACCTCACCAAGATTATTAACGTTATTTGTTTTACATTCGAATTACAACTGGCTTAATTAGACTATTAAAACTTATATCTAAAGCTAAGAAATGCTTATTCTAAATTTTATTAACATACAAATCTCGACATCTATGCACCATGAGCGTGTAGACTATTGTTGATGTTTATGCAGCGTGAGCTATATCTATATGATGCCATAGTTTTTTTGTGGGAATGTGGTTACTTGGCGTCACTTTCCAATGTTATCGTCTGTGGTGTTACGTTTTTTGGTGTTGGTTCTTTATTTTGATTTACGTTAGGCGCAATGTTCTCTCTTTCATTTCACGGTCCCGGTATGGTTGAGTCTTCTATCTAAGAATCGTTCTAAAGAATAATCCCCGCTCGCGAATTGCCGACTATTTTTCTGTGGTTTCAGAAATTCGATGTGTTTGGTGTTATTGATGTGAATCTCTTTCATCATTTGTAGTGACAGTGTCTCCCAGAACCCGCTTTCCTCATGTGTGCTTTGGAGAATTGCTGGCAATGCCTGGAATGTATATCTTTCCTTTGAAATGAAGGTATTATCGTCGACTATGCTACTGGTGGTGTTGATAAATTTGATCAAGTAGGTTCTATTATTGCTTCTGGATTTCGTCCATCAAAATGATTAAGTAGTGCCAGGTCTTCTTAAATTTCATTCGGTCGACTTTTGAGTAAGTTGGGCAAACAAGTAGTGGTACTTATGTCTAATATAGTATTTTGATTGCAAATCGATAGAGAATTAACGGTTTAACAAGTCAGATTTTATCTTGACTTCTTAATATATTTTCATATTTGAACTTTTGATTATTTCTGTTAGCGGGTTTGACCAATATTTTCACATATAGTAACAGAGTTGTCAGAGGAATATAAACGTAATAAAGGAAACATAATTTACTGCTAATAATGTTAATATTCGCGAAGTCTAGTGCCTCGTACTAATGGCTAGTGTGATATCAGTGTTAGATAAAATTAGTGAATTTATAATTCCCGCAGTGGCCCAATGAATTGCGTATTTAATATTTGCTATTTATTCTTTAATTATTGATGGATTCCAATTGATCATTAAATTTGTTTTGTTTTTGTATTGCGTTGGTAATTTCATTGGCCATTCTGGTGATATTATTAAACCTCTCATTGTACAGTTGGTTAATGATTATTTGTTTATTATTATTCTCTAACACCCGCTATCCACTTCCATGCGTTACCCACAAAATTACATGACCCTTTTATTATGTGTATCTTCAAAATGTTTAGTAATGTCTGTAGTTCGTCGTTTGTCTAACTCCTTAACATGGATTCATTTAAAGTTTCCTTTCTGAATTTTTGCTTTACCAGTGCTAATTGATACGACCTGAGAGTTAGTATAGTTGAAAATTTGGGGTTCCGCGGAAACATTGCTCAAGGTACAACTGGGATTACAAAAAGGGTTTTTATGATTGTATAGTATTCTTGTGAAGTACTTTTCCGGATTGCGTTAATACTCGTGTTTTGGTTTTATATTATTGTTTAGGGTTTGTATCGCATCGTCAATCTTTTATTATATCTTACATAAACTGTCTGACCAGGGTGGTAGGTTTTAACTGATTTACACTTTTTATTCTGAATCTTTTTCTTGTCTCTGTTTCTACTTTGTCATACTAATTCTGTTCAGGGTCTGCATTGGGTGTTCTGCCGAAATATATTTCGACAGGTTGCTGCCCTGTTGTTGAATGGATTGAACGGTAGAGTATTTATTGACTGATCTTTCTAGTAGCTTTACAAAGTTTCGTTCTGTTCCATTGACCACATACATTCAGGACTTTCCACTTGACCATGCACCTCACTTTTGTAGGAGGGTATTTTTTAGTTTTTTATATTTAATCCACCTTCCATCATTGACGTTATAGAGCTCGAGTTCAGAGACATCTTGTTGTCAATTACTACAACTTCGGGTACATTGGAGAATAACAGTTTGTCGCTAAGTGGTTGCCTATGTCCTCAGATTCGTTAGATTTTATGGTCTTGCTGAAAGTGAGTTTACTCTCTATTATTTTTTCTACTTGTTGATTTTGTTCTACCATATATCTCTTGAATTTTTTCCATTATCGACTCCGTAGTCGTTAATCCATTAATCATATGTGGATTGAGATATCGCTTGAACAGGTTTATTATATCTAAACCGGTGTAGTTTGGGTGCGTAATTATGTGCCTATTGTAATTTGGGCAAGGCTCGACTCTGGTATGAGTTTCCTAGCCTATGTTTAAGATCAATTGGTTCAATCAGACCGTATGAAGAGCTTTCGTCGCTGTTTTGGGTTGACGACATTTCATTTATGGTAGAATTGGTTGGTATTCTGTTTTGCTGTTATTTTAATTCATAGTCATACTCTTATAAAATTGCTTTTCAGTGTTTCATCTTAGAATTATTGTTTCTATTGCTTAGAGCGTACGTCAACGGTTAATGAATAGTGAATATCTGCATCTTGATCTGTAAAGGAAATTTCTCAAGCGGCTTACTGCCTATAGTATTGCCAACATTTCTTCTTCATTGGCCGCATATTTTCTTCTGTTCTATCTAAAGTTTTTGAGAGAAAAGTAATCGGTCTTCCTTTCTGTGAGAGTGCAGCACCTAATGTGCAATTGGACGCATCAGTGGTTAATTAAAACTTTTTTTGTTACTTTAAACACCAAGTTATCTTTGGAATTTCCTATAATTTTCTGTTTTAATTTTTCTTTGGTATAGTTGCTCTACTTATGAAATGGTAGCTATCTTTAACTTTTCTCTAAATTAATTACAAAATTAAAAACAATAATTATGGACTAACATTAAAATTAACAGATGTATGGTTGACATCTGGAGTTGGAATTTTTTTGACACTTCTTTGCTAAAAATTGCTCTTATGATTCGTGCAACCGCTTTTAATATGAATCTGGCCTAGTTATCCTAGATTGTATACTTTTCAATTTCATTTTTTCCTACTGAAGGTATTGTATTGTGTAGCGGCTTCGTTTTTAAACTCTTATAGTCATTACGTGTTAATGGGGCGTTTTGGCTACGCTACTTTACTTTTCAGTTGTGATTAAGGTCCCTATTATGATTCTCACTTAACCTAAAATTACTATACAAATATGACTAGATTTGTATGGAGTCATTCGGTGAGGTGACAACCATAATAGAGGTATAAACTTTAAGTAAACGCTTTCGCCTTGCTTTATTAGTTAATTACCATGTTTTTCAGAAATTAATATTGGTGTATTCGAGGTCTATGTATGTAAATTTGTCGTGAAAAGGTCGGGTGTTGACCGCAACAATTACACTCCTTCACTTTTTTGCAACAAATTTCTGGCCAAATAAAACACACTGCCCACAATAATTTTTGATTTCTCGGCACCCCATTATTATATTAAGAAATTTAAGCCCCGCCTAGCATGCGTAATGACACAATACTATTAATAAAAGGATTGCGAGATAATTTAATTGTAGCGAACATTCTCAAGCACCCTCACAACTAGGTCACATTCCACGTATTCCGATGATACCGACGTACTTACCTATATCTTTAAACGCTTGCGGTTTCTGGTAAAAGTGTAATTTTTCTTCAAAATAAATAAGATCCGGGGATAAACATTTTCACGGTTGGGTAGAGAGGAGTGCTTTTCCAGTGAACAATATACGTTGGCTTATTTTGAGAAGTATCTCTCGAAAACCCATATATTTTGCTAAGGGAAGCCTTGGTGTTTTGTACTTTTAATAATTTTTTTGGGCAAATTCTCCAAAAACATTTACATCTAAAAATTCATTTCATCCTTCAACCAGTAAAATGCTTTCAGCTTTGTTTTCTATTGTATTATGACATAACTAATAAAAATGAAAAAAGCTAGTCCACTTGTTTGTGGACACCGAGTTATTCAAATAAGTCACAGACTTATTTTAATAAGTTCGTCTACATAGAAATGTCTCCAAAAATGTGTCTTGACTAAATCAATTTTTTTAGAATTTTCAAATCTAGTAGCATCGACCCATATGTCAACAAATTTTTTGTCTTCCATATAATAGAAATTGCATTTTGTTTTTTGCTATTACGTCACAAATAAGTTGGTACAATGAATTGGAATTACTTGACCGATTTATTCAAGATGACGTCGAATAAGGGAATAAGTCTGTAATAAGTCGGCGTTTGGAAAACAAAAAGTCAATTTTAAGTAAATTTTTCGGTAAATTCGATTATTTTTCAAAAACTCTATGGCAAACTGATCGAAAAATCTGTCCTAAAACCGGATTTTATCGTAGTAAACGATTTACTTTAGGCTTGGAACACAGCCTAAATATGATATTATATAATATATGACCTAGTAACTTTTAAAAGATACCAAGTTTTGTACGCAATCCATTCTAGGTAATCTCACATAACCATAAAATTGCTAGGTTCTGCAAAAATATGTTAAAATGGACGTTTTTGGACCAGCTCTACCATTATTTTTCCTCGAGACTGCATTTTGTTAATAATTGTAAAAACTGACGGTTAACACACGACTAAACATGCAGAGAACATAGGCACGACTAATAGCTGTCATAGGAATGTATATAGTCATCCCTTTCATTTTTTATGATCAAGTAAATGGAAAAAATACATGGCTGCTAGGTTCTATCTGAAAATATTTTTATAATCAAACATTTTGAGTAAAGTTCTTAGTTGTTTGATTTTTCAATAAAAGTTATCAAAAAAGGTCGTACACCTAAACTCTTAGAGCGTTAGAATCATATTTTTATGGCGGTTTAACAAAACGAATAAATACAAAATATAGTAAGTCGCAGTTGGTAAAGGTTTAGCGGTTTGACGGGAGAAATACACTTTTGATTGAACGCTTTACGAAGGCTACCTAGATTCATAATACTAGAGTATCGTGATAAATGCAATTTAAAAAATGTTGAGATTTTTATATGTAGGTTCAAATTAGCGTAATATTAATTCGTTCCTTGCTAGTCTCTAAATTTGGTTGTCCGGAGATTTTTTGTTTGCTCTATATAAATACTCCATTACGCGTGTACTGCGCGGTAAAAATTTCAAAACCAGATTAGATTTGATTATTGGTAAATTTTGAAAAATTTTAATTATATAATTTTACTAACATTTTTAAATCGTGTAACCGGTTGTCCAATAATAATATTTATTTGTATTTTGCTTGATCATTGATCATCAAATTTAATTTAGATTTGACTATCCGTGCGAAGCCGAGACGATCCATTTAGTTAATAGTTCTGTCGACAAATGTTGTCTTGTAACCATTGTAACTTTATTTTTAAAATTTTTCATCATAATTTTAATAAAAGAGGAAATTTTAAAAGTAATCAATTTTGACTGGTAATAAAAAATGTTAAGTTTCGTGAAAGCCGAGCTTTATTTTAGCTTCAAAGTAAATGATCGATAAAACGTTCATGTAAAATTGTTTATTACATTTATTTTGATGTTTGGTGAAACCTTTTCGAATTGCAACTACTTTAATTTCAATAAATACACGCCGCTTGTATTTATTAAAAGTCCATGAAAATTACGAGTACACAAAAAATGTGCCCGTTTAATTAAAAACGTTATAAATACAAAGCAAAAATTAACATAAATTTGTTTTTAAATTCATTCCATTCACCAATAATTTATTTTTTATTTGATTATTTAATATTAATATTTAACAGGAAAAAAAATTAAGTGTTTAAAAAAACACAAAATTTTTATGTATGTACATACATGAGATAAA